>FXXK01000121.1:322488-420953 GCA_900184695.1 Betula pendula | reverse complement strand
TAAGGTGAGATATTACCTGAGATTTGGATACTAGAGGTGGCGAGAACGGTAGGAGCAGTCCAAATCCAATGAGAAAGAGCAAAGAGGCGGAAAGAGGAACAAGAAAAAGAAAAGAAATCAAGGGTTATAATATATTTTAGGTGGGTATTCTTGGAATTCTTTTCTTTCCCGCTTGTAAATTTGGTAACTGTAGCGCCAAATATTGTGACGCGAAATTGTGATTTTCATTTTAAATTCGCACTTATTCAAATAAGCACCCTTAAGCTGCTGCCCGAAAATCGCGGAATTTTCCACAATTTTAGATTATGCATTTTTGAAATCGCAATCCTAAACACTCTATGTTTTGCGATTTCTATTAAAAACGCACTTAATCCCTTTGAAAACGTACTCCCAAATGGACCCTTAGTCTTGATTGGGATGCCATACAGTGGTTTGATTGGCTAGTGGCATGTTGCAGAGAACCAACATGAGATGAATTTGTGGAATGAATCAATCTCCGATTTGATTCTTCAGCATATGACAATGTGGATGAAGAGTTGGCAAAGATTTGATAGACATCTACTGTGTGTGAATATCAAAGCCGTTTTAAGCGCCTCCACAACCGAACTTGAGGGTGGTTAAAAAATCAGTTGGTAGGGACTTTCATTGAAGGATTGTCCTCTTTTCTTCCTTCTCTTCCTCTTTCTCTTTTCTCTTTATCTCTCTGCTCAACAGCAGCTCTCCCCTTTCTTCTCTCTTTTTTCTTTTATTTTTCTCCTCTTAGATTTTCTCTTTATCTCTATCTCTCGCACAATACAGGTGCTCCCTATTGTGTGCTAGGGGGGGGGGGGGGCACCCCTTTTAATAGATGCATAGGGACTACTTCGTCCCCAAGTTTCTCTCTCTCTCTCTTTCTCGCACACGTTGGACCTTGCTGTTTGTTAAATATAGGGGGAGGCTTTCCCCCTTTTTAACAATACTTGGGGACTGAATGGTCCCCAAGTCTTGTCTCACATGCAAGGAGTTGACTCCCTGCAGTGTGGACAAGGAGGGGGAGGCGTGCTATCCTCCCTCTGAAGCTCTTGGCTTCACGTGAAAGCGCGGGCTTTCACATGAAGTCCTACTACTCTTTTCTTTGTTTTACCTTTTAATTTTTTTTTTTTCCAACAAGCCCTCAACCTATCTATAAACATTACAAAAATATCTTATAAGGTCCAATAAATTACAAAAAGCACCTCTTATCTTATTAATAATATCTAGTCCTTAATAATTAATCTCCAAAAAGCTCAATTATTCTAAATTAAATTCTATAGCACTCTTAAATCCATATTAATATAATCAAATCCTATAATAAACTCATTAATAGATGCTTGGGGACTACCTGGTCCCAAGGGGAGAGCATCCATCTTAGAATACTTGGGGATTGAATGGTTTCCAAGTCTTGTCTCACATGCAGGCAGTTGGCTCCCTGCAGTGTGGACAAGGAAGGGGAGGCATGCTATCCTCCTTCTGAAACTCTTGGCTTCACGTGAAAGCACGGGCTTTCACGTGAAGTCCTACTACTCTTTCCTTTATCTTACTTTAAAAAATGTTTTTCCTAAAAAGCCCTCAAACTATCTATAAACATTACAAAAATATCATGCAATATCCAATAAATTACAAAAAGCACCACTCTTGTCTTATTACTAATATCTAGTCCTTAATAATTAATTTTCAAAAAGCTTCATTATTTCAAATTAAATCCTACAGCACTCTTAAATCCTTATTAATAGAATCAAATCTTCTAATAAACTCCTTAATAGATGCTTGGGGACTACCTGGTCCCAAGGGGGTGTTTATTAAAGACTTAGGGTTTTTTTTTTTTTTTTTTTTTTTGAAATAATAATAAGAAATAATTGATGTGATATAAATTAGAAAGAATATTGTGAATTTTTTGTATGGAAAAGTGAAAAAATTTTGTTTTTTAGTGAGTTTTTTATTTGAATAATAATAAAAGTAAGTGATGTTATATAAAAAGTAAAAACAAGTTATTAAAAATTATTGATGGAATATTAAAAGTGTAGTTAACTTTTGGGAAAAAAAGGGAATAGAATGAAAAGTATTTAACAAACACAGCAAAGATATCCCAAGATTGATCCATAACCACACATGTGGCAATGAATAAGATTTCCTTTTTATTTTACACTCTTATTTTCTTCAAACTGCATTACTACCCCCCCACCTATTTTAATTCTATCATTTGTTAACTAAAATTTGACCCATTATTTAATTTAACGACAATATACCCTTACAAATAATTATTTATCACATTGAGACTTATTATTACTTTTTTATTACTCTAATCTCATTAACTTCTTTTAATTTATTCTATTTATTAATTAATAATTACAGTAACTCATTTCAAACCTCTTTATTACGTAAATATATCACCATTAAAAAATATTGTTATTATATTATTACCATGTTAATATTATTATTGATTAATGTTATTTTTATTTAATTAATTCAGATTATTTGGGGTTATTAGTAATAAAATTTTTAATTATTTTCTTGAACAATACAAAACTTCATTTTGGAGCTTCTTTCTGTCTTACCTCATCACTTTCTCTCTCTAAAACCATCTTAGAATGTAAGAATGTAGTAAAAATAACTAAAGTCTTGAGTTTTATTTATAGTTGAATGGATGGCTACTATTAAAAGTTGCATTTTTTATCCAATGGTGGGAGAGCACCCATCTTAGAATTATCCACCAAGGCACATAGGCCTCATCATTACATTTTAAAAAATATCACACATTCTTTGCATTTCAGTCTATATCAAAGGCAGTACACTCCGTTTTTTTTTTTCATGAACTGCGATTTACCTGAAATTTTGATAATAGATAAAGAACTCCGAGATGAGCATTTTGGATTTTGTTTTGACTCATTTCGAGTTCGTTTGACCCAAATTTGACCTGCCCAAAGTTTCAAAACCATTAAGCTCCTAAATCACTTTTGTATTCATACTTGCTTTACTAGTTTTCCATGATTACAAAAGATGTTGGATGAACTAAAGTCCTAATAGCCTAAAGAGATAAGGTTTGCTATGTTTGGGAAAAGGTTTTGAGGTTTCTGAGGTTTGAATATTAATAAAAAGTTATTCATGTGATATAAAATATAAAGAATGTTGTGAATTTTTTGTATAAAAAAAAGTAAAATAGTTTTATGTTTTAGTGAGTTTTTTATTTGAATAATAATGAAAAAGTAATTGATGTGATATAGAAAGTGAAAATAAGTTGTTAAAAAGTGTTTGATGAAATATTAAAACTAAAAAAAAAAAGTGTGATTGTTTTGATGTTGACTTTTTTAGAGATGATTGAAAAACTCATTGCCAAACAAGGCTGTTATATCTTGCAAAGGCTAAGGGGATAAGGGTGTGCTTGTTAAAGACTTAGAGTTTTTTTTTTTTTTTTAAATATATATATATATAATAACAAGAAGTGATTAATGTGATATAAATCAGAAAGAATGTTATGAATTTTGTGTACGAAAAAATGATTTTTTTTTAGTGAATTTTTTATTTGAATAGTAATAAAAGTAAGTGATGTTATATAAAAAGTAAAAAAAAAAGTTGTTAAAAATTATTGATGGAATATTAAAAGTGTAGTTGACTTTTGGGGAGAAAAAATATAAGGGAAGAAAAAGTGTTTAACAAACATAGCCAAGATATCCCAAAAGTGATTCATAGCTACCCATGTGGCAATGAATAATATTTCATTTTTATTTTACACTCTCACTTTCTTCAAATTGCATTACTACCCACACCTATTTCAATTCTATCATTTGTTAACTAAAATTTGACCCCTTATTTAATTTAACGACAACATACGCTTACAAATAATTATTTACTAACTAAGACTTATTATTACTATAACATCCGATGAATTCTAATTTCTTAACATATTATTAAACTAAATGATATATGTTGTGAAAATATTATCATTTAGCTATGATAATGGTTTTAGAGACGTTCATGAAGTTTAAGAGATTTCTAGTTAAGACTTTTAAAAATTTCTTCAGAAAATGATCGTTTCTGACGACCGATCTTGTAAGTATAAAAAATTGGGCCATACAGAGTCATTTTGGTTCAAACTGAAGACCGTTGTGCTTGTGTTGAAACCATCTATGATATGGTATATTTTCGAAAAAAATTCAATTAGTTAACAATTTTAAGCATAAAGATGACTATTCATCCGCATACATGACACTTTTGACTTGGGCCTTATTTCTAAAAAGGAGCTTCACCAATATGGTTTTAAAGCAAAATTGGACTCCCTTTAGTTTATATACGGTTTTTTACTTTGGTTCGATGAAGTTAGAATTCAATTCCAAGACAGTTGACTTTTTGGCCTAAAGCCGGGTCTTAAAATTTTTCAACTGTTGAATTTAGCTTTAAAAACTGCTAAATATCACTATGTAGGGCCGGCTCACTTGTGTCTTGAAAGCTTGGGGTGATGACACATGTCATATGCTCATAAGACGCAAGAAGGAATAAAAATGATAAAAAGTTTTAAAGTAGGTTGACAACGTGTACTTTTTGGATGACTTACATGGTAAGTTAGCTTTCCACATGGGTTTTCTTTGGCTTGGCCAAGTGGTGCCGATGGCTTGGCATCATTGTTAAAGGAGAGTGCTCAGCAAATCAGAACACTCAGCCTTTGAGTTCCATGCAAAAACCTCTCACTCATCTTACTTACGCACACACACACACACGGCTCCTAGGGGATTTTTGTGAGGCTTTGCTCTGTTCTGTCCAGCAACCATACACAACCTTCGTCTAAGTGTCCAGTAGGGATTCAAATCTTTAGAAATTGCTTTGGAGTCCATTGGAGGTATGGAAAACTCTCTCTCCTCTTTAAGGTTCAAAACTGGGTCCATAGAAGTATGTTGGTGAATTTTTGTGGTGTTTCACATTCTGCTTGTATGGGCTATATGTGATTATTTTGGGAAGGTTTTAAAACTATTTTATACCATGATTTCATTGATCTTATAGCTTTGGAATCATGAGAGAACATCAAGAACTCATTCCTACACCTATTCTGCCACTATGGAGCTTTTTGTTGAATTTTTGTTATAACATGTTTTGATGGCTACTTTTGTGTTACTTGGTATATAACATGTGATAAGCATTGAATGTTATACATTCAAGCCCCTTAACTCGCATATGTTAAACCATAGTTTGTGTTGTAAATCTAATCTTTTGTTGTGTTTAGTGTTTATCTTATTTTGTATGATCTATTGAAAAACACAAGCAAAATCATCAAAATAGGCTCAAAATGCACCAAGGGAAAGCTGAAAGAGCTCAAGAATGCCCTTGGATTGATCCACAGAAAGCTTGGATTGATCCACATAAAGCTTGGATCGATCGCAGCCTTGGATTGATCCACAAAAAGCTTGGATCGATCGCAGTCACATCCAGAAGCACTGCAGATCAGTTCTGCTACTGACCTTTGCATACTGTTTTGGCCATAACTCTCATTACAAAACTCGAATTGAGGCAAGGTCAAGGGTGTTGGAAAGAAGACTTCAAGACAAACAAATGCTATTATATGTGAAAGATCAGATTCTAAAGTCTTGAGGGTCAAAAATGCGTGTGAATTTCAAGAACTTTCTAAAAATGAAAATATCTGCAGAAATGAAAAGATCTCGGAAAAATTATCAACAATTGCGGCTGGTAGTCAATTGTAGGCGTCGAATTCTCTCTTTAGAGAAGTCCTAGTCATTTAACTCAAGATCTTTTCCCCTATCTTGTAAATAATATCTACAAGCCTCTCTCTCTATAAAATGGAACTCATCCGAGAGAGGAGGCAGAGAGGGTTCTGGGGATTCCTCAGTTCTGATTTCTCATTTTCTTTGTATTGTTTAGCTTAGTTTTTATTTATTTTTTCTTCCTTAGGCAGTAGGTAGAAGCTCAACTTATAGCTCTTAAACTTTAGGAAATGGTTTTCTCCTCTTCCATGGAGATTCCCAAATCCTTCATGAAAAACAAAACCCTTTGTAGGGTTTGATGTAATTCTTTCCATGAGGTTATGGGTTAATTGTATTTAGCTAGGATTTTATGCATTTGGTATAATGATTGTATAAGCCTAAGGATTGATCTTTATGATATACCATTTGAGATGAAAACCTTTTTCTTGTCTATGAGAAATTCTTTGAAGTCTTGAATGAATTCTACGTTTTCATTGTCTTTGATTGAGGAAACATAGGCTTTGCAATGGTGTTTTTGACATGATTTTATGTGAGTTTGATAGGATATGCTAGGGACCACGACCCAATCCACACTTAGATTAACTTAGAATAGGTCAAAAGTGGAGTGGAAACCTATGATATTTTATGCTTTCTTCATTGAGTTGTGTAGGCTATTAGGAGATTTTATATTGTATGCTAGGGAACACGAGTTATATCACATGTAGGGTGTTAAGTGAGTGACTAGTGCAAAACTATGATGTTTTATTATAAATTTAAAATCGATGAGTGACTAGTGTATCAATATTGCTATGCAGTGGTGGAATTAATATTATTCTGTGGAAGTAGAGTAAGTATGAACATACTTACTGGGGCTGACACTGTTTTCTTTTATATTTGGTTATTGTCTTATTCATTTGCATGTGTTATAAACTGTTCATGAAATACATATACATACTTTGTGAAATGAAATAATGTGCTGATGAGATAATAATGAACAAAACTGGTGAAGTAGCAGTGGTGTGATGGCTGATCCAGTGGACTAAGGAAGGGTCTATAAACCAGGTAATAAGAACTAATGTTGGAAGTAAGGTTCTAGTGTAAACGAGTAATTTGTATCAGTGGGAGGTTTAACGGTCGATAATATAGGTTGTAAGGAACCTATCAGGAGTGGAGTGTAATTTCATATTAAATTAAGACTAAACAAAGCCTTCACAACGATGCATATACACTCATTCATTATATCTGTCATTTGTATGTTTAATAATTCAATTATCTATTATATTGGGATTCAGTAGACTCAATTGTTTGCCTATATAAATGTAATGATGTCATATTTGCATAGACTATGATGCAGGAGGTAGAGGCAGAGGCGAAGGAGAAGACCCCTTCGTTAGTTTAGACAATTATTAGACACTCTTTAGTAGGGATGTGCTATATCCCAAAGGAGACAATATTTTGCTATGTATCTGTCTCTTCGTATTTTGTGTATTACGGTTATTATTATTAGTTATGTTTTGTTATATATTTAAATAGCTTGATGTTGCAACTATATGCCATTTGTGGCACTTACTTCATCTATTTTTATTTGGTGTAACTTGTGTGCACGTATATGTAATATTAAAACATCTAACGTCTTTTAATCTATGAGGTAATTCAGTCAGCTCTATTGTGTTATGTATAGTATTCCGTAGTGTTTTTATAAGAAAAAATATATATATCCGCTGCGAGACTGACCACTAACGTAGTAATGTCACGTGAGAATCGGAGGTTTCTGCTTACGATTTTATTGATCTAAAACTGAAGCGTTACAATTACTATTTTATTACTCTAATCTCATTAACATTCTTTTAATTTATTCAATTTATTAATCAATAATCACAATAACTTTTTTCAAACTTCTTTATTACATAAATATATCACCATTAAATAATATTGTTATTATATTATTACCATGCCAGTATTATTATTGATTAAAGTTATTTTTATTTAATTTATTCAGATTACTTTGGGGTTATTAGTAATAAACTTCTTAATTATTTTCTTCGGCAATACAAAACTTCACTTTGTAGCTTCTTTCTCTCTCACCTTATGACTTTCTCTCGCTAAAAACTTCTTAGAATGAAAGAATTAAGTAAAAATAACCAAAGTATTGAGTTCTATTTATAGCTGAATGGATGACTAATATTAAAAGTTTTATTTTTTATTCAGTGGTGAGAGAGTATCCACCTTAGCCTATCCACCAAGGAACATAGGTTTCATCATTACATTTAAAAAAGATATCTTACATCTTTTGCATTTTAGATGAGATCAAGGGCAGTATACTCTGGGCTACTTTTTTTTTTTTTTTCCATGAACTTCGATTTACTTTTTTTTTTTCCATGATTCCTAAATATATTTGATGAACTAAAGTCCTAATAACCTAAAGGGATAATGTTTGTTGTGTTTAGTAAAATGTTTTGGGGTTTTTGAGGTTTGAATATTAATAAAAAGTTATTGATGTGGTATAAAATATAAAGAATGTTGTCAATTTTTATATGAAAAAGTGAAATAGTTTTATTTTTTTTTAATTAGTTTTTTATTTAAATAGTAATAAAAAATTATTTTTCTGATATAGAAAGTGAAAATAAGTTGTTAAAAAATGGTTTATGGAATATTAAAAGTGAAAAAAAAAAGTTGGAATATTTTGATATTGACTTTTTTATTGAGGATTGAAAAACCCATTGCAAAATGAGGCCGTTATGTCTTGCTAAGGCTAAGGGAATAAGGGGGTGTTTGTTAAAGACTTAGGGTTGTTTTTTCTTTTTTGGAATAATAATAATAAGTGATTGATGTGATATAAAGTAGAAGGAATGTTGTGAGTTTTTTATTTTTTTAGTGAGTTTTTATTTGAGTAGTAATAAAAGTAAGTGATGTGATATAAAAAGTTGTTAAAAATTATTGATAGAATATTAAAAGCGTAGTTGACTTTAGGGGAGAAAAAAATGGAAGGTAAGGAAAAGTGTTTAACAAACACAACCCAAATTTCTCTCCCTCTCTCTCTTTCTTGAATACGTTGCTCCCTCCTCTTTGTTAAATAAGGGGGGATGCTTCCCCCCCTTTTAACAATACTTAGGGACAAAATGGTCCCCAAGTCTTGTCTCACATGCAGGGAGTTGGCTCCTTGCAGTGTGGACAAGGAGGGGGAGGCGTGTTGTTCTCCCTCTAAAGCTCTTTGGCTTCATGTGAAAACATGGGCTTTCACGTGAAGTCCTAATACTCTTTCCTTTGTCTTATCTTCAAAAATGTTTTTTTTCCCAAAAAGCCCTCAACCTATCTATAAACATTACAAAAAATACCATGCAAGCTCCAATAAATTACAAAAAGCACCGCTCTTGTCTTATTACTAATATCTAGTTTTTAATAATTAATCTCCAAAAAGCACTATTATTATAAATTAAATCCCATAGCACTCTTCAATCCTTAAGTAGAATCAAATCATATAATAAACTCATTAATAGATGCTTTGGCACTACTTGGTCCCCAATGGGGTGTTTGTTAAAGACTTAGGGTTTTTTTTTTTTTTTGAATAATAAAAAAAAGTGATTGATGTGATATAAATTATAAATAATGTTGTCAATTTTTTATACAGAAAGTGAAATGTTTTGTTTTTTAGTGAGTTTTTTATTTGAATAATAATAAAAGTAAGTGATGTTATATAAAAAGTAAAAAAAAAAAAGTTGTTAAAAATTATTGATGAAATATTCAAAGTGTAGTTGACTTTTGGGGAGAAAAAAAGGAAGGGAATGAAAAGTGTTTAACAAACACAACCAAGATATCCCAATAGTGATCTATAGCCACACATGTGGCAATGAATAAGATTTCATTTTTATTTTACACTCTCATCTTCTTCAAACTACATTACTAACCCCACCTATTTTATTTCTATCATTTGTTAACTAAAATTAAAAAACCCCTTATTTACTTTAATGACAACATACCCTTCCAAATAATTATTTACCACACTAAGACTTATTATTACTATTTTATTACTCTAATCTCATTAACCTCCTTTTAATTTGCTTTATTTATTAATTAATAATCACAGTAACTTATTTCAAACATCTTTATTACTAAATATATTACCATTAAATAATATTATTATTATATTATTACTATGCAAATATTATTATTGATTAATGTTACTTTTATTTAAGGTTAAATACATTTTACCCCAAGAAGTATCTAGCCATTTGCATTTTAGTCTCCAATGTTTAAAAATTGACGATCGACCCCCCTAATCTTGACGGCGTTTGCAAATTAAACCCTCTATCCACATTTATTGTCTCTTTGGACGGAACCCAAGCCACGTACGTTGCACATGACTCTTTAACAGCTGAAGTCCCCATCTTGCCCTCACTTGTTTCTGTCATCAATACCTACACAATCTCGACTTTAATAAGACAACAAGACAATGTTTGTCTTGATCCACACAAATATTTCCCTCAGAGCATGATCACTCTCTTCATTTGCTCCCTCGACAACCTAGGGTTTTTGAAGGTAAGAGGAGCGAGTTGCAGATGGATCCATCGGGCACTACTTCAACAAACACCGGGTTCATGAGGAGCGAGGCTACATTTGCAGCACTAGTAGTTTTTTTTTGCGAATGTACGGCTTGTGTGAGAACAACTTACACCAACAAAAATTTTGATAGGAAGTTTATAAAATGAGAAAATTACAAGGTAAGTTGCAAGCTAATCTTCATAATATTTTATGATGGGTATTTTTGAAATATTTATGGGTATTGGTGACAGCATCAAGGTATCTTTGATACCGAGTCAAGGTTTCAATCTTTTTTTTTTGGTATATGTTTGGAATATTGAAATCTTCAATATTTTTGTAGTGTAATAGTAAGTAACGATCGTGATGAGTTAAAAACCTAGTTTTTATTCGTGCTCACATTGTAAGTAGTAAGGAAATGATAGATAAATGTCATGCTATTTGATTGCAAAAACTAGAAAAATTTATAGGGTAGATTCATACTAAGCTCCATGTTATTTGATTGATGAAATAAGCTCTCCATGTTAATAGGGTAGGTTCATACTAAGTTCTATGTTATTTGATTGCTTAAATAAGCTATCCATGTTTACAATATTAGTGAGTATTTTTGTTGGGTTTTGCAGATAAATCAAGCTCGCAATTTTTTGGAGTGGATTGATCCTAAAATGTGTGAACATGAAGAGTGAGTGGTAACTCGTTTGTGAAAATGGCATCTAAGTTTGACTGAAGAAGCTAAACGATGTTGAACACTGGTTGAGTCTGAAGTTGCAAAGGCGAAGGTGAATATGGAGGTTGAAGAGGCTAAACGACGTCGCATAATGCTTGAAACTGAAGTTAGGAAGGTGAAGACAACGATGGAGATTGAAAATGCTACCCTTCATAAAGAAATCGAGATTGGGGAGATCAATTACCAAGCAATGAAGAATAATTATCAGACAATAATCTTATGTATGTGGATCTTAATCATAGTGTATTTGTTTTTGACTGGATCAACTTCAAAGGGCGTCTTTGACGGCAGACGTGACCGTATGTTATTACCCTAAAGTAGCCATCCTCATCAATGAATGTGAACCACTTTTGTATTTTGTTGGCTTCCAATTTGGTTCTAAGAAATGGTGATCTATAAGAATATGGTGTTTTGTATTTATGTAATGAATTCTATTTACTATCTTAAGTATAGTTGTCTATTAAATGGGTGTCAATTTAATAGAATCCACATTCAGAAAGAAGTGTTGTCAAGAACTACAACCAAATCAACATTTGTCAAGAACATTAACCACATCAATATTTGTCAAAAACATTCAACAAATCAATATTTGTCAATAACATTCACCAAATCAATATTTGTCAATAACATTAACTTGTCCAATGACATTCCATTCACAAAAGAATCAAGATATAAGTCAACTAAACTTTAATACTTACAACGAGATAAACTAGAACGCAACCTTATACATGAGTGCTTTACAAACCACTACATCCAACATGCTATAAGTCAGGTTACAAAATATACTACAATCAACATGTAAGCTTTCAAAAAATAGACTACAACCAACTACCCTTCAATATGAATAAAGTCAGCCTTCAAAAAATAGTAAGAGTTTAGGAACATTAAAACACATCCAACATAATACTTTGAGTAACATCAACGCTTACAATCTGGCTTTCTTTTTTTCATGTTCAACTCCATAATTTGTATTCCTTTCTAGACAAAAAGTACAATTCGTTTCCCTTTGGATTTGTTGTTGTTCCCTGATGAAGAAAGAACACCTGGTGCAACATGTGCTGGTACAACCCTTCTACCAGCAATCACAACATTTATAGGTACGGCATTAAGGGTGCAGCCTTCCTACCATCACCCGCAACATGAGTTGGTGCAGCCCATTTACTAGCAACCACAACATTTATGGGTGTGACATTAAGGAATGCAACCTTTCTACAAGCACCCGCAACATTAGTTGGTGCAGTACCTCTACTAGCACCTGGTGCAACATTAGCTAGTGCAACCCATCTTCTTATGGCAACAAGTCCTGCTGCTGGTGTTGGTCTATCGGTTAGGTCAATAACTAGTGTTGGTCCAGGATTAGCATTGTGTCTAATAGCCTTGATTCTCTCATAGTTGCCCCCGAGAAATCTTCTTTGAAATGTTGGAATTATATATACTACATTATTCTGCCCATAATGCCAAGAATAGGGTTAATATGTTTGCTGGAGAAGCATATACAACAATAGGACATTTGAAAATCAACTAAAATAAAACTAGCTATCAATACTCACATATCTGACAGCAGGTGCTCATGCTAGTACATCCCATGTTGGTGCATCCCATGCAGCACTAGTTGGGGCATCACTACCAATGTATGACTGTGAAGCACTGCTGGTACCAACATCATTTGATACACAAATTTTCCTCGCACTTTTCTTCTATTCAATAGTAACATGACAACATCATTATCATTAATGGATGATATAAATTTAAACTGAAGTTTATAAATAGTTTGTAATTGCTTACTCTTTTGTAAGCTGGCTCTTTTCTTGAAGGTTCACTTCTGTTAGATCCAACACTTTGCGTCTAAAGTCCACATTAGTAATCTAAAGTACACATTAGTAAGAACAACATCATGTAAGTAGCCGTATAAAACACATAATCAACATATGCAAATAGTAAGGTTTAGTAAAACTTACACTTGCAGGGGGTGGGCTATGCAAATCAAATCCAATGGCTTCTTCTCTATAATTCGATGCCTCATTACTCATCTTTGGATAGGTCCTCGTATTGTACCCCATCAATTTGCACTTGGAGCATCTCATCCTTGCTCCAAATTTCCTCACTCTATGAGATTTTTTAGATCTCTAGACTCATCAGGACCCCTTCGACTAGCCTTCTTAGGTCTGCCCGTGGTCAACCTTGATTTAGGTAGTTCCAACATATCGTGCTTGTTCCTTACCCATTGTTCCTCATTAGGCATTAGAAATAGTATTGGATCGTATGCCTTCTTGTACATCTAAAGGGTGTAGTAATTATCCACATAATCCTCCGGATCCCTTCCATCATACAATACTGCAGAAAATGCATATGAACATAGTATCCCAATAACTTCCCGCTTCCTATAGCCACATGTCCTTTTCCTCAAGTCAACCACATACTGCCTTTTTTCTTGCTCTACTTCAAACAACCCATCATCTGCATATGTAGAAAGGCAATGGATTACCTCTTTTCCAATTCGCTTGAGTTTCTCCACAATCCTCGAGCACAACTTACCCTTCAATGTTCTGATGCCATTTCTCTTAAGCTGGTACCATCTCATGAGTTGTTTTCTAATCATCTTAAGCATGGTCAAGATAGGCTTGTCATGGGCCTTCAAGATGTATGCATTAAAATACTCAAAAATATTGTTGACAAGAAGGTCACATTTTGGGTAGTTATTAAACCATGCTCGTGACCACCCACTAAGGTCAATCTTGCCTAGGTACTCGAAGGCATCTTTATTGATTTTATTTAACTCCTTTATATGATGCCTAAAGTCACCTTCAGTATAAGACAATGCAGCAGCCTACAAATTTTCTTTTAGGGCCAACCTCCGGAACCCTTCATCTCGAAAGTTAACATATAAATACCTAACGCATATTCGATGATCCACCAATGGAATAACCGCATCAAAACTTGGAATAAGACCCTATGACACCAAAAATGTAGGATATTGTTAGTCATAAAGCATATTAAAAAATATATGAAAATTATCTCACCTTTTGCAGGTCAGAAATGAATTTGGGCCCAGTGTGCCTCTTATGTGTGCTTAGATCTGACACTAGGGCTTCCAAGAACCAAGTTCAATTGTCTTTGGTCTCAACTTCTACCATAGCAATTGCAATAAGGTACATATTGTTGTTTGCATCTTTGCCAACGGCTGCCAGTAGTGTTTCCTTGAATGGTCTTTTAAGAAAACACCCATCCAATCCTATGATAGGTCTACATTCCTCTATATATCCTTTCTTCCTAGCTACGAGGGAGAAGTAAATTCCTTGAAACCTAGGAGGCAAATCAGGGATTGGTCTGTCGACCTTCATCAACACACAACTACCCACATTAGTTTGTCTCAACGTTTCACAATAATCCCCTAGCCTGGCATACTACTCCTCCAGTTTACCATATATCATTTTCCTAGCCTTTCTTCTAGCCTTATACATTTGGCTCCTGCTGACATCTACATTCTATTTTCTTTTCACTTCATCAAGTATGATTGGCAAAGGCATGTTCGGTTGAATCTTAAACTTATCAAAAAGCTTGTTTGCCATCCACCCAAAATTCACAATGGAACTCTTGTATTTCCGGGTACATGAGTGCTTAGGTTGTAAGGACTTTATTTGAAAGGATTTTTCATCTAACATATTTCTAGCATACACTCTTTACTCACATGAGGGACCCCTACACACGGCAACACACTTAGCTTTTTAATTTTTCTTAAACCCTATGTCATTTCCCCTGTTCACATTGTACTTCTTAACAACCTCTCTAAATAATTGTATGTTTGGAAATTTCATCTAAAGCTTAAGAGTGGAATTGACAAGGTCCATTTCATAAAATTCCACATTATGGTTGGATGTAATTCCATCATCCTCTTCATCACTATTAGCTGGTGACACTAGAATGTCACTTCTACCTAGTTTTGAATTTTCTTCATCTACTTCAACATTTTCAAATGACCTTATGAAGTCACCATCAGTAGATGGACCACTCGAACTATTGTTGGTACCCTCATCCGTAGTAATATTGGGGCCATCACCATCTTTACTACTACCATAATGATCCTCATATTCATATTCCTCGTCTTCATTCTCATCCTCATCCTCATCCACATCATCATCTCCAGCACACTCATCAGTTTGTATTCTCGAATTTGATGCAGCTTCTCTGGAGGGGCCAACACCATTTACACGATAATCCACATAAAAAACATCATCATCATCATCATCACTAATCTTATCATCCCACCATTGATCATTTAGGTCAACCCTACCTCCAACATTACATTCTTCTACATTTTCCTCATCCCCACCTCCAAAAGATAAAATGTATAACTCCACAATGAAAAATGCCACAAGCATGTTAACCATATATATCACATCATAGTTTGATGATATTAGCTGTAGACCATCAACTAGATTTTTATTAGAGTTTTTATAGTAAAGTAAATCACCTAGCTTGTAGCCATATTATTTCACAATATCTTTAAATTCAAAAAGAGAAAACTTGTCTACGTCGTAAACCCCATCGTGAACTGCTATTTCACCCCTTACATAGATGCAACCATATTTCTTGTCGAACCTACCCCTAAAGTTAACCTCAAACACCAAGTTTCTGAAACTCATCATACACATTAAACAATAAAATACGACATTATTAATGGGGACCAAGGATCCAATTTTATATAATTTAAAATAGTTTATGCAAATCATTAATTTAACAAAAAGATGTGTTGATTTCATTTGGGGATCACTCATCTAAAGAATACGGTTACTAAAACACACAACATGACACACATTTTACCAATCAAAGTGTTGCTTTTATTTGGGGATCATTCACAATAAAAGTTATGGTTTACTGAAACACATTACAGGACACACATTTTACCAAAAACACACATGGACCCAATGCAGACAAGACCTATATAACGTATGGAACCTACGTATACAAAACACACCAAAAGTTTGTCTTCGTATAAAAAACAAACACAATCAATAAAGTAAAGCAATATGTACATGGACCCAATGCAGAGATAAAGCCACTGATTAGAAAATCATACGATCAACACTAACAAAGGCTCGGTACAATAATAGAGAACAACTTCCACCCAAAAATGGAAGGAATATAAGGACATAAAGCTATGGAATTTAAGCTTTGCCCAACAATCACCAAAACCCCCAAATTTGCCGACGAACCCTAACTACAAAATAAATAAACATTTTTCCTCAAAATAAAGGACAAAAAAACCGTAAATTAACCTCGTGTTCAACACTGAAAAACACGCTTTTTAGTTCGTGGATTCAAAGTTCTCGATAGATGGATAATGGGTATCAGATTGGTTACTGTTTTGAGTCGATGACACCTCTTCAAGGTGTCTAGAGAAGAAGACAATTGTTTTGTCTTACTTATTGTTATATTAAAGTGTCGGCTTTTTGTGGGTATTGGTGACAGAATCTAATGAGGGGTAATTTCGAAACTTCGGCTGTTAATGACTCATGTGCAATGCACGTGGCTTGGGTTCTGTCCAAAGTGACTGTAAATGTGAATAGAGGGTTTAACTTGCAAACGCCGTCAAGATTAAGGGAGTCAATCGTCACTTTTTGAATATTGGGGATTAAAATGCAAATGGCTGGATACTTCGGGAGGATAAAGTGTATTTAACCCTTTTATTTAATTAATTCAAATTACTTTGGGGTTATTAGTAATAAACTTCTTAATTATTTCCTTGGGTAGTATAAAACTTCACATAGAGCATGTTTCTCCCGCACCGTATTACTTTCTCTCTCTAAGAACTTCTTAGAAAGGAAGAATGAAGTAAAAATAACTAAAGCCTTGGGTTTTATTTATAGTTGAATGGATGACTAGTATTAAAAGTTGCATTTTTTATCTAATGGTGAGAGAGCATCCATCTAAGCATTATCCACCAAGGGACACAAGTTCATCATTACATTTAATAAAATATCTCACATCTTTTGCATTTCAATCCAAATTAAGGGCAGTACACTCCGGTCTACTTTTTTTTTCATGAACGTTGATTTACCTGAAATTTTGAAAATAGATAAAGGACTCCCAGACGAGCATTTTGGCTTTTGTTTTGACTCATTTTGAGTTCGTCTGACCCAGTTTTGACCTACCCAATGTTTCAGATCCATTAAGCTCCTAAATCACTTTTGTATTCACACTTGCTTTATTTGTTTTTCATGATTACAAAAAATATTTGATGGACTAAGGTCATAATAGCCTAAATGGATAAGGTTTGCTGTGTTTGATAAAAGATTTTGAAGTTTTTAAGGTTTGAATATTAATAAAAAGTTATTGATGTGATATAAAATATAAAAAATGTTGTCAATTTTATGTATGAAAAAGTAAAATAATTTTATTTTTTATTGAGTTTTTTATTTAAATAGTGATAAAAACTGATTGATGTGATATAAAAAGTGAAAATAAGTTGTTAAAAAGTGGTTCATGAAATATTAAAAAAAAAAAAGTGAGAACGTTTTGATGTTGACTTTTTTAAAAATGATTGAAAAACCCATTGCCAAACAAGGCTATTATGTGACGCCCGAGAAATTCTAATCTCTTAAGCATATTATTAAACTAAATGATATATGTCGTGGAAACATTATCATTTAGCTATGATAATGATTTTAGAGATGTTCATAAAGTTTAAGGGCTTGTTTGAGGAATATTTTTTTTATCTAACTCAATTCTTCTCAAAAGTCAACTATTTTCAACAACTCAAATTTATTCAACCCAACTCAAAAAATAAAATAAAAATTTTATTTTTATTTTTTTAAAAAAATATGAGGGGTGGGCGAGTCTCCCACTACAAGTTTTCGGGGTGGTCGAGCGACCCAAGCAATTTTCGAGGTTGCTTGACCACCCTCGTTTGATTCGAGGGTGGTTCGGCCACCCCTAGAGTGGTTTCGAACCACCCCACTACTTTTTCTTTCTTTTCGTTTTTTTAAAAGCATTAAAATATAATATTTTATTCATTTTAATTATATTTTTTAAATATATTCACCTACCCAATTTTTTTTTTTTTAAATCATCCAAATATAATTCAAAATTTTTTTTATCTCGATATCCATAAAGTCACAAAAAATCAAATAAATTTAACACTCAAACGAGCCCTTAAGAGATTTATGGTTAAGACCTTTAAAAATTTCTTTAGGAAATTATCGTTTTTTTTATAACCGATCTACGAACATGTTTGGGGAATAGATTTTTTTTTTTTAATCTAACTCAATTCTTCTCAAAAGTCAATTATCTTCTACAACTCAAATTTATTCAACTTAATTCAAATTTATTCAATCCAACTCAAAAAATTATATTTTTATTTAAAAATAAAAAAAAATTAATATGAAGGGTGGCCAAGCCACCCCCTGGGGGTGGTTCGGTCACCCCTAGGGGTGGTTTCGAACCATCCCACAGTTTTTTCTTTCTTTTAGTTTTTTTTAAATAATTAAAATATAATATTTTATTCATTTTTAATTATATTTTTTCCAAATATATTCACCTACCTAAACATTTTTTTCTAAATCATCCAAATATAATTTCAATTTTTTTTCCTTGGTATCTACAAAGTTAACAAAAAATCAAATAAAATCGAATAAAATTTAACACCCAAACGAGCCTTACGTAAGTATCAAAAACTGGGTCAAAAGGATTCAGTTTTACTCAAATTGAAGCATGTTGTACTTTTATCGAAACACTCTACGATATTGTAGATTTTCGATAAAAGTCAATCGGTTGACTTTTTAGGCATAAAGATGACTATTCATCCGCTTACGTGACACTATTGACTCAGGCCTGATTTCTAAAATTGAGCTTCAACAATATGGTTTTAAAGCATAATTGGACTCAGTGTATATATGATTTTTACTTCGGTTCGGTAAAGTTAGAATTCAATTCCGAGACAGTTAACTTTTTAGCCTAAAGCCAGGTTTTAAAATCTCAAACTATCTAATTTGGCTTGAAGTTGCTAAAATTCACTAGGTAGGGCAGGCTCCTTGTTGTCTTGAAGTCTTGGGGTGATGACACATGTCATGCGCTCATAAGATGCAAGAGGGAATAAAGGACCAAAAAAGTCTTAAGGTAGTTTGACAAAAGGGTACTTTTGGAAACTTATTTGGCAAGCTAGCTTGGTCACCTTGTCCCTCACACTTGGTGCACGTTTTTGCTGACCAAATGGACCTTAGATGAGTCTATAAAAGGTGGAGAACCTTCAGCAAATCAGAACATTCAGTCCCTTTAAGTTTCATGTAGAAACTTTCCCTCTCATCTCACTCACGCACACTTTTGGCTCCTAGGGGGTTTTTGTGGAACCTTTCTCCATTCTGTCCAGCAACTATACACGACCTCCCTTAAGATGTCCAAGAGTGATTCCAACCTTTAGGAGTTGCTTTGGAGTCCATTGGAGGTATGAGAATCTCTTCCTCCTATTTTAGGTTCAAAACAGGATCCATAGAGGAGTGTTGGGGAATTTTTGTGGTGTTTCACATTCTGCTTGTATGGGCTGTATGTGATCACTATAGGAAGGTTCTAAAACTATTTTATATCATGTTTCTATTGATCTTATGGCTTTGGAATCATGAGAAAACAATAAGAACTCATTCCTACACCTATTCGTCCACTATAGACCTTTTTGTAAGGTTTTCAGTGCTAACATATTTTGATAGCTACCCATGTTATTTGGTATATCTTATGTATATATTTGATATATATTTGTTGTTGGTTTTCTTCAAGGATCCTAAGTGCTCAAAAACTAAAAATGGAAGTAAGCGGAGCTTGTTTTAAGGGAAAATGGAAATAAGCTTAAAATGCTTGTAAAATCAACCTATATATTGTTTGATGGTTGTTCTTTTTAATCTTATAGTGGATTAACACTTAAACTCATGTATAAATGCTAGTGCTGGGTCTTTCAACAGTATAGACATGAAGTTTAGTGTGAATTAGCTATAAGAGATTCTTACATTTATGCTTTATAAGTCTCATAATAAGCCCTTATTTCGGTGGGCATGTTTATGAGATATTGTATCTTGTGGTTAAATATTCGCTTACTTGAAATAAAATCTCGAGCTATGCTCTTACTTCGGTGGGGTACTCGAGTAAAATATTTTATTGGATGATTTACATTCTTGTCAACAGAATCCTTATGGCATGTCCTCACTTATGTGGGATACCATAAGTTAAATGCTTTGGAATGGACCTATAGACACTATGCAAGATAACTCATGTAAGATTATACTTATGGATAAAAGCAAGTAATAAAAATGAAGTGATGGATAATAATTATGGCTAAGAGTGTGGATCCTGAAAACAAGACCAATTATTATTGATTAGTACTTGTTGGGGATAAAATATCCTTTTACAGCATGAGCCCACATGCTTGACATGTGTATGGCCAAGATGTTATTTGGAAAAAAGGTGAGATCCCTTTATATAGGAAAGGTAAGACCTTTAGGGGAGGGTGCTTTTGGTCTATCTCTCTCTCTCTCACACCGGAGCTCTCCACGAGAGCTCCGACTCACAGGTTCTCCACTTAAAGGGAGAACTATGGTTCTTTCTAGAACCTCACATGATTTCCCTCACTCCATATAAGTATGCTAACTTAAGTATCGGAGGGTCGTCGGCTCCGGCCGGGGATTTCCTGATGATCTCTCTATTTTGTAGAAACACTCCCCTCATGCTAGGGGAGCCCCTCTCCCAGTTCAACCGTATAGTGATTGCTAGGGTCATTGGCCCGTGAAGCACAACCCAAAAATGGCACTAACAGTTTGGTGCCGTCTGTGGGAAGCAATAGTTTCTCATCTCTAAAAATTGTTTTTACATTAGCAAAATATTTTTGTCAAATCTTTGTTCAACTCCTGCAAAAAAAAAAAAAACAACCGGTAAAAAATGGCTTCAGCAGCTGTTCGACCGAGAGGACATGGAAGGCGAGGTTCGGGCGTACATAAAGAAATGGAAGGAAGAAAAAGAAGGAAGTACAAAAAGATAGAAAAAAATAATCTGTGAAATAAATGCTATTGTCAGAAGAAGATCACCCCTACTGTAGAGTTACGGTACATTTCTGGCATCCCAATTTATTTTATAATATTTTATCCACTCATTAATAGTGTTTTACAGAATAGCCCTTGTTGGTGGGCCCATCTCTGTGCTGGTTCACTTTATAAAGTTAGGGGCAGCTTAGTCTTTTCACTGGACTTAGCATGTGTATAAGATAACCAAAAAGAGGAAAAAGGAGACGTCATTTCACTGTAGAAGAGCAGCATACGTTTTCCTCTTTTTTAGCATACAATATATAGTGATACGAAGTGACCAAAAAAGCACTAGCAGTGGGGAGTTCTCCATTTTATTTTTCCCGATGTTGGCTCCTGTGGCGAGGTTGGTTACATTCAAGCATCTGGCTAGCCCACTGCGGAGACAAAAAAGAAGAAGAAATACTTCTCCTTTATTTGTTTGGCAGATAAGTCTTTATTTACTAAATTTATTGTCTTTGAAAAGTTTCACCATTATTTATTGAATTTACCATTTATTCATAAAAATATGATTATAATGCCTTCCCTTTTGTCATATGTGGGAACACATGTCTTTCCTTTGACTTTTCAAAGGGCAAAAATCATGAGCTTTTTAATTACAAAAAATGAAGAGGCTTGTGAGTTTTTGCAGGGAGCTTGAAGGTCTAACAAGAAATTCACTATCCTTGGATCGGTCCTGTGCATTCCCGATTTGTGCTTCTTCTTAAAAAAAAAAAAAAAGAAAAGAAAAGAAAAAAGAGTGGAGGACCTGATCTCAAGCTTTAAGACTTGCAAGTGCGATTTTTCCATGAATATTTTGCAGGGACACTAGAGGGCTCAATAGCAGCCACGTGATCCCTTAACAGCCACTATATTGCATAGCTTCATAAAATACAAAAAAGAAGACAAGCAGGGTCGCTAGAAAAGCTCTAAGCACGGGACAACCTTGGTTTTTGAAAAGCTGAAGAAAGGCCTAGGATGATCCGAAGAACACCTCCAATCATCAACATTTCCGACCATCAAGCTTGCCCTCGAATGAGAATCACCAAATTAAATTGTTTTCGATCCTCACAATCATTAGAATTTTTCTGACCTTCAATGGTCACCAGAATTTTTCCGACCTTCAATGGTCGCCAGAAGTTTCCCAATCCTCATGGGTGTCAGAATTTTCCCGACCTTCAATGGTCGTCAGAATTTTTCCGACCTTCAATGGTCTTTCCCGATCCTCATGGACGTCAGAATTTTCCCGACCATGCAACATATAAGTATTGTTTACTTTTGATGACCATATTTCTTAGACAGCTACAGTTCCATCAAAAAAAGAAAAAAAGAAAAAGAAAAAAGGAGGCTGACACTTTTGTTATACAATAATAAGGATAATTTTGGTGCCATTTTTAGTGGACTTTCCTGCAGGGACTTCCACAAAGAGCCTCTCCAAACCTGTAGCATCAAGATTATGCTCAGTAGCCTTATAAAGAAGAGCCCTCACTTCTTGGTTTCCAAAAATGAGAAGCTGCTTCTAAAAAGAAAAAGAAAAAGAGAGCTCCTTGGCCAATTAAAGCAAAACTACGAAGAGCCAAGCCTTTGGACCTCTTTCTTTGGTAGTTTCAGACACGTGAGATCAAGAAAAGCAAATTGTCAAGATCGGGAATCACCGATCTCACAGTTCACAGAGACAAATTGCTTCGAAAAGAAATGAGGTCACCTATCAAATCAAGCCACATGGCTCTGAACCTGTGCCCTTAAGGTCATGCTCGATAATTTCGTAGAAAAGGAGAGCCTTAGCTTCTCAGTTTCCAAAAGAAGGAAGACCATACACCTCACCCTTTGACTTTTCAAAAGAGCAAAGAGACAAGAGATGGAGTGTTTCCCAGCCATGAATCAGAAAAGAAGACAGGATGTGGCCATCGATCAGACCACCCGGCTGAACTTCTATGCAAAGCGAAAGGACCTCCAAACACTTAGCTTCAAACAGCATTCGAATCTCGAGCATTTTCTGAGCAAAATGACGTCTACTATTGAGCTAAATCATTGAATTAAAGTGGCTGATCCTTTATTTGACGACCTCAGAGCCTTCTCCTGATTGCTGTCACAGGTCAGTGTTCTCCATCATAGGGCCGCTACTCCGCATTAGCCGTCCAAACGTAAGTTCCAGACACTGAGTTGCTACAAGATGTGCTTCTGACCCAACGTTGTCATCCAAGCGCCACCTCAGCTCCTTGTAGCCCCTCAAACCCAGAATGAACGTTAAAATTGTTCTGAGTATTGGGTCTCCGAGTACCAGAGTTCTAAGCACTGCAAGTCAAAAAGGTCGGAGGATAGTGTTGTCTTTGGCGGTCGTGACAGTGGAAGCTGTGTTTCTACAATCCTCGAGTTTCTCTTCCGATTGTTGTCACTGGTCATTGTTTTCCATCTTGGGTCGCTCTTCCCCGATCTTCTACCTTCAACTGGGCAAGAATTTCCCGACCTTGAGCCGGGTTATCCCGAACATGGAAGTCGCTCTCGACCCTCATGGTCACCTCAGATTTGTAATGATCTTCAAGATTTTCCCAACCTTGAGCTATGTTTCCCGAACATGGATGTCACTTCCCGAGCTTATCTTCCAACCATCAAAACCTCCCTGACCCTGAAGCTCAGTAAAGCCCAGTATTTCCTGACCACGGTGCTCGCTGAAGCTTAACGTTCCCGATCAGTGGACAGCTCTAGTGCCTAATTTGTTCAGCCCAAGACCATCATACTATCCGATCGTCGACTGGCTTCCCGAACAACATCTTCGATCATCAATGGTTGCCAGATTTCTCAATGGTCACCAAGAACTTTCCCCATCACTCAAAGAATCAGCATTTAGAATTAAGGAAGTTTCATGGTTGCCAAAATTTCCTATGCACAGGAACTACGAGCAGAAGTTTGAGGTTCCTCTAGGCCCAAGCAAGACAAGGCAATCCTAGACCATGGAAGCCCAAGCATCAGATTCGTAAAAAAATAAAATAAAGTAGCAACTAGACACCAAGGTCGCCCCTGACCATAAGATTGTCCCCGATCATGAAGCTCATCTCACCGACCTTCATGATCGCCAAAATTTTTTCTAAACCTCATGATTCCCAAAAATTTTTCCCGAACCTCATGGTTCCAACAAAATTTTTCCTGAACCTCATGGTTCCCAAAATTTTTCCCGACCCTCATGGTTTCAACAACATTTTTCCCAAACCTCCTGGTCCCAAAATTTTCTCGAACCTCTTGGTTCTCAAAAATTTTTCCTGAATCATGGTTCCAAAAAAAATTTCCGAACCTCCTGGTTCCCAAAATTTTTCTCAAATCTCATGGTTCCAACAAAATTTTTCCCAAACCTCATGGTTCCCAAAATTTTTCCCGAACCTCCTGGCTCCAACAAAATTTTTCTCGAACCTCATGGTTCCCAAAATGTTTCTTGATTCTCATGGTTCTCAAAATTTTTCCCGAACCTCATGGTTCCCAAAATTTTTCCCAAACCTCTTGGTTCCCAAAATTTTTCCTGAACCTCCTGGTTCTCAAAATTTTTTCCAAACCTCATGGTTCCCAAAAATTTTCCCGAACCTCTTGGTTCCCAAAATTTTTCCCGAACCTTCTGGTTCACGAAATTTTTCCCGATTGATCTTCAAGATCAACTGTGAAGCTCAGCCCCAATCACCACTATGGATAGCTCTCTCCCAGCACCAACCACGGAACTAGAACCACATCGCCAAACGGACAGCCCTCCATACACCAACTAGATGCACAGATAAGCCCGACTTCCCTTTGTTATTTCTTATTGAATAACATGTGCATGTTTGGTTGGATTATAACCCTTTAGTCTTTCTTTTATAAATTGCCATACATGGGTATCCATATGCTCAACTAATAAATCACTTCTCTTTATAAATATTATTTATACGAAAAGAACCTTCTCTTTAACAAGAGAAAACATTGCCTCACACTTTTATCAGTTGTTATCAGTGTACAGATGTCTAAAGTGTGCATTTGAGAAGCTGTCTTGAACCTCTGAGTAGTGAAAACTGAATCTTTGAGACAAGCAAAGCTTCCAAAAAAAGAAAAAAAAAAACAAACTTATGCCTAAGCGCAGGCAGCGCTTAAGGCAAAAAGTTCGGGGAAAACCACCTGAACACCTTAAGACTCTCTCTGAAGATAATGTAACATGCCTAGATCCGTATAATAAAAATCCAACTGCGTTGAAGCTGAATTTGCCAAACTCGCCAATTGATCTGCAACACAGAAGATATACTATTGCGCAGCCAAGTCATAGGGAGCTTACCTTCCATAGATATATGAGATAAGTTTATACTGCTTTTTTTTTTTATTATTCTTATTTATTAACTGATCACGACCATCTAGTGAAGTCCATTGCTTTCGTGATATTGAGAATGGATAAAAAAATTTCATTATGGATGGTGATTGCGAGATTTCTATATTCATAGTATAATCCAAAAGAACTTTTGGAGCCAGTGTTTGTGAACATGTGCATACTCTTAAAATAAAGGGCTGACAAAAGAAGACAACCATTGAACTTGTGCTTTATCATGATGTGCAGCGAACCATGCCATAAGCATCAAAATGAAAAGAGAGCTCCCACACCTATGGAACAGTGTCTTTCCACCAACAACAAATGCATGGCTCAAAGGAGTAAAACACATTTCTTTTACTATTTTAATCATTTTCTGCTTGACTAGTCGTGTTTACAGAAATTCAAAAAAGAAGAAAAATACCTTCATATAGGTGCACATGGTAGTGGTCAAACCTGACTGAAAATCAGCTGCGACATATCCAATCAAATCACCGGACAAAGTCCTAAAATTGGGCTTCCAAAAAGGAGAAAGAGAAAAACTTATGTCTAAGTATTGACAGCACTCGATGCAAAAAGTTTGGGGGAAACTACCCGGAATATACACGAAGAAATCATGAATGGGAAAGTTCCTACGCACCTGTGTCACATGTGCAAGATAAGTTTATGTTGTACCTTTTCATTTTCGTTTATTAATTATGTTTCGTAGATGATAAATAGGAAGTTCCTAATACTGCCGTGAAAGAGTGTCATTTATTGAAAGTTTTTGCACTACCTTCATATTTTAAGGCTAAGCTGAAATTTTATCTAAAACATTCTTGGACCTAGTATTGTTAATTCTTGCAAACTACTCCATAGAGTGCCAACTTGGCACAGCACCAAAAAATATAATGGCGTTATAAAATTGGATGGGTATCGATCTCCGTCAAATCCACGATGGTTAGATCCTGCGACCTATAACACTTGCTTTCCAAAGCCAAAACAAGAACAACAACTATGAAAAAGAAGCGCAAGACTCGAGTAAAACATTTCTCAGACTCCATGCTCAGAAGCTCGATGTTAAACAACAATGGGCTACGCCGCCAAATACACCACACTCACTCCCGAGTGGTGCATCCCAATGCCAAACCCTTAGGCCCCGTTTGGTTTGCGGAATAGGTCCTGGAATGGAATGACTATTCCTATGGAATAATCATTCCTTTATGTGGTAAGAGCCTATTCATAGGAATAGTTATTCCCATAGGAATACTTATTCCCTTACGAAGAGGAATAGGTATTCCTTTTAAAAATGAGAGGAATACCTATTCCTTTCCTACAGGAATAGAATTATTGCAGCATCTTCTCATAAAGACCCTCACACTCCAATATAAATTTTTTTTTTTTTTTTGTATTTGAAACCATTTGGTGAAGTGCTTTTTGTTTTTTTTTTTTTTTAAAAAAAATAAAATAAATAAAATTGATGGGTGAATATGATGATTTTGTTGATATGCTTTTTTTTTTTTTTTTTGTAGTTATCAAAAAAAAAAAAAACTTGACATTTAAAACAAAAAACAAAAAAATACGAACTTTTTTTAAAAAAACTTTACGTTTTTTTTTTTTTCCATAAAAAAAAAAGTTATAATATAACGGTTTTTGTTTAAAAAAGAAAAAAGAAAATGTCCTTAAATTATATTTGTATTATAGAGGTATTTTAAGAAATTTGATTACAATATAATTCTATTCACCAGCATATTCCACTATACCAAATAAAAGAATATCTATTCAGTGTTCTATTCCATCGTTACAACCAAACTAAGGAATAGGAATAACTATTTCATTCCACATTCTTCTATTCCAATGAATAGCTATTCATTTTTCTAATGGAATAGTCATTCCGCAAACCAAACGAGGCCTTAATGTTCTCTTCTGAGAAAAACTTCCCAGTAAAAGCTTCCATAAAAGCTAAATTTCAATTTAATAGACTGCTATGTACATTGATTGGAGAGTCAAGATCCCAAGTTGCTCCTAGCACTGGGCTCTCAAGAACCAAAATTTCCCAAGCACTAAGTTCCGAGCACTCTCCTTGACTCGGGGGAGACACTTCGCAAGCTATGCCCATCTTCAAACAAACCAGCAATCATTCCAGATACACAACAAAGCGAGTCCAAAAAACAAGCTCAAATAGTTTGGAAATCTCCAAAATGAAGCTGGATCGCCGTTGAAGTATTGTACAATCGAAAGAAAAAAAAAGAGTTGTCGTCAACCAAGCCAGCTCAAAACTCTCTCAATGAAAGCACCATCCATATTAGCGGTGACGAGATAGCTCATGCTTCACGTTTGAACGACTATCCTCCAAAACACAAGAATACAGGCTCAAAAAACCAACTCAATAACTTCAACTCACACGTCAACAATGTTTCAAGCTCCCTCGACTGGATCAATTCAAAATCCAAGGATCCCTCCAAAAAGATCATGAAGAATATAAAAAATAAATATCGGTGAGCAACATTCAAGATAAGTGATTACTTTCCTTTGTTTTCCTTCTCACTTTTGAAATTTAATTCTCTAACACTATTTATTGAAGACGTTTCACATACGATAACTGTGGAACCTTTATATACCGCAATTTATCTAATTCATATGGTGTCTTACCTTTCATTACTAATTTATAATATGGTTCGAGAGACCCGTATGGCTAGTGTCTGTCATTATGTGCAGATCCCAAAACAAAGGATGGACTATTGGCCGATTTGAAACAAAATGATGAAAACGCTTTCCATTTCAAAATTCAGCCGCAAGAAATTAGATGAATCTTCTACTTGAGCAAATTCTGCACATAGCTGCGCACACCAATTATAAGGCACGTCAAACCATCCAACAAAACTTGATGCCTTGATAAGTCAAATCTTACTTCCAGGAAAGTCATCTCAATGGCTCGATTTCCATGAGCACAATCAAGACGTCTCTCATGTTCAACACCAAGAAGAGATCATGAGATGGTTCTCCACCATTGGAACTTGAGCTTCCTCCGAGTTCAGACCGCACACCCTTTGGAACACATGCGGCTTTAGGGGGTACTTGTTTCAAATTTAATGTTGTTACATATTTTTCTTAAACATATAAATGCAGGGGAATAACTCATGGCATACAGAGATCATCTCCGAACTACTGGCATCTTAGCAGCTCGCCAAGACCTTGGGTATTACGCGGAACCTCTTATGAGAAGTCACCCTTCGAGCTAAACAGTTCCGAGAGCCAAAACTTCCAAAGGTTGCCTCCCAATTGAGTCCAAGAGTTGCTGCCAATATATGATACATTGTTTAACGAACCATGAACAACTTTCACCAACAATTATTGAGCAAGTTGACAACACGATTTAAGAGCCACACGAGCACCTCCGAGAATTACACAGGTTTGACGTGGCTCCACTAAGAATACTACTCAAGGATAGCTTGTCCCAAGGCCAACATTGGAAATCAGAACCGAGGGGTATTCACTTTACTATTGCTATCTGCTTTTAACCACTATGTAAGTGCAGAAGAAAAGGCTTAAATCTGGATTTTACAGACCAACGTAAAAAGAAAAAAATCATCTCTGAGTTCGGTCGCCTGCGGTAATCAAGACTCTCAAAGGAAACAAAATCAAACAGATCAGTCTAAGGGGAAACACGCTCCGCTGCTTAGCACATGCTCCGATACACACGTCGTGGCCCCCTATTCCACACATTCAGTCCACAAAAATCGATTATGCTCGGAACTCTTTCATGACTGGAATGCCCACCTAGAAAGCTCCAAAATCCGAGTTGTGCATCAAATCCATCAATCGAAAAATGATATGGCTCATTTAATATGGCCAATCCCGACAATTTATTGATTACCTAGTTCAACCAAAGAAGAATGGTTGACCATACAGTTTGGTTATATCACAACAGTGGCATCTTCTACTATATAAGAAGGGCCCACTTTATTACTTACACATCACAGTTGATCTTTCAAAATTGTGTGAGCGCAGGTTGAATATTTTATGAGCTACGGCTCCAAAACCTCAAGGATCAAGAATCCCAAGAAAAGATCCCGAAGGCCAAAGTTTTAAACGCCAAAGGTTCAACAACTTAAAATAATCAAAATTGGGTAAAATTTTTACCAGTTATTCCATATTACTTGCAATAGTCAAATAGTGATACATGAGATTACTATTGCTTATCGCCCAATTAACTGGGTTGACCGAGATTAAGGTCTTTTTTATACATGGACTAACTAGTAGCAAAAATGCTACCACGTCTTCTGTATACTTTGAGCTCTTGCAGGACACAACCTACTAGTTCCACCAGGCGCACCAAGGATCAATCGCATCACATCGACTGTTCCTAGGCGTATAAGCGACCGGTACATGGGAAAACCTCGACTGGTCTCACACGATGCCCCAATTTGCAAAAAAACCGCAAGGCAGCCTATTTAGGCCCAAAATCTGGGTCCATAATGATCGCTTGACTCCTCAAGTGGTCAGACCAGGCACTCCGCATCCATGGAGCGTCAAACATTGGAGGAAACATCATCAACACGTATAAAATTTATCTCGAGTGCAAATATTTTTTCACTAACAAATTTGGGATGTTTCCACCTTGTGTTTCCAATGATTTCAGGCAAACAAGTCAAAAAAATCAAACATCCCGACCCTTGGAGCACAAGCTTGAAGATTGAGAATCAGTGTTCTAGTCACAGAGGTCTTAACCTCTTGGTGCACGAGCTTGACATTGAGAATCAGTGTTCTAGTCAAAGAGGTCTTTACCTCTTGGCACACGAGCCTGACATTGAGAATCAGCATTCTAGTCACAGAGGTCTTCACCTCTTGGCACACGAGCCTGACATTGAGAATCAGTGTTCTAGTCACAAAGGTCTTAACCTCTTGGCGTACGAACCTGACATGCTATTCTGAAGCCCCAACTAAAAGATCTCAGTCTCTTGGAGCANACCTCTTGGTGCACGAGCTTGACATTGAGAATCAGTGTTCTAGTCAAAGAGGTCTTTACCTCTTGGCACACGAGCCTGACATTGAGAATCAGCATTCTAGTCACAGAGGTCTTCACCTCTTGGCACACGAGCCTGACATTGAGAATCAGTGTTCTAGTCACAAAGGTCTTAACCTCTTGGCGTACGAACCTGACATGCTATTCTGAAGCCCCAACTAAAAGATCTCAGTCTCTTGGAGCACAAGCTTGAAGATTGAGAATCAGTGTTCTAGTCACAGGGGTCTTAACCTCTTGGAGCACGAACCTGACATTGAGAATCAGTGTTTTAGTCACAGGGGTCTTAACCTCTTGGCGCACGAACCTGACATAAAGATCGATGTCCAAGTCAAGGGGTTCCAATCTCTTGGTGCACGGGCTCGGAGAAAAGACTAATGTCCTAGTCAGAAGACTCTGGTCTCTTGGTGCACAGGCTTGGATTGAAGACCGAGAGAGTACTCGACACCCAGCGGAGGCATAAGAGCTTTGGATCCTCGCTTTCGACAATCCTTGGACATGAGAGCTTACAAGCTCTTGCCATCGATATACAGTCTTGGTAAACCTCTTTCAGTAATTAATTCAGTATGTGAATATCCTTATATCTAATGATTGATATTTTTATTTGCTTATTGACTAACCTGGACTATTATTCTCAAAATAACTAGCAGCAAAGCTGCTTCATGTCTTTTTTGTCTTTAAGTTTCTACAAGAAGCACCAAAACATATGAAGCTTTCCTCAATTATATAGGCAAGATATCAACCCGAATATCATCTATCACAATCTGATAGGATCGACAAAGACCTTGACTCTGGTCAACCCGACAAGGAATAAAGCTTAAACAAGCTCACCAGCAACAACATTGGCAATAGCCGAGCCGCAGGCTCGGGAGGTACAATCTATACGACCTGTTAGATGTTCACACTTCCAAGATTGCTACTCCAGGCATCTGACAAATGACACACCGTTCTCATCTAGAAAAATAGAGGTAACCCCGATCACAAGTATACCAAAGATCCCCAATACATGACCCTTTGAGAAAGTCAGCAGTGGGGATCGAGGTGTAACTGTTGGGGATAAAATATCCCTTTACAGCATGGGTCCACATGCTTGACACGTGTATGACCGAGATGTCATTTGGACAAAAGGTGAAATCCCTTTATATAGGAAAGGTAAGACCTTGAGGAGAGGGGGCTTTTGCTCTCTCTCTCTCTCTCTCTCACACACACACACTGGAGCTCTCGACTCACAGGTTCTCCACTTATAGGGAGAATTATGGTTCTTTCTAGAACCTCACATGATTTCCCTCACTCCATATAAGTATGCTAACTTAAGCATCGGAAGGTCGTCGGCTCCGGCCGAGGACATCCTGATGATCTCTCTATTTTGCAGATACATTCCCCTCATGCTAGGGGAGCCCCTCTCCCAGTTCAACCGTATAGTGATTGCTAGGGTCGTTGGCCCGTGGAGCAAGACGACCCAAAAATGGCACTAACAGTACTAATATATGTTATCTATGTATTTATATTGCTATGCAGTGGAAGAATAATATTACTCTGAGCAAGTAGTGTAGGTATGGGTGTACTTACTAGGGCTAACGTTATTTTCTTTTATATGCAGTTATTGTCTTATTCATTTGCATGTATTATAAACTGTTCATGCAATGCATATACATACTTTGTGTAATGGAATAAAATGCTGATGAGATAGCAAGGAAAAAAACTGGTGAAGTAGCAGGGATGTGATGGCTGGTCTAGTGGACTAAGGAAGGGTTCATAAATCAGGTAATAAGAACTAATGCTGGGAGTACGGTTCCCGTGCAAACGGGTAACTTGTATAAGTGGGAGGTTTAAAAATCGACAATACGAGTTGTAAAGAACCTATCAGGAGTAGAGTGTAATTTCATACTGCATTAAGACTAGACAAAGCTTCACAACGATGCATGTACACTCATTCATTATATCTTTCATTTGTATGTTTAATAATTAAATTATCTGTTATATTAAGATTCAGTAGACTCACTCGTTTGCCTATGTAAATGTAATGATGTCATGTTTGTATACACAATGATGTAAGAGGCGAAGGCAAAGACCCCTTCGTTAGTTTTGATGACCACTAGACACTACTCTATAGGGATGTATTATATCCCGGAGGAGACAATATTTTGTTATGTATAAGTCTCTTCGTGTTTTATGTGCTATGACTATTATTATTAATTATGGTTTGTAATATATTTAAACAGCTTGATATTGCAACTGTATGTTGTCTGTGGCACTTGCTTCATCTATTTTTATTTGGTGCAACTCATGTGCACGTGTTTGTTTAATATTAAAAGATCTAACGTATTTAATCCGTTATCGGTATTTTAGTCAACTCTGTTGTTTATAGTATGCCCTAGTGTTTTTATAAGAATATATTATATATATATATATATTTATATACTATATATATATATATATCCTCTGCGAGACTTATCTCTGATGTAGTAATGTCACGTGAGAACCAGAGATTTCTGCCTACAGTTTTATTGATCTAAAATTTGGGTTATTACAATGTTATGTCTTGCTAAGGCTAATGGGATAAGGGGGTGTTTGTCGAAGACTTAAAAGGTTTTTTTTTTTTTTGAATAATAATAACAAAGTGATTGATGTGATATAAATTAGAAAAAATGTTGTAAATTTTTTGTACAGAAAAGTAAAAATGTTTTGTTTTTTAACAAGTTTTTTATTTGAATAATAATAAAAGTAAGTGAGTTATGTAAAAAGTAAAAAAGCTATTAAAATTATTAATGGAATATTAAAAGTGTAATGACTTTTGGGGAGAAAAAATGGAAGGGAAGGAAAGTGTTTAACAAACACAGCTACGATATCCAAAGAGTGATCCATAACTACACATAGGAGTGTACAAGCGGAGCGGTTATTAACTGCTTATAACCGGATAACCAGAAATAACCGAAACAAACTGAAAAAACTGAAATAACCCGCAACCGGATAACCGGTTAGGCCGGTTGCGGTTGCGGTTATAATTTTAGAAAACCGTTATTAACCGGATAATCGGTTCATATATATATATATATATATATTATTAATTTTAGACACTTTTTTTCTCTCTCATTTTTCTTTTTTCTCTCTCTTTTTCTCTCTCTCTCAATAAGAGTCCTGCTACAGGGAGCGTTGAGAGAGAGAGAGAGGAGAAGAAAAGAAAAACAAAAAAAAAAAAAAAAAAGAATATAAACTTGTCTCACATTGAATATTAACAATTTTTTTCACTCCCTTATTTTAAAAATAAATTTTTAATGAAAAGTGATTAAAAATAATTTTTTTTTGTGATCCATAACATCAAAACTGATTACTGGTTAATAATCGATTTAAAACCAATATTAAAACCGGTTATTAGCAACTGCAACCAGGACCCCGTTGCGGTTGCTAAAATCAAATAACCGAAGACCCCGGTTGCAGTTGCGGTTATTGCCAATAACCGCAACCGGTTGTACACCTTTAGCTACACATGTGGTAATGAATAAAATTTCCTTTTTATTTTACACTCTCATTTTCTTCAAACTCCATTACTAACCACACCTATTTTAATTCAATAATTTGTTAACTAAAATTTGACCCCTTATTTAATTTAATCACAACATACCCTTACAAATAATTATAAACTAAGACTTATTATTACTATTTTTGTACTCTAATCTCATTAACATTCTTTTAATTTATTCTATTTATTAATCAATAATCACAGTAACTCTTTTCAAACCTCTTTATAACATAAAATTTTTATTACATAAATATATCACCATTAAATAATATTGTTATTATATTATTACCATGCCAATATTATTATTGATTAATGTTATTTTTATTTAATTTATTCAGATTACTCTGAGGTTATTAGTAATAAACTTCTTAATTATTTTTTTGGGTGGTACAAAACTTCACTTTGGAGCTTCTTTCTCTCTCACCTTATCACTTTCTCTCTTTATAAACTTCTTAGAAGAGAAGAATAAAGTAAAAATAACTAAAGCCTTGGGTTCTATTTATGGCTAAATGGATGACTAGTATTAAAAGTTGTATTTTTTATCCAATAGTGGGAAAGCATCCATCTTAGCCTTATTCATCAAGGGACATAGGTTTCCTTATTACATTTGAAAAAAATATCTCACATCTTTTGCATTTCATACCAGATCAAGGGTAGTACACTCTGGACTACTTTTTTTTTTTTTTCATGAACTTCGATTTACCTGAAATTTTGAGAATAGATAAAGGACTCCGAGATGAGCAGTTTGGCTTTTGTTTTGACTCATTGTGAATTCATTTGACCCAGTTTTGACCTGCCCAAAGTTTCAGAGCCATTAAGCTCCTAAATCATTTTTGTATTCACACTTGCTTTATTGATTTTTCATGATTCCTAAAGATATTTGATGAATTAAAGTACTAATAGCCTTAAGGGATAAAGTTTGTTGTGTTTGGTCAAAAGTTTTGGGATGTGAATATTAATAAAAAGTTATTAATGTGATATAAAGTATAGAGAATGTAGTTGATTATTTGTATGAAAAAGTGAAAAAAATTTATTTTTTAGTGATTTTTTATTTGAATAGTAATAAAAAAGGATTGTTGTGATATAGAAAGTGAAAATAAGTTTTTAAAAAATGGTTGATGAAATATTAAAAATGAAAAAAAAAAAAGTTGGAATATTTTGATGTTGAATTTTTTATTGATAATTGAAAGACCCATTGCCAAACGAAGCCGTTATGTCTTGCTAAAGCTAAGGAAATAAGGGGGTGTTTGTTAAAGACTTAGGGTTTTTTTTTTTTTTGAATAATAATAAGAAGTGATTCATGTGATATAAAGTAGAAAGAATGTATGAATTTTTTGTACAGAAAAGTAAACTTTTATGTTTTTTTAGTGAGTTTTTTATTTGAATAGTAACAAAAGTAAGAGATGTGATATAAAAAATAAAAAAAGTTGTTAAAAATTATTCATCGAATATTAAAAGTGCAGTTGACTTTAGGGGAGAAAAAATGGAAGGGAATAAAAAGTGTTTAACAGACACAACCCAAGTTTCTCTCTCTCTCTCTCTTTCTCATACATGTTGCTCCTGCTCTTTGATAAATACGGGGGGAGGCTTCCCCCCCTTTTAACAATACTTGGGGACCGAATGGTCCCCAAGTCTTGTCTCAGATGCAAGGAGTTGGCTCCCTGCAATGTGGACAAGGAGGAGGAGGCGTGCTGTCCTAAATTTGAAGTCTTGGCTTTACGTGAAAACTGGCTTTCACATGAAGTCCTACTACTTTTTCCTTTGTCTTACCTTCAAAAAAAATTTTTTTTTTTTTCCAAAAAACCCTAAACCTATCTATAAACATTACAAAAATACCCTGCAAGGTCCAATAAATTACAAAAAAACATTATTCTTATCGTATTACTAATATCTAGTCCTTAATAATTAATTTTAAAAAAGCTTTATTATTCCAAATTAAATCTATAGCACTCTTAAATCCTTATTGATAGAATCAAATAATAAACTCTTTTAATAGAATGCTTGGGTGGGGACTTCTTAGTCCCCAAGTTTCTCTCTCTCTCTCTCTCTTTTCTCGCACACGTTGCTCCCTGTTGTTTGTTAAATAAGGGGGAAGGCTTCCCCCCTACTTTTAACAATACTTGTTGACCGAATGGTCCCCAACTCTTGTCTCACATGCAGGGAGTTTGCTCCGTACAGTGTGGACAAGGAGGGGGAGGCATGCTATCCTCCCTCTGAAGCTCTTGGCTTCACGTGAAAACATTGGCTTTCACGTGAAGTCTTACTACTCTTTCCTTTGTCTTACTTTCAAAAATGTTTTTTTACCAAAAATTCCTCAACCTATCTATAAACATTACAAAAATACCCTACAAGTTCCAATAAATTTAAAAAAAAACACCACTTTTTTCTTATTACTAATATCTAGTTCTTAATAATTAATCTCCAAAAAGCTTCATTATTCCAAATTAAATCCTATAGCACTCTTAAATCCTTATTAATAGAATCAAATCCTATAACAAACTCCTTAATAGTAGATCCAAATATTATGAATTAAAATCACCAACTAAAATCTATCTGCATAAAATATTGATTTATTCCTTGAGATCTCTTCAAAATAATTACTTCATCCATAAAATGTCACAATCGTCTCTATTTCCAAAATTAATATATGTTTATCTCAAAAATAAATATTTGGGGTATTACACCATATCTAGACGTTCCAGCCTTATAAATAAGGACCCTACTCCTTCCTTCTACTATTCACTTTCAACTTGGAGCTCAGTAAACCCCATGTGTGAGTGTGAGGAAGAGAGTTTGGAGAAAGAATGAACTTTTGAATTTTGGAGGTAACTACCATAGCATAACTCGTTTCTATGTTGTAATTTGCTTGTTATTACTATATTTAGTAGCTTATTATGTCTTAGTTGCTGTGTTTTAGATGTTAAGCTTTATCATTAATGTTAATGATAGTATTATGTTAGTTTGGGAGTGTTGATAACCCCTTTTTTTTATGGACAAACCTTAGGAAGACCTTAAGAGGTGTTAGGAGCAGAAGGGACCGAAGTTCTAGTCCAAAATGAGTTTTTGGACCATATCAAACATTCGACCCGCATGGTCAAACATTTGATAATCAAGCTAGAACTTTTGACATTCTGGCCAAATGTTTAATGCTCAGGTGAAGAATCCTTTTGGGTTGTTGGAAACCTAGAATTTCTTTACCTCAAGCGTAAGACTAATGGTAAGATCATTTCTCAAATTCAGAAGTCAGAGATTGTGTGGAAGACCATTTGGTTGATCCTTACAACAAAAGTGAATGACTCACACGGATACTTATTATTGTTATTTTCCGCATAGCATGATTACTTTATGTACAAAACATGTATTTTTACAACTCTCATGAAATGCCTATTTTCGATTAACTGTGAGCTTTATTTTATGAAAATGATTGTAGTTAAAAAGATAATGAAATAAAGAGTTTGTAAAATGTATGCATATAAAAGACAGTGAAAGATTAATATTACATTATATGACATGGTATCAGGTGATGCTGCTATCAGGTAACAGAGACATGTCACCCACGGAGGTCATGTTCTCTTCGAGTACCTCGAGTGGTTCCTTCCTAGTCCACTTGCTCTTTGACCGTGTCGACATCTTGGGGAAATGAATATCTCACTCCAATCAACACTCACACCATACAACCTAAACCAAAGGAACATACTTCCATGACTCAATGCACATATCTAGGTGAAGATGTTCCAAGAGAATATGGTGAAATGAAATGGTTATGAATGTGGGTAGAAAATGGCATGGATGCAATATGTAATCCAATGAAAATATTAGGTAAAAATGTCAAAATAAAATGATGGTCTATTCTAACCCAAATTTCTCAAGAAAGTAAGGGTTAAGATTTGGGAAAATAGAAATCTCGAAATGAAATGGAAGGTCATACGACTTGTCACCAATTCAAATTGATAACAAATCCATGTATGGTTTTACAAATAGCAATGCCAAATGAAATCAAGAGTTACATGAAATGGGTAATGTTCCAAATGAGATGAACACACCTAGGCTTTGGGTAAAAAGTATGGGTCTCACAAAAGTTGGCTCCAACGAGCGGATTACACATACAAATTACATATTAAGAGTTTAGAAATGATTAGGGCTATCCATGGGTTCATTCTGCTCAAAAAGCCATAAACTCACACATGGTGCCCATTTGGGCATTTCATCGAACATGTAGTGTTCTTGATGAACCGAGCATATGGGTGCTATGGGTAACATCCCAAAACATCCATATATACCCATTTACCTCAAATATATCATTTTACAACAACCCAATAAGTATAAGCATGCATTTGATCAAAAATGGAACAATGTAGGCAAAATTCGTAGTTGGGCATAGAGGGTATGAAATTTCAACTTTCGGAGCTCTATATGTGCAATGTAATGCATAGAAATGATGCCCTAGGCTACCAATAACATAAACAAGCAAACAACTTCAACACCCAACCATCAAACAATAAGAAATCACAAAAATTCTAAAAACCTATTTTTTCCCCAAAACACAATGTTAGCCAATCTAAGAGAAATTAATGGGGTAAAAACGCACCTCAATGATCACTAGGTGTCGGGTAACCTTCCTATAGAGTTCCACTTCCAACTTTGATGAGTTGGTGAAGTTTGGAGAAGTTAAATTGAAACGAGGGTTTGAGAGAGTTTGAGAGATTTTGAGAATTTGGGGGCAAATGAGGTTTTGCCCCCTAAAAACACGCGTGAGGATCGATCCTCTAAGCTGGGGCATCGATCATTCAACTTTTTTTTTTTTTTTTTCAATCAAAGACTAAGTTTAAATATCATTTTTGAAATCATTTTTATAAAATCCTTGCCACAATGTTTTCAAAATAATTTCCATTTAATCAAACATGTTGCGGAGTTTTAAAAATAATTTTATAATATCACAAATTTCACAAGACTTCTCAAAATCAGAATTTCAAGCTCTTATTAATAAAACAGAATTTTTAAAATTCATTGTTATTCCATGGAACCAAATGTGGATCTACATCTCCACGCACTTATTACCATCTAAGGGTTCAACTTATTCTAGCGTTCTAATGACATTCTAAAATACTCATCTATTCTAAACCTCATTTGACACTTCCTCAGCTGAATCCTCCGAAGGATCTTCTTCTACGTAGCATATTCTGTCTCGATCCGTGCAAGAAGAGCGATCTTCTAGCTATGTGTACCTTTTCGTAAAATTCCCAGACGCTCCCTTCTTCACAGGGTCATGGTGAACTTGTGGACGGCGCGACCCCTAGCGTTGGTCGACCTTTTGCTTGAATCTCCAATATCATTTGTAGTGCTCGGCTTGTTGGGGGAAAGTCTCTGATTGCTGACACCGAACTGTGACACTTCCACTGAATCTTCAGTTGTTCGTACTTCTTAGCCATCAGTTTGCAATAACAAATCACGTTAGTCTCATCAATGCTCTTATCGATCCTATCACTCAACATGATGCCTGACCGTAGGCTTATACTTAGCCTGCACTCCACTAGTAAACTCAACTCTAACACTCACTAACATCAACCAAAATCACAACCTATGTTTAGATCACTTCTAGGGTTTCAAAGCCAAATGCCTTGAGACCACTTAAGACTATTACTATAGAGTCTTAATGACACACCCTAAAGAGCTGTGATACCAAGACCATCACTCAGGCACTAATGGAAGAGCCATAGTAAGAAGACCATTGCTCTGACACTGAAGAGCTATGGTGTTGAGACCATGCTCTGACACCAACTGTAGAGTCATGGTACCAAGACCATGCTCTGATGTTAACTGTAACTAAAGCAATCATGAAGAGCTATGGTGCCAAGGCATGCCCTAACACTGAAGAGTTATGGTGTCAAGACCATGCTTTGGTACTAATTGTAGAGTCGTGGTGCCAATACCATACTCTGATACCAATTGTAACGTCCTTCGTATTTTAATCAATAAATAGATAGAAAATACTGACTTATTGAAAACTTTCGAGTACCTCCTAAGACTTACATACTTTTGTAAATAAGTCCCAAAGGATCTAGACATATATCAGAGTGAAATAAATGTGGAATCTATACATCTGTCAGAGTGAATAATTGCGGAACTTGAAATGATTACACGAATCTGATGATTTACTTAGACCTTAAACAAATCTAATTAACTATTACTAAAGTTCACAAAACAAACAGCTTACAACACAGAAAGGACAAGCTACAACTCCATGAAGACCTCGCTCGCCTGATGAACGACTCTAGCCTGCCAACTCTGCTGATAACCTATTAAAATTAGAGGACCAAAAGAAATTGTCCAACAGGTGGAAAGGAGAAATAAAAACTGGGTAAGTCCATGACTTAGTAAGTAACATACCTCAGAACCGAGCTCATGACTATGAGCCTAACATTTTAATGTAGATAAACAATATAATACATTTCATCGTTCACAATGCTTTCACAAATGTGTTGTCTCTACCATAATAAAAGAGAGTTTAGTGAAAGGGAAACATAGAGCATAATCTTAGTGACAACATATTTCTATCAAACGAAACATATAACGTCTGTTCTCATCATTATATATATAATATACATCATCGTCATAGCTTTCTTTCATATGATCTATTCGGGCCCTTACCCCTCCCTGTTCAGATTTGTGCATTCTCATAAGAACATCTGGTACAATACCGATGCTTCGAGTACTGCACAACATACCGTCTAACATTACTAGTCTGACCTCGGGTGGCCCACACTACTAGCACAACCGTCGTAGTAACCACCATATAAATATGGCTATGATGGCTATACTAGTTTATTGGATCCAAAGACACATTATACAATACTCATGGACCATACGGTCAAGGCCGTATAATGGAAGCCCACGACCCTTAGTCATGTCAACAAATGCAAGTATGGTCATTTAAAATAAATTTTGTTTTCTTTCCGTAAATCACAATCTTTTAGCATTTGAAACAATGTTATAGAATTATATTCGAAAATTTAGGCTCATGACATGATGAAAATAAAAGTAAAAGAGTTTAACATTTTATATCAGAATAATCATGCTACAAAATGGTTTCTTTCCAAGTTCTGTAAGTATATCACTTATCTCAACCACTCGAATGAATTTTCAAACATTCTAACTTCCTGCACTACAACCAACTCATAATCAGACCAGACTTTAATCACAAACCTAAACTCACTTAGGGACCTAAAACACACAATAAAAACCTTGAAACAGGTTTCCAAGACCGTTGAAATCAACCCCAAATGATCATGGATCAATTTAAACTGTCTAGGATCAATCATGGACAATCAAGAATCAAAACAAAAGGCTGGGATCGATCCTTCCTTGTTGGGATCCATACTGCTTTGGTAGGATCAATCCTGCCAGTGCCAGGATCGATCCTAGTGTGTTTCCAGCACCAGTCTCGAGCCCTTTTTGAGTCACAAACACACATCAAACAATTTTCGAACGTCTCTAAGGATTGTATAACACCCAAAAACGTCTCAGAATAATTTTAGAATTTTAAAGTTACAATTTTGATATGAGATTATCCAGAGTTCCTTCATTTTCCTAAACAAACTTAAATAAACAATTGTGTGTGTTTGTATTGGTTTAAAATACCGTTTGAATGGATAAAATCATTATAACGTCAACAATATATGAAATCTTTGTCTTAAAATCATTAAATAATAAACAACGTAAAATCTTGTATTACTACTTTTGAAAATAACTGTTTAAAACTCATACTTTGTTTAAAACAATTAATCTAATAATGAAATATAATCAAAACATCATTTGTAATAAGAAAACATAATCAAAACATGTTTAAACACAAGATATAATACAAGTTCATAGGATTAAGGATTAAGATAAGAATTATGGAAGAAATAGATAGGTTAAACCATACCCTGATGAAGAAGATTCAAGAATGGTTTAGGAATTGACAAAGAACGTCAATTCCGGGCTTTTTCCACGTTATGACTTCCCTCCAAGGCTTTGGGATAAAAGAAATCATGCAAATGGGTTGTAAGAATGTTAAGAATTAATAAATATGGCTTGAGGTTGATTTTCTAAGATTTTGGGCGCACAAAGTATGGTTTTTGACGAGTTAGGTTCGATCTTTCAATAATAGGATCGATCTTGAGCAATCTGAGGTGGCAGGATCTATTCTGCCTTTGGGAGGATCGATCCTCCCTCTTAAAATCATAAAATTATATATATATTAGAAAGGATCAAAACATTAAACAAAACATCTTTTTTTCATAAACTATTTTTATTTTAAAAGAATTTATATTTTTAAAATGAATTTAAATTTCAAGATATTACAGGTTGTAACATTTATGGTATTTTGATGACTGGTCTTTGACCATACTTTTGGAAACATCAGTTATTTATGCTATGTTAATGTTGTTTTCGGTTGTTCTAGTATTTTGTTATTGTGGGTTATTAGTTGCTATCACAAATTAAATAAGTGACAAGTCTTCCGTTGTAAACTCTCTCCTCTAATATTGTATGATCTCTGAGTTTTAACCTGAGAGAGGTTAATGCTGGAGGCTAACCGCTAAGTCATTTACCAGTTAAATAATTTTATCGAGGTGTTACACCATAAAAGAGCTCATAGCCTCAAGCTTAGACATATATATTAACCCAAAATAGCTTCCAAGCAATCATCTTTGAGCAAGCATTTAAATTCACACATGCTTTCTAGTTTTTATCGAGGTGGATATACTAGGCCTATATGGGTTTTCACGTCACCTCTTAGTTCATAGTATGATACCATATCTAACTTGTGTACAATCATCACATATCCAACCAAGAAAAATAAGGCATTCTCTATGGTAAGTCCTTCAACAATGAACAACAAGAATTACTTCTATAATTACAAGATATAAAGTTCTAAAAACATAATAGCATGCTCTCAACCATCTTGTAAAAGAAAGTCAAACCCCTTAATAAAATTCGGCTACCCAAGAAACCTCGTATGCCCATTTTAACAAAAGCCCCACCTAAAATGATACTTAAATGAAATCACCCCGTGCATGAGTGAAATGACAAGGGTTTTTATACCAAACTACACGGCTACTATAACCAAAACAATAGCTACAATATTATTCTTTTACAACTTACTATACCCAAAACAGTAGCTACAATATTATTCTTTCACAACTTACTCCAATTAACAACTAACAATCTTGCTTGTTACTTTAAGGATTTTGCTTTCTCCACCAACTACCAATTTTCAGCAAATGAACTAAAATGATAATCAGTAGAATCAAATACTATTAAACCCATTCTCAATTACTCTAAAATTAAACTCAAACAATCATCATTACAACACCAAAAACAGAGAATGAAAACATCATAAGGAAAATCAGAGAGAGAGAGAGAGAGAAGTCTGAAGTGTAGGGGGTTTTCAATGGAACTTTGTCTCATTACTTTAAAATTAAACTCAAACAATCATCATACAACAACACCAAAAACAGAGAATGAAAACATCATAAGGAAAATCAGAGAGAGAGAGAGAGAGAGAGAGAAGTCTGAAAGTGTAGGGGGTTTTCAATGGAACTTTGTCTCAATTACTTTAAAATTAAACTCAAACAATCATCATTACAACACCAAAAACAGAGAATGAAAACATCATAAGGAAAATCAGAGAGAGAGAGAGAGAAGTCTGAAAGTGTAGGGGGTTTTCAATGGAACTTTGTGACTTCTTCCTTGTACAGACTCAACAATCTCTCCACATCACCGATTGTCAATTCACTAGCCTCAACATCCTTGTAGGGATAATTTGATCCACCTATTGTAATCGAAGAGCATTTGCAGGTCTGTTACTCAAGGTGATTTGTAACAATAAAACACCAATTGATCAAGCCATAACCGACCCTTGCCACCGAAAATCAACACCCAAAAATCCCCAAATCAAACCCTAAATTCAATTCGGTCCTCCCCAACCAAAATAGGGGAAAAATAAAAATCATAGACAACTCACAATATTTTCCTTTAAACGCCCATTCGATTAGAGCTTCTTCAACCAACCAATTAAACCTAAATCTCAAAAGGAAACCAATACCCATATGTTGAGGAGGAATCGGCCAAATCACAAGAAAATTCCAAAACAACAACTTTAATAATAAATCAATTGGGTAACGACCCACCCCCACCCAATAACACAATATTGTTCGCTTTTAGCTCTCTCTCAAACCAGACTTCCCAGGAGGTCACCCATCCTGGTACTACTCTAACATAGGCACGCTTAACTGTGGAGTTCTTATGGGTTTATGGTCATCACGGCTTTAAAACGTGTTGTGTTAGGAAAGGTGCGAGTATATATATAAGCACATCTTTATCCTCATGCCCAGGTGATAAGGGATGCCACAATCACTCTCTCTTGGGACCCAGCGTCCTCGCTGGCAAGCCTCATGAGCTTGTGCACGCTCCCCTCATCTCAAGCTAGGCTATAACTTCGGTACCATATGTAACGATTCATCTCCTCTTGGGACCCAACGTCCTCGCTGGCAAGTCTCATGGGCTTATGCACGCTCCCCCCATCTCAGACTGGGTTATGGCTCCAATACCATATGTAACGATCCGTCCCATCTCAACAACACAATATTATCTACTTTTGGCTCCCCTAAACCAGACTTTCCAAGAAGTTACCCATCCTGATACTATTCTCGCATAAGCACGTTTAACTGCGGAGTTTTGAAAGATTCATGGTCATCATGGCTTTAAAACATGTTGTGTCAAAAAGGGTATGAATATACATATAACCACATTTTCATCCCCATACCCAAGTGATGTGGGATGCCACATAAAGAATCCAAGATATATGATTATGTATCGACACCACTTCACAACTAATCAACTGTTCATGGATTTTTAATACTGAGATGTTATAAACACTTGGATCCCAACAAATCCAGATATGTCCCAAGTGGTGTTTTCATAATTTTTTTAAAACATCCACCCAAGAACCATATGATCTTTTATAGACTCAGCATTTGCCTTTTTTACTCTTGTTTCCAGAATACAAATAAGATCAATGTTTGAACTCCTTATTATCTTTCTTATCTCCTTTTATTTTAAGGGGTCATTTAGGCCTGTTACATTTCGCACTAAAATCTTCATTTAATATTTGTAGGAGAGAAACCTCTCTCAACATTTCCAATCTCCTCATTCACCTCAACTCTTTCGTTCCCCTTATCCCTTTTGTTCTTTATTAGGCTATTAAGTGCAGTCTCAAATACATCTAGGAATGTAAAAGGGGATATTACCAGGTCTTCTGCTTACTCTTCATCCTTGTTCAATTGATCAAATGTAACAAAGGAGTTTGACCGATTCTTTGTGCTTACTTCTTTCGTTCATGTTTGTTTACTCCTCAAAGGCCTGCTTATAGCTTTTTCAAGGCTACTTTGAGTTCCTCCACCCTCCTTATATCCCGATTGTCTACTTATAACTTTTTAATAACTATTCTTAGTTCCACCAACATCCTTATTTTTAGGTAAATCCCCTACCTCTTGGCCCACCACCCCCCCACCCCCCGCCCCCATTTTTTTTTTTTTAATCTAGATTCTCTTGCTTTGTACATGCATATGTAGCATGTCCAAACCCCTTACACACTTTGCATTTTACAAAGAGCCAAGGATACTCCACTCCTATTGTAACTTTGCTTCCATTCCTTCTTACAATCTCTATTTCTCTTGGACAGATAGAATCCACATTTATCTCTCTAACACCCTTGCAAAACCCAACCGTTTTTCTCCTTTGTAATCGAATCAGCATGCAACAACTTGCCTACCCCACTAGCAATATGTCTTAGATATGTTAAGAGTCCAAAACTCCATTGGCAAGTGCATCAATTTCACCCACACTGGAATAATAGTCAAAGTAAGCTTTATCACCTGTAGACCCAGTTGCCATTTGCGTAAGATCAATGGATTGTTGACCACATCCAATATCCTTGCTTCTAAAATTTCCTCACATGACATTTCATCAATGAATTAGAACAAATACATTACATTCTCAATAGAGAATACCTATATCTGTCCATATTGCTTCCACATAATATCCACAACTTTTTTAACCACATAGAAAGTGAGAGTTTTATCAAGAAATTGACCAATTAAAGTGGATTTCCATTCAGCAATCCCCTCTTCCACTGCCTCTTCAGGTGGAGATATCATAATCTTCCCCCCACACTGCTTTGGCTCAAAGTATTAGAGTTGCCCTAAAGCTTTCCTAGTATTAAAAAGCCCTCTCAAATCAACTTTCTCCTCCAAATTTTTGGTCTTTTTATCCTAATCCATCTCTATCTCAGTGATTTTTCCCTCTACCACTGTATTTTTTCCCTTACCTCTGCCTCCTTCATAACTTGATTACAATCAATTTTTTCAGCAGTAACATCCTCAATATGAAACACATTTTCACAATCACATGCTTTCGTAATGTCATCCTTAATACTACATTTTCTATCACAATATTATGCCCAATGCCATCCACATCTTTATCTCCTTCATTATAAATTGCACATTGAGCTTCTACAATTATTTGATCAGAAACCTCAATTTTCAAAGTTTCACTTAAGATAGATCCTTCTGAATCTTTACTACAAATTATTCCTCATACTGACTTTTCACCTCTACCACAACACCTACCTCTCCCAGATTTTCTCTCAACATGAACAACACCCACCCCAATCCCAATTCAAACAAAACCCTTACAAACCCACCTTCAATGTAAAAACAGAGGCATACTAACACAATGTAAGAGATAACAGTAAAGAACCTAGCACACGAAACCTTCGAGCTCCGGCATGGAATCAGATCACCGGAGAACCCTCCCACACGCCCTCACGCGCCGAGCGTATCCGAATTTCCTTTTCCCGCCTTAGTCATTAGCATTCAATATATTATTTTTTGTTGGTTTATATAAATCAAAAATATTATTTCAAAATGTTGAATGATAAACATTTTACAAAAAATAAGACGAAATAATTGATAAAATCTTGTATTTGTATTTGTATAAACAAGGTAAGATATATAGTAGAGTGACAAAATTAATTTAGAAGATGAAGGGTTGCTTTTCGCAAATGTGAAAATCAAAATAAGAAATACTGAGTCAATTTTATGCAACTAAATACTTTATTTGTACATAACCGTACATGTAGCTTATTCCATTTGGCACCACCTATCTCATTATAACATTAACAGAAAGGCCATTCTGAGCAGGATGGCAAGGGCTCATTTGAGTGGGTGATAATTTTGTATTGTTTTGTAAATTGTGAATATCTAGAAAAGAAAAAAATTTGAATTATATTTAGATGGTTTAAAGAAAACAAAACAAAATTGGAAAAATATGTTTGGGAATATGAATTAAATTGAATAAAATTAACAATTCATTGAATGGTGATAGCTTCTTCTTCTTCTTCTTCTTCTTCTTCTTCTTCTTTTTTTATTTTTTTATTTTTCATTGTGGAAACATAGGGAACTCGCCTACCAGTGTAATCGCAAACCAATAAGGGCTGCAATTTTCAAAAGCCAAGACCACACTGAGCTCGGTCTCTCCTCCTCAAAACTAAACGGATGGTCCAAAACCACCCTTAATACATCTGGATTTACGTACTTGAAAGTAGCCAATAACACTCTTTTTTTTTTTTTTTGGAAAAAGATTGACTGTTGCCAGCTGGTTTCACGTGACACTAGTAGGAGGGGAAATATCCCCTACGCAACCCACCCACTTCTTTTTGGTTTTTCCTTTGACGGTCAAGATCACCAAAAGTCATCAGATCTACTTATCAAAGGGTATTCTTACAAGGTCTCACTAAATAGCACAAAATTAGGATGCACACAATCATTTGCTCATTTAGATTGCATTGGATTTGGACACATTTACAATGTTTCACTTTTTTTTTTTTTTTTTTTGGAAATTACAGATCACTCAATATAATAAATCACACCTTGAAGTAAATTTTTATCAGTCATTTTAACAGAAATAGTAAGTTTGCTACATTAGACCAATAGAAACGTGACATATGACATTTTTAATAAAAAAAATTATGAAAATTATAAAATTAAAAAAAATTAAAAAATAAAATAAAACTCATAAATTAAATTTTAAAAAAAAATTAAAAAAAGAAAATAAAAAGAAACTACTGGCAAACACCCCTTTGTGGGTGGCTAGTGGTAGCCCCCTAGCAAAGGCCACCCCTAGGCTCATCTCTCACTCTCGTCTCTCTGTCACCCCTCATTTTCATCCTCAAACTTTTTTCTCACTGTTTCTTCCATTTGAAATATCACAAGGAAATCATTTCCCTTTGAAATTTGCAACCACTTGGCCGAATTGGAATTTTCCATAACTGGCTCTTGAGTTGTCGGTGGCATAGATTCCACATATCTACAAAGATTTATCACTCTTACATTTTGGTAATAAATCCTTCCGAATTTTCCCATATGATACACCAAATTGGAATCCTAATGACAACCCCACCAAAATGATTCTCCCTTAAAGGCACTCTCATCCTTGTCCCCGAATACGATGCATATAATTCAGGAATCCTAGCTCTAACAAAGTGGTGTGGAACAAATGAAACAAACACAGAAAATCGATAGGTGGGCTACTTCGAAGGAGCCGTGACCTCCAAAATACAATAATCTATATTATATTTGATAATATTCAAGCTTATTTTTTTATTCATTATTCTTCTCTTAAATAAAGAAGAATAGAGGCTACACATTACAATAAGTCAATTAGGTCTAGCCGTCACAACTAAGGGCCTTAGTTAAGAATAGATCCTTACTAATAGCCTATACTTTATTTGGACTATCTCTTCCTTATTAAACTATAAATAAAATGGTAGATAATAAATGGAGATATTTCTTCTTATTTTTTCCTACGTGTTCCCCAGGAAATGATTACATCATCCCTTCCCCTAAAAACAACGCTCTTGTCCTCAAGGCGGAAACTACTCCAAGATGGATTCCTTGCCCTCCTCATCTCCCATGAATATACCACCATCATCATCTTCCCCAAAACAAGCCTCTATCATAAAAAGACGTTTGCAGTGATGGCCTGGGCTGTATTTATCATTGCATTTGAAACAGAGTCCCTTTTCCTGCCTCTCTTGTAATTGCTCAAGCATTAATTTCTTGATGGGTAAAGCTAGTCGTGGTTGGAAATTGTTATTTTGCCACCAGTCAAACGGGATTGTCTTCCTTAAGGCTTCATTCCTAGCTTCATAGACTCTTGCCAAACCAATGGCTGATGAGAGATTATTTGGCCTCCCTGCTAGTACCTCCGCCTTTATGGATGTCTCCAACTCGCTAACAAAACAACTAACCTGTTGAGCTGGGGGTAACGTCCCTATTTTGGAGAGCAAGGATTCAAATTTGGCTTGGTAATCTTTAACACTTCCCTCTTGTTGCAATTTTGTCAATTCTCCAAAGGGATCATAGAATTGATTTGGCCCAAAGCAAACAAATAAGCCCTCCGTGAATTCTTCTCAAGTTATCTCCCGCTTTTATCGCAGTAAAATTTGATACCACAATTGGGCTTCTCCTTCTAGGTGAAAAGAAGCTAGTGGTGTCTTGTCTTCCTCTTTAGTCCCTTGGAACCTAAAAAATTGTTCAGCGCGGCAAACCCAAACAGTTGGATCTTCTTCTCCATTGAACTTGGGAAAATTCAATTTAACATGTTGGTGGGCGAAAGGTACGGCCCTTTCTTCAGCGTGGAAATTTTCTCCCCCAGCTTCATGATTTTTCTCATGTGAGGACTCTCCTAATTCACGCCGAGGCTTTCCTTGGTTTGATAGCATCTCGAAAACTTCCGTCATCCTGGCCATGAGTTGCTCTTGTCCTTCGATTAGAGCGTGTACCGACTGCTCCAAGGTGCCCACTCATCCTTCCATAGCGTTGTGTTGAGCATTTCGTGCTAGTGAACGCGTCACAGGCCGAGATTCTAAAGAAAAATCTCAATAGATCACTCTTTTATTTCGGGATCGGCCTATGTTGAATCTCTTAATTTTCTCTCAAGTTTTCTGGTTTCGTTCGAGGGAAACCGAACCTCTGTGGTTAACAATTTCTTGTTAACGATAGGTAGCCTGGCTCTGATACCACTTGGTGTGGAACAAATGAATCAAACACAGGAAACCGATAGGTGGGCTACTTCGAGGGAGCCATGACCTCCAAAATACAATAATCTGTATTATATTTGATAATATCCAAGCTTATTTTTTTATTTATTGTTCTTCTCTTAAATAGAAGAATAGAGGCTACATATTACAATAAGTCAATTAGGTCTAGCCGTCACAACTAAGGGCCTTAGTTAGGAAAAGATCCTTACTAATAGCCTATGCTTTATTTGGACTATCTCTTCCTTATTAAACTAAGAAACAAAATGGTAGATAATAAATGGAGATATTTCTTCTTATTTTTCCTACGTGTTCCCCAAAGAAATGATTACATCACAGAGGAAGACGAGAGTACGAGATGAGCCTAGGGGTGGCCTTCGGGCACCCCCCACTATTAGGGTGGCCAGAAGCCACCCCCATTGGTGGACGGGGATGGCGCCAAGGCACCCCCCACTACTGGGGTGGCCAACGAGCCACCAATGGGGGTGGCTGCCGCCAGCCCCTTTCATTTTCCTTTTTTTTTTTAATTTTTTAAAATTTAATTTATGAGTTTTTTTATAATTTATACTTTTATATTTTTAATAATATTTTTTTTATTAGAAATGCTACATGTTGCATTCCTATTGGTCTGGCATATCAGACTAACGGTTTTTTGTTAAAATAATTTTTTTTTTTTTGTTAAAAAAAAAATCCAATGGCACAAAGATTCAGTCATAATATGCAACTTGAGAAATAGGGGTGAGCAAAATCCGACCCTACCCGCGCAACCCGCCCGACCCGCCCCGACCCTACTCGAAAAATTCATATTTTTTAGGATTTAATCGCGGGTTCAGGTTTTTTTTTTACATATCCGTGCAGGTCGGGTCGGGTCGGGTTGCGGGTTGTTTTGTTAAAATCGCTAGTACCCGACCCAACCCGTGATTTGTAATATGATATATCCCCTAATAATCCCCTCACTCTGAGACTCTCTCTCTTTCGTCTATCTTCTGTTTTTTCCTTCTTCCCTTCTTTTCCCCTTCTCTTCTTTTCTTCTTATTCTCCATCTCTGTACTGCTCTACTACTACGAGTCCATCTCCCTTCCTTCTCTTCTTCTTTTCTTTTTTCCTTCTCTTCTTTTCTTTTCTTCTTTTCTTCTTTTCTTCTTTTCTCCATCTCTTCCAGCTGCCATGCCGTTGCCACGCCATCACCGTATGTCCCTTTGCCACGCCAACGCCGTCCGTCCCTCTGCCACACCGATGCTGTACCGCGGCCACACCGTCTCGGCGCCTCGCCTTAGTTGCTTGATTTATCATCAGATCTTATCTGACCTGATCTAATCGATCTAATCTAATCAGATCTCATTAATCAGATCTAATCGAGTATTTACCCGGTCTGCCCCGCACCTCGCCCCGCCCCGCAGACCCGCAACCCGGTGGATTAAAATCAAAATATGCGGGTTGCGAGTTGAATTTTTTCAAACCTGCACCCCACGAATCGGGTATCGAATACCCGCGATACCCGACCCAAACCAACCTGTGCTCAGCCCTATTGAGAAAGGTTTTTGACGTTTAAAAAAGAAGAGGCTAAAATTAGTATGAAAATTCTGCCAAAATTGCAAACAATTCTCAGTTACAACTATCAATTTTTGTTAAATACAGTTTCTATTTAAACCCCATAATTTCCATATGGTATAAATAACACAAAAGAAAAAAAAGCTCCCAGTTCCTCAGATGAGGAGGCCCCCCTCAAATCTTTATCCGCACAATATTTAACTCCTTCATTCCTCTTTATCAGCAGATGGCAAACTATGATTTTCCTGATCAGAACCATGGAGCATCTCTAGCAGACCCTTTAAATGGGCAATACTAGTTATATTTAGCTATTTTGACAAAAAAATTTCCTCCAGCAGTCCCTCTATAATAAAAGCCCACCTTCCATTTGCTATACTGTAGCACATTTCAAACTTTTTTTATTATTTTTTTCCTCTTCTCTCTCCCTCTGCCTCTCCCCGTTCACGACAAAGTCTTGAACCCACCAGCACCAAGCCATGGGTATGGCGCCCACCCACCGCTGCTACACCACCCACTGTCGCCGCAGCAGCACCTCCACCACGAAACCCATTCTGCCGCCGCACCTTCTTAATCTCCACCACCAAAACAAAATCACCTTGGACATGAAAATGGAGCTCAAGAGAAACGAAGGCATGGTTTTGTAGCCCATATCTCCAACCCATCACGCCAAACACCACCAAAACCCAAAATCTTGATTTCCATTACTGATTTGTTGGTCTAGTGCCGAGAGAGAGAGAGAGACGAGAGTGGGGAACGCAGTTGATGATGATCTTGATCATTTGAAAGCCAGATCTATGGAAATCATGAATATCACCAAGTAGTTGATGATCATCTTGATCATTAGAAAGTCAGATCTGCCTCTCATCAACATCAGCAAGTAGAACTTGTGCTAAATGAAGCTCTGCAATGGCGTTGGAGAGAGAGATAAAGAAAAGAAAATAATAAAAAATGATTAAAATTCATATTTAAAGTAAATAGAAGGTGAAATAAAGAAGGTCTGTTGAAGTGTTTGTAGAAAAATTGGTAGTTAAAATAAAAGTTTACACTTTTTCAGTGGTTATTTTAGCTATCCTTGCTAAAGATGCTCTTAAAAAATAAGAAACCTTCTAAATTTTAATAGATGAGTATCAGATATGGATCTTTTTTCTTTTCTTTTTTTTTCTGACGAGTGAGTATCAAATATGGATCATATATCATTTCTTCTTTTGTTATTTATAATTTCTAAGTTAGTTCTGTCAGAAGAGCTTCATCATTTACTTTAAAAACACTAAATTTTATAGGCAGTTGTCTACAAAAGATGATTCCATTAGTTACAGAATAAGTTTTCCCCAAGAATGTTTCATATTGTACTGTGTTCTCTGCTATCAACTGATCAAGCAAGAGAGCAACCAAAATATAAAATCATAGGCTTGCAACCGAATAAGGAAAATTTTCAATACTCAAAGCCGAAAAATATTCAAGAAGTCAAAGAAGAACAGAAGAAGTATGTACTTGGTGTTAGAGAACCTTCCAGCAAAGCCATTAATCACATCACTAATACAGCCACTGATGCAGCTCTTGATTATGGAATTACAGCTGGAGCAGAAGATCATGGATTCACAGCTAAGGTAGCTAAGGTTGCAGACTGTGTTAGGAAACCATATCATGTGCAAACCAATCAACCCTTCATCAAAGGCACATCCAAATCACTCGTAGCAATAGAAAGGGAAGTGTACCCAAAGGATCCCAAGCATCAAGCCTCACATTCCTTACATAGAATCAGATCCTCTCCTTAAGGAAATACATTCAGTTTCATATGGAAATGTGTTTATTGAATTTACTGTATATTTTCATTCCTTCTCTGTATTAAACTTCGACGTGTATATAATGCCTTGAGCATTCCTTTGTATCAAGAAATTCGACGTGTATCAAGAATTTCTTCGACGTGTATCAAGAAATTCTCCCTTTCTTTCACTTGGGTATAAGCATCTACAGCAATATATATGATAACCTTTCTTTTTCTTTTGAAAGCATCCTCTTTTCTTGATTTTGCTTCTGCAGCTTTCTTCTTTACTTCTGGTGCCACCTGAAATGTTAAACATTCATGACAACAAACACAACACTAAAAGAACTCCAACAGACTATATCCAAAATATTTTAGATGAGTAATTTATAGGAAAGATAATCTTTATGACCTGACACTTCAGGCAAATAGCTCAATATATACCTCCAACAATTCAATTCAAATCCATGAAATAGATCCCAACAAGTATGAGAACTTCCTGATTTAGACTATAACCATAAGTCCTCTAATCATAAGCTGTAAATACGTCCAATTCCTTGTAAGTGATAGAAGGAAGAACCATCGCACCATAATTAAAAATTACTAATAAATCATTCCAAATCATCCCTAAATTGCAGTGTAATTTTTCTTCAGTAGCATTTAGTGTTTCTCCCACACTGGCTGAAATTTTCAATTCAAATTCAAAAGTTTTGCAGTACTAATTGAAATAAAAACAGGAATTGACGCAAGAAAGTCATTGGTTCAGTCTTTTGGTTGAACTAACGGTTAAGCAGGTAAAATCAGAATATTGAATTCTGAATTGAATTTATGACATCATGTAGTGATGAGTTAAGAGTACTACATATCAATGTCTACAAATTATCCAGTGCAATCTTACAATGAAAAGTAAAACCTAGGAACCATCCAATTTCAGGCAACAGACAATCGGGGTGGCCAAGACCACCCTCGTTAAGCATCGAGGTGGCCGGGGTGACCCCTGAGTTCTGCTGTGGTGGCCGACCATCTACATAATTCAACGTCTTAAATATTTTTTAAAAGTTTGAAATAAAATTTAAAAAATAAAGTTTTTTTTTGGTACACATTGTCTATTGAATAGCTATTTTTTTCTCTTTTTTTCAAATAAAAAATGCAGGGGGGCCTATTCTATTCCGCAAACCAAGTTCTTTTTATAATAATAAGAGAGAGATGATGCAGCTTGGCTGTTCTTTTTATTTTATTTTTTCTTTTGGGGTGCTAGGCTTAGAAGGCTAGGTAGGCATCTCTCCTTTTACACACGTTTCCGTCCAAGTTCAGCCCTCCTTGTAAATGAGCACGAATGGGGATTGTTTCACTTTCCAGAAAGTGAGAATCTCTGCTGCTACCTTCTTGTCAGTACCTTATTTTCTGCTTTAGTCTTGTTAATTATTTTTAAAATGAAATGCATGTGATTCTTATACTTACGCGTATTATTACAAGTTAAATAGACATACAAATTACTGAAATTAGCTAAAAACAAGAAGAAGAGTAGAGATACAAATTAAAGGATAAATATTGAGTCCATCGATTTTTATCCAATTTCAATTTCAATAAGTAGGTCCTTAATTAGGTTTATAAGCTTTACGTTTGATTAATGTTTAGAGTTATCAATGCTTCAGCGTTTAAATGTCAATATTTACATTTCATTTTACAATTGTTGTTTTTATATACTTGTCTTTATATTTGATTAATGTTTAAAGAGCCGTGATTGTCTTCAGCCCAGGCTGAATAAACAGTCATTCAGCCTGGGCTGCTTTCAGTATAAAAAAAATAATAATATATATATTATTTTTTTTTTTTTTAATGGGGTGGAATCCACCAAAAGAAGAAAAAATGCCCAGGTTGAATGAACTATTCATTCAGCCTATGATGCTCTTTATCATTAGCGATGTTTAAATGTTATGTCACAATGCTTCGCATTAAAATGTTAATCTTTGCATTAAAATTTTTACTTTATAAGTTTTATAGTGGATTGACGTTTAAAGATTATGTCACGAATGCTTCTAGGTTTAAACGTCAAATTTTTACTTAGAATATATAATTGTGACTTTTACTTAATAAATATCTTTGATTAAAGTTTAAATATTATGTCATGATGTTCAAGTATTTAAACATTAATCTTTATATTAATTATAATTATGTCACTATTTATATTCATGGGAGCATTAAATGATGCTAGTTTAAAAGTGAAAGTGCCACTTTCAAAATATAAAGCTAAGGGCCCAAACAACAAAAAGTCTCTGGCAAAAAAACTAATATGTATTACCTTGTATGAATATGATTTAATTGCACTGAACATGGTAGAAAAATCATTTTCTCACCCAACTATAAATAGTAAGTATAAATTACTTAATAATATATGATACTAGTTTTTAATAATATAATGATTGCTGATTTATTCATCAAATGCTTTAAATGTGTGTGAATAAATATTATATTGCATATTGTCTTAATTTGATTATTGTTACTCCAAAACAAGTAATAATAAGACATTAAGGACACGTTTGGTACAAGGAATGACTATTCTATAGAATAGCCTTTATTAAAAATGAAAAAAGTGAAATGAATTAGCCTTAGAATAGCTATTATGAATGCCATGAAAGAATGTCTATTCCTTCCTTCAATTGAGTGAATAGATATTTCTTTCAAATTTGAAAGGATAGTTACTATCTCAATTAAATAAATGATCATTCTCTCATGGCTATTATAAAGCTAATCCATTTCATTTTTTTAATTCTTAATAAAAACTATTATAAGGAATAATCATTCCGTGTACCAAACATAACCTAATGCATTTGAGTTTTAATCTCCAACTGATGGTTGGAGTTCCCAATGAAAACGTAGGGCTAAACTCCCCTATTATCCATAAGTATGTGGTTAGAGTCCCTATCAACTAAAAGGTTGGAGTCCTTTAAAGTAATGCATTGCATGAATAAAATGAAAATTATAAAATTGTTTATATGATATATGGATGAAATGCTATCAAACATCATTTCAGTGTTTATCTTATCAAATGTGTTTATATCATATACATATCTTTTTGGAAAACCTAACACAATTGTTATTATAAACATATGTTAAGGATACCTTTCAGAAGTCGGTGACATTTATAGTAAGCTCATTTATTTGCCTACGTAAATGCCATATTTACATAGACCATCTTGCATGTCTAGAAAATGTGGACCATTTTGCTAGTTTTAATTATTACTGATGGGACTATCTACTATGTATTATTACTAGACCCTGATGTGCTAGCTTTGTCGTTTAATGTTGGATTTGATTTATTTGGATATGTGTAGTATGATTATATTTTTGTATTGTATAATTATGTTTGCTTTCGTGTTGCATATGACACTTATTTTTATTTGATGCACGTGATGTGCATTTATTATGTAATAAATATAATGTTAATATTTATTTAAATTGAAGTAGGTTGAGTAAGCTTCAATGTGTTATGCAAGGGTCACCTATTGTTTTAAAGAAAAAAAAATTTGCTGCAAATATTATTATCTCTGATGTCATATCGTCACATTAGAAATGAAAAATTTTAAACTTACACCCTTGTTTACAAAGGGCAGGCTGTCACTAACGGCCCCTCTCATATGGGGGGTAGAGTGTTGATTGCCCCTTTCGGTGAGGAGTAGCCTCCAAATGAGATAAAAAAAAAAAAAAAAAAAAAAAAAAAAACAAACAAACATACGAAGAACACTCTATCCAATAGAAGTAATGCTATATACTAACTCTCATTCTATTAGGCTGATATGGCACTATCTATCAACTCTTGAATTTTTTTTAACAAATATTGATGTAAGGGAACCTAGTTAGATAGGTGTAGGATAAGAGTAAAATATATAACATTACTCATCCAGTAGATCATTGGACAAGAGACGTTTTGGCTTTAAGTAATGTCACTTTTCACCCTTATTTATCACATTAATTTTACACTGATTGTCTTACTCGTATTTTAAGCCACTTTACTCATCCAGTAGATCATTGGACAAGAGACGCTTTAGCTTAGATGAATGCCACTTTTCACACTTATTTATCATACTAATTTAATACAGATTGTTGTGCGCATATTTTAAGTTTCTTTTTTTCTTTTTTTTAAAGTAATTGACATAAGAAGCTACTTAAGACAAGACATGTGACATCAACCAATATAAAATAAATATAATAAATAAGAATGAAAACTTGCATTACCTTTTTGAATCAATATCGTTGATTTTATTTTATTTTTCTAGGCGGCTTCGTTTAGAACATGTATCATTTATTTTGTACGGTCTCATATAGTAGCATTGTGGAAAGAAACAGTATACAATAAATTATTGTCATCCATTTTTTACTCGGAAAATGGAAATCATGGATGGACCCCACGAAAAGAGAAAGTGCAAGTGATACGACAAAGATGGGTGCACAATGAAATCAGGATACAGGATCCATAGGTGCACATGGCCGAAGGTAGGGATCACAATAAATTAAAGGGAAAAATCATATTTAGTCCCTAAATTTTTATATGATTTGAATTTAGTCTTTGGGTTTCTAATTTCAAGAGTATGGTCCTTAAGTTTTGCCCAAATTTTAAATAGGTCCCTCTATCACTTTTCTATCAAAATAAATAGTTTGTCATATATTACTTGTACCTCAATTCACGTGTTAGAGTTCATATCAACACTTAATATCAATGTCTTATTATTAAGTGCCAATTCATTCATAAAAAACAAAAATAAAAACAAAAAAACAAAAAACAAAAGACTAAACTTAAAAACAATAATCATCTTCTTTATCATCTTAATCTTCTAGATTTGTATCATTAAAGAAAAAATCATTAACTTTGATATTGATATAGACTTTGGCGTGTCAAATGAGACACACATGATAAATAAAAAATTATTAATTTTGACGATAAAGTGATAGAGGGACCAATTTCAAAACTTGAGTAAAACTTAAGGATCTTTTTCTTGAAATTGAAAACCTAAGGACTAAATTCAAATCAGATAAAAACTTAAGGATTAAATATGATTTTTCCCTAAATTAAAATGATATGCTAATTTAACCGGAATAAAGAAATAGATGTTTCTTAATGACTTTATTTTTCTATTAACAAAAATTTAAAAATTTAGTTTTATATCACGTAAAAATAATTTTTTTAAACTAAAAAAATAACACGTAATTTGGGGCAATGCATTACTAGTTATATTCTACTTCACCAACATATATTTAGATTAAAAATAAAAAAATAAAAAATAAGAGTGTGTTTGGCTGTAGTTTTGCAAGCTAAATGCACATTTTTAAATAAAATGGGATAATTAAAAAATTAATTATTATGATTGGTCTAAATTATAAATTGATCATTATAATATAAAAACAAATTTAAAGGTCTCTATGATAAGAAAAAAAAAATTCAAAAAAAATTCTTATCCTGAATTATAAGGATTCTTATTCAATTTCAACAGAAATTTAATTATAAAAATGCCACTTAAAATAGGGTGACCTGTTCCAACAGAGTATCAGATTTTAATAAGGGTACAACCAAAAGCAAACCCCTAGTCTGCTTCATTATTACTTGAAAGTGAGGGTAGCGACAAACAATTAATGTAGTACGTCACGTGGTACAATTTGGACCATCCAATTATCGGGAAAGCCACAGGACTTAGACATGTTTTTTTTTTTTTTTTCTTAGAAACTTAGACATGGTCTTGGATTTGGAAATATATTAGTTTGCATAGACATGGTCACATGGTAGAGAATTTAAGTTGAGGAAGAGATGATGCAATAATATCACTCATCGTATCATCTCTAGCCGATGTATTAAAAGTTTTATAATAGCTATATTTAGTTGTTATAAATTATTTTGCTTTTAAACTCTAACAGATGGTTTAAAATAAAATTTATACGTTATAAAAGTTTATTGTAGCACTTTAAATAAATATAATATTGACTCTCAGCCCCTCCCTCTTTATCTATTTAGAACGAGTTGAAATTTGCATGTAGTGGATTCGATATGGGGCAAGGAAATGCTTGTTAATGCTGGAATAATCAAGCAGTTGCTTTCCAACACTTAAACCTTTTTTATTTTTTTCAGTCATGAAAAATAACAAATACGGCACCGTTTGATAAAGTGTTGTATTTAAGTTTTTTAAAACTCTAAAATAAAAAAAATAAAAAAAACACATCAAAACATTTTAATTTTTTATATTTCATCAATTACTTTTTATATAGCATTAAATATTTTTTATTATTATTCAAATTAAAAACTCAATAAAAATTAAAACTATAGAGTCTAAAACAAGAAAAAGTATGAGCTACTATTTTGAGTATTGTTGTTAGCGATGCTCTCATTTCGAATATTAATCAATAGTGTACTCATAATTTTGGATGCTTAAAAAAGGGGGGAAGACAGCTCATAGATACTTGTTCATTCATTACACGTATTGAAGTATATTTACTGAATTCAATGGATTCTCAAGATGTAAAACAAAGCTTTGAGTCTCTTCAAAGAATCAAAGAGACGTATCCATCCAAAATCTGTAATGGAGTTTAACTATTTCTGTCATATGCGGCCACATGATGGTGAAAGGTTGGTACAAGTCATTTTTGCCCAACCACTTGTCTTAAATAGAATTGCCTTTCTTTTCTTTTCCTTTTTTTTATTTTTTTTTTTATTTTTTAAGTATTTAGAATTGCCTTTTCAAACAAAGTAAATAATGATAAGAGAGCCGATAAAGGCTATTTCCTTTTTCTTTTTTTAAAAAAAAGCAAAGTAGGAAAAAAAAACGAGAGGCTATTTTTGATTTGCTAATAGGAAAATGCTTGTGTATTTACTTCATATTTTTCTCGATATTTTTTTGGTAAATATTGATTAGTTTTGTTTATTTTTTTAACAAAAATTAGAACCCACTTATTTTTCTCAAAAAATAAAAAAGTTAGTCTATGTATACCAAAAAAATTTAAAAAAAACATAAAATAGATGCACAAACATTACTCTTACTAATATGTGGAAGTGCCAATGTGTTGTATCACATTGATATTTGCACTTTGTTTATTTGCTTTTTGCACGTGATTTTGGAATAAACTCAGGTATTAGTATTATATAGTTTTTTTTTTAATTGGATTATTCATTAAGATTTATGGCATCGTTTGCCAATGGTTTTCTTTTTCTTTGTTTTTTAAAAAAATTTTTTTCCTTAAAAAATTAATTTTCTTTCAATGCATTAACAAACAACATTTTTTTACTCTCATTCTTTAAATTCTCACCATCACTATTAAATTTATGTGTTTCACACATAAGACACATATAAATCTACAGATTTAATGGTGATGGTGAGAATTGAAAGGATGGGAGAATAATGAGAATAAGTGTTGTAGTATTTCTCTAAAAATTTCAAAACTTTATTATACTTTATATTACATCAATCAATTCCTTCATATTTTTTCAAGTTTATTTGGATAGGAAAGTAAAAAATAATTTAATTCGTTACTGCTAATACTCTTAAACGTTGTATTGGAGATGCTGTGTAAGTCTGAGCAAGGAAAAGTTGTAAAACTCATTTTGAATTAAGTAATGCTACACATCATTCTCCTATTCATCTCCTTCTATCTAATTTTTAAATCCATCATTAGTTTGGTGGACCCATATGTGGCTCACACCAATCTAATAGTAGATTTAAAAAGTCAAAGGTGAAAGATAAATAAAATAATAATATATAACATTATTCGAATGGGTTTATACCTAAGTCTATTAAAAAATAAATAAATAAATAGGCCATAGCTCATAACAATATCAAACTCAATTGATAAAGACTTTTACTTTTGTAAAAAAAAAAAAATGTATTCACCTTACTTCGAGCTTGGTTTTACTTTTACCGCCAAGCTTGGCCACTAGCCTAGCTACTTCATGTTGAAGCTTTTCTTAAATAAATGAAGAAAAAGAAAATTGAACAAATATATAAGTTCTTGACATCTAGTTTTCTTTGTAACCTTACTTTCTTAAACTCCTCTTTATTTTAGGTCAATCTTGTAGAATCGATCAATTTTTTTTTTTTTTTAATGGATCCAACCATTGGACCGACAATTGTTTAAAAATCATATGATCAGAATTTCATTTGAAAAACAATCAAATAACAATATATGTGCTCCTTAACGTTAATGGATTCTCTCACTTTGATCACTATTGTGATTTAAATAAAAATATTATATTTGCTCATCAACGTTATCACGATGACTATCGCGATTAAAACAATTTTCCTAAACTTTAATTAATGGTCACGTGATTGACTTAGACTGGATTCTACAGGGATTTTTTTATATTTATATTGTTTTATATGCTTAGTATTATTTATATGTAAGATTCTTATATTTTTTTTATTTTTTTAAATATGATGTGATTTTTAAAATTATTATTAAATTAATTTTTAATTATAATTAATTTTAAATTTAATAATAATTATAAAAATCACATTATATTTAAAAGAATATACAATCTTGCGTATAGCATTACTCTACTATTATTGCATGATAGTATAAAAAAATTAAAAAATAAATAAAAAAATAAAAAAGGAAAATTCATGATAAGGCCTATATATATGAGAGCTCAACCGTAGCTTTACATTTTTTTTTAAAAAAAAAAATTATGTTCTGAAAAGTGCATATTTGCGTACAAAATTATTTTCTTCCAATAAAACTATCTTCACAATGTTTTTCTTTATCATCCATTTTTTTTATGTATCGTTTTATCCGTTACAAGTAATGTAACAAACAATGATAGAAAGGAGAAATAGTGAATGAATTTGTAAAAATAATGTGGCTGTTTGTCTTTCATTTTTTATTTTTTGGGATGTAATTGAGGTAAGTATTGAATGTTCAAGCTTAGTTCATTTAATTTTTTTTTTTTTGAACATGATATAAGTTTGAGCTTATCACCGAACTAGATAATTTGTTCATTTATTTTTTAAATGAGCTAGCTCAAACTTGTTCACGAACTACTTAATTAACTTATTCATTCCATATATAATGTAAATGTCGTGATTGTTTAATTTTTATTATTTTTTTGTAAATTCATACTAGTTATTAGTTATTTAATTATTAATATTTATAATCTAAATAATTAGATAAATTAACTTGAATCTTAAACAATAGAATTTCGAGTTTATATGTTTATCTTATAATATTACATTATGAACATAATTATTTGTTATCTTTTTAAATAACACAATTGAAAATAATAAACATGAAGTTAAATGAGATTATACAAGTTGAACTGAATTTATACGAGTTTGGTTTGGCTCGTTTAATAAATAAGTCTAAATTTTTGTTTAAATTATGTTCATTTAATAAAGGAATCGAGTCCGAATCGAGGCCAAGCTTATTCGCAAGGGGCTCCGTTTATTTACTGCAGTAATTTTTTTCTATTAACCAGTTGTCTAGTGAGTTAGGTGGCCATTTTATATATATATATATAAATAATTGTAGTAGTATATATATATATGTATATGAATTTTTTTTTTTTTTAAAAAAAAAGATAAAGACGGAACGATAATTTTTGGTAGGAGGCTAACCAAAGTCACGATAGTAGAATCTAAGCAAAATAATACTTTTTGAGCGTAAACTCTTTCTCTTAATAAGATTTCCTAAAGCCTCTAAGAATGAGAATAATGAAAGTCAAGCCAAAACAATGCAACAATTTGAAAACCCATTTCGGAAAATGGAAATGCTCATGCTTATGAAACAACCCACAACCAAAAACATAGAAAGCAAAATACCAAAAACAATATATATATATATATACAGGAAACAAAAGAAACCCCTAGCACTAAGATGTTAGCAGCAAATTCTGAAAGTTAAAACTATTCTTCTGTTGGCAACAACTGAAACATCTGTACGGAAACATTATAGATTAAGCAGCGATAAAGTAAGAATTGCCCAAAAGGCGAAATTGTAATCCTTGTCATTATTCTTCTCAACAAATTAATAGTTAAATGCCAACAAATAGACACCGAAAAAGATGCTACTCAATTATTATTATGTTTCATAATTACTTACTGACAACTAATTGTTAGGAAATTCTGTCTTAATTTCCGAGTGGAGACAATGAGAGTGAAGCTCAAATAATGCTTTTTAAGAATTAAGTTCTACTGTTCTACCTTTTTACATTTATTTTATCCTAATCATAGTTTAGTTTTTTTCTAATTATAGGTAGTGTCTCTTTTATTTGTAAATATTTTTAAATTATAAATGTCTACTAACGAATATTCATCTGAATATTAAAATTGATAGAATTCTATTTAAGATTCATAATGTCATAAAAAAAAAAATTAAATAAATTAGTCATATTATGAATTGAAAATGAGATATTAAAAAATTTTGAATATAAAAAATTAATTAATAATTGTTGTACTCCAAACAAACGATTAAAATAATACAAAAATTAAAATAAATAGTATTTCATTACTATTTAAATATAAAAAAAAATATTTCACTTAAATTTATAGTTTTAAGCCTCAAAATTTATGAAACCAACCTAATAAAAGTTTTTCCAAGTAATTAAACCCCAAGAAGGCAAGAAATATCCATTGTTAGTTAAAGCTTTATAACTGCCAAATAAATTATCCCAAATTAATTGACAGTCCAATCCTGTTTTATATTTAGGCGGAACCCCTTTCCCTTCAGACACGCACTCAAAACACACAAGAGGTCGAAAAAACACAGAAAAAAAGCTAAGACCCATCCATGGCCATGGCGTCCTCCTCTTCTACGAAAGCCATTTTCTCTTCAGCCATGATCGCCTCCTCTCCTTCTTTACAAAAATCACCCTCTCTTCTCTCATTCCTCCACAGCACCACCACCTCCACACCAATCTCCTTTAAAATTTCACGTTCCAGTTCTACTTCCGGCCGCCACCTGGTCGTCAACAGCGTCCTCAAAACAGTAACAACACCACCCGAAACCTCCGCCTTCAGCCACCCCGGCCGAGATCTGAATTACCCAAGACCCACCATCTTGGTCTCCGAGAAGCTCGGAGACGCGGGTCTTGAAGTTTTACGCAGTTTTGGCCACGTGGAATGCTTGTACGGCCTCTCACCCGAGGAGCTCTGCTCCAAGATCTCGTCCTGCGACGCGTTGATTGTGAGGAGCGGTACGAAGGTGACTAGGCAGGTGTTCGAGGCCTCCAAAGGGCGGTTGAAGGTGGTGGGGCGAGCCGGCGTGGGAATTGACAACGTGGATCTGCAGGCCGCCACGGAGTTCGGTTGCCTTGTCGTAAATGCGCCGACAGCCAACACGGTGGCCGCCGCCGAGCATGGGATTGCTTTGCTCACTGCCATGGCTAGAAATGTCGCTCAGGCCGACGCGTCCATGAAGGCCGGTAAGAGAAACGGAGGCTTGGTTAATTAATTGCTCATTTCTTAATCAACCATCTCAGATCTGTCCATAATTAAGAGTGTAGAAAATCTAAGTTTATGATCATAAATTGATATTTCGTGATGGTTCATATATTGTGGGGACGTTGTATTATTGATCTGAATTATTCATGTGGGAAAAGTCTCGGTTTGCGGTCTCGGAGTCGAATTTCCGCTTTCGCACTTTTTCAACTTTCTTTAATTTTGGTAGCTGGTGCTATAAATTTTTATGTCGTCTGTTGACAACGTCACCGGAGGCTTTCACCGCCACACAAATAACTGGTTTCAGATGCGACACAGGGCCACAAGCTTGATCTGAAATAAATATGATAATAGACCAAAAAAAAGGGTTAGTAGCTTTTGTAGTTTAGGGTAATTACAAGGGACACTGTTCTTTTGCATTATATATGTTCTAAAATAGTTGTCCTATATTTGGAAAAAAAAAAGAAAAGAGAAGAGAAGAGGGTAGTAGCTTTTTAGGACTACTTTTTACTTTTTAGCTAAAAAGAAAGAAAAAGTAGAAACATTAACAAATAATTTAGTACAAAAGTAATTATATCATAGGATTACTAAAAAATGAAAAACACATTCTAAAAAGCAATTGCAAAGGAGCCGGTAGTGCCTCTAGAGTGACGCAACTATTAATAAACCATGAGAGACCATGACCCACCTTGGTTTTCAAATTTTTTTTAATTTTTTTTTTATAAAGTTGAATATATATATATAATTTTAGGCTTCAAAACTAGGTTTGGCTCCTACCAAAAATAAGTTTGATCCCTCGTTTATGCTTTGGCCCGAGAATTCTGATTCCGCTCTTGACAATACAAGTACAAATACAAAAGAAGGGTTCTTGAGAAAACACTTACTGAATGCAATGAAAAAAAAAGGGTGGAGAAGTGCTGCTTAACAATTTTAGGATGCATTAATTGCCATTTCCTTTGAAGTTGTATTTTGATTTTATAGGAAAATGGCTGCGTTCAAAGTATGTCGGGGTGTCTCTGGTTGGAAAAACGTTGGCTGTTATGGGATTCGGGAAAGTGGGATCTGAAGTGGCGAGGCGTGCCAAAGGGTTGGGTATGCATGTGATTGCGCACGATCCATATGCACCAGCGGACAGAGCCCGTGCTCTTGGTGTGGAATTGGTGTCTTTTAATCAAGCCATCTCCACAGCCGATTTCATCTCTCTGCACATGCCACTCACTCCTGCTACTTCAAAGGTCTTCAATGATGAAACTTTTGCCATTATGAAGAAAGGAGTTCGTCTCATCAATGTTGCCAGAGGTGGAGTTATAGACGAAGACGCACTTGTGAGGGCCCTCGACTCTGGCATTGTTGCTCAGGTAAAGTATTTAATTGAAATAAGAGATGAATAATAGAATTAGAGTTTTAACTTTAAATTTTTGTTTTGATATTATGTTAAATTATTATTTATTCTTCAAACTTAAGCTGATAGGTAGAGATAAATTTAATCATATGTAACAAATAATGAGTTCTGGGTGTGGAAACAGGCTGCACTTGATGTGTTTGCAGTGGAGCCCCCGCCCACAGATAGCAAGCTAGTGCAGAATGAGAACGTCACTCTCACACCCCACCTTGGAGCTAGCACAAAGGAAGCACAGGCATGTTTTTATTCTAAGCATTTCTACATCATCCATGTACTCTCTTGATTCTAAGTTCCTTCATATTTGGTAACCCATTAGGAAGGTGTAGCTATCGAAATAGCGGAGGCTGTAGTAGGGGCGTTGAAAGGGGAACTCTCTGCAACTGCTGTCAATGCTCCCATGGTCTCTCCTGAGGTAAACAATGACATCTACATTAAATAATGTTAGTATTCTGTTTTACGACTATGATACAATTTAATAATGTGATAGAAAAAATCAGTAAAAAAAAAAAATTTGATTTTCATTATCACGTCATCCTAGTCTACATTTTATCCATCACAAAAGGCAATTATAATTCACTCACTCTATACGGGCTAATCATCTTCTTAATATAAGATTGGCTTGTGGTCTTAGGTTGTGTCAGAGTTGTCACCTTACCTCGTGCTAGCTGAGAAGCTAGGCAGGCTAGCAGTACAATTGGTGGCGGGTGGCAATGGAATCAAATCTGTTAGGGTTGTCTATAAATCTCCTCGTGACCCAGATGACCTGGACACAAGGCTTCTCAGGGCGATGATCACAAAAGGCATAATCGAACCGATATCAGACTCATTTGTTAACCTGGTGAACGCGGATTTTACTGCAAAACAAAAAGGCCTCCGCATGAGTGAGGAAAGGATAGCTGTTGACTCGTCGCCGGAGTTCCCCATTGACTCAATTCAGGTGCAAATATCCGATGTGGAGTCTAAATTTGCGAGCGCTGTTTTGGATAACGGAGATATAAGCATCGAGGGGAAAGTGAAATACGGAATACCCCACCTGACACGTGTGGGATCCTTTCCCGTGGACGTGAGCTTGGAAGGAAACCTCATTTTGTGCAGGCAGGTGGATCAGCCGGGCATGATTGGGCAGGTTGGAAACATACTAGCCGAGCAGAATGTGAATGTGAGCTTTATGAGTGTGGGAAGGACTGTCCTGAGGACCAAGGCAATTATGGCGATTGGTGTGGATGAAGAACCAGACAAGGGAACCCTAGAAAAAATAGGCAAGGTGGCAGCCATTGAAGAGTTTGTGTTCCTCAAACTATAGTAGAAAATGGTGATCGAGTTGTATTGTTTAAGGATGCCCGAGTAGGTTTTACAGTGGATGAGATGTGAATAAAAGTTGGCTGCTTCACAAATATAGCAGTCAGCTGATGCCCGTCCAAGATTGCCTGAATTTGAGTTTAGCCTAGATTTTTTATAATGTTCTGTCAGCCACCCTGCAGTACTAAAAAGCAGGGGTGTTAGTCTTGTTCTCTGTAGTCAGGTTGAGCATTTTTTTCACCCGCTTGAGTGATTTTGGTTGTTGTTTTTGTAATTTTTGTTGTTCTTGCTGGTTGTGCCGGTTGAAAACCAAGGCAAGAAATGTTTGAAATCTGTTAAAACAAAACAAAAACTAGAATGTTTGTTCTTGCTAATGCTTGAACTATGTTTGGTTCTGTATTTTGAGAGCGAAAATACCCTGCTTCTACATTAAACTGGGAAACGCAGCATTCCTGCATGTCTCTCAACATGTTGATTGCCATCTCTCAAGTGGATTCTGGCCTCTAGGCCCGCGGAAATTTTAACTTTGATATTCAAGAAAGGGCACAAGGTATCAAAATTTTCAACCACAAAGTACACATATGTTGCATGCGTTAAAGTTTCAAGTTAGGTTGACATGTGTACAAGTAGAAAGCAATTCAAAGTAAACTTCTCTACCACAAAGTAAAGTTCATTCACCGCGAGATTTTCTTAACATCTTTGACTATTGAAGAGATGCAATGAAGTGTCAATTTTCAAATGCCACTGCTGACTGCTCATCATTTTCCCCTGGATAGAAGGAAAAAGAACAACTCAATTTCAAAAAAGAAAATGTTTATAACTTTATATGAGAGAGAGAGAGAGAGAATTCACATACGTATTCATCATCAGAGTTATATTGTCCCCTTTGAGTAGAACACGCCCTAAAAACAAAAGCAAGACATAATTTAAAAGGTGAAACAAGAGATAAGTAATCTTAGCAAGCAGAATATTCTAGGGTTTCACGACCTACCTAATGACTTTCTGCTCTTCTTTTTTACGTTTACTTCTTCAGCCTCATCCAAAACCAAGTTCATGTACTCGTCAAAGCCCTGAACAACAGAAATGATGATCATATAATCAGGGTAAAAGAAAGATGACGACATGCAAAGGAAGAGAAACGAGTTCTGTATTTGGTCAGAGTGCAACAAATGAATTATATCACAAGAATAATAGTCTTAAATAAATGCATTTCATGTCTTAAAAGTAAAACTGTTCACAAGTTGTTCAAGCTAATGCATGCATTGGCAGTATAAATAATAATTCAAGGATCTTCACCTTGATTATTAGAGAAACTTTTATTAGAAGCCACTTCTATAATTTTGTAACTAAATTCGCACAAGAATCAGTATACTTGACATTAATTTAGATTGCATGATTACAATTTTTAGCAATATTTAGAAAGCACAATTTCACAATTCAAGTTTCCCCATACAGCCAATCTTGTGCAGACACTTTAGTGCCTTTTTTTTTCTTGTTATTTTTTTATTTATAATAATATTATGATTATTACCATCATTATTATTATTGCTATTGTTCTATTAATTGCATAGTTCTGCATTACTCGTAGCAGGCCATTTCATCAATTTTGACTCATATTATCAAGAGAGGCAGGATTCCCATGTTAACCTAGAACAGTTGGAGCTGGAACAGAAGAAACAAAAATATCTACAAAGCTCAACCAATTCCAAGTCCCTCAACTACTTCGAACAATTATGGGAGTGGTATGCCAATGGTCTTTGGACTAAATGGCATCTCCTCCCCCCAAAAAGTAAGTGGGGAGGGTCTGGTTAAAGGTCAATCCCTCTTGGGAGGGTGAGTTGTACTTGCATAAGAAAAGACAATGCTAACATTTGAATTGAAGATGATGAGGAGTCACAAAGCTTAGCATTTTTTTTTCTATTCAATATGGGGGAAGGGAAAGAGGACACAGCTTAGCATTTAAAGTTGAACGTATGGAGCAGAAAACAAACTTCGATTAGTGGAAGTTGCCATGGAAATGAGCACGAGCCATATGATAAAGAATATGATCTTGCAATTTCAAATGATTAAGATTATGCTCAGATTCCGGACTTCAGATTACATCCCACCCAAGAGAAAAGTCTAAGGATGAGAGACCCATTGCATGATGCTACATTGATAACAATGACACTAACAAGAAAGTAGTAATGAGGATGGATATAGGAGCAGACAACAATTTTCGATTGGCTTACTATTTTGGAAAAATAGTTTTGTTATTACTTTCCTTTCCTTTAGTGGAAGTTAAACAGGGCCTAAGGCCATTGGAACTAATATACTGAGCGAAAGTAAATGTAGATTCTGTCCATCATGTGAGACCATATATACATATGCTATTAAAGCATAAAAGACACAAATATGCACACCTTTAACTATGAATATATTTCCAAATGTAAGTAAGAAGGCTCCCAAACCACCCCCTCAGGCTTTTGGGGTTGGTCAGACCATCCCTAAGACTTTTTGGGTTGGTTGGTCACCCCCAAAAGGCTTGAAGATTGGGTGTGCTAGAGTCTATTGGGTGATGCTAACGTGCCAATATGTGATTGGAGGATGTAAAACAAGGGTTTTACACCCCATCATCATTCAAGTTAATTTCTTCTAGAAGTCATTTGAACAAACTAGTATAAGGTTGAGCATAAAGTTGAAAATACATGATAAATCATCAATTGTCCCAAAAGATTAAACTGATAGGAAATGGTGAATTTAATTATTTAATTAGTATTTTAATGCTCCCTCTCACATGTGGGATCAAAATTCACCCTCCATAACTGAGCCCAAACACGTAGAATATTTGACTAAAATGGAAAGTAAATTAAGGAGTTAAGGTTCGACCACTACTCTATGTCATAACAAATCACCAATTGTCCCAAAAGTATAAACCAATAAAAATTTGTTAATTTATTCAATTAATATTCTAACAATACATATAACTTCCCCCATCACAAGCGCAAAAGAACAACCCACCAAGAATTCTACCACTCAAGATCATACCATTTTTCAACTCACTCCCATTTAGTGTGGGATTTGCCTTGCCAAGAGAAACCAAGTTGGCAACATTGGTGGGTAGGCCTTAAACCCAATGGAACCTTCAATTAGAAACATTTTGTGGCAAAGGGCATTTTGTTCCTTTTTTTTTTTTTTATAAGTAATCAAAATATCATTAAAAGCGTAATGCGCCCACAAGTACATAGGAAGTATACAAAAAAAGCCACCTAGCTAGTAGGAACAAAAGGTTGTTCATAAAACTCAAAAAGGTAGTTCTGCAGAATCTGTTTTTCCTTTGCAAATTTCTCTTTTTTTCTTGTTCAGAGTCATGAATCTCCCATGATCAGGTTCAAAGGACAGAGATTTCTTTGGTTTCAAAGTGGAGCACTTCTTAAACTTGGTCCCTTCTACTTGCCAAGTAAAGGGAGTGCTCCACTTTGAGATAAAAAAGATACAAAAAAAAAAAGAAGAGAAAAGACAAACAACTGCAATTTTCATTTCATCTTCTAATCAGGTTCAGTGGGGTATAACAATAGGTTTGAGTCAATGATTGGGAAACTTATCTCAACAATTCTTTTCTCCGGTTTACATAAATTTCCCAACAAATCTATGGGAAATATATTGAAAATAATCATCAAGTAAGTGGCCTTAGTGAATAGACCATAGGTCATTCATATTCTCCTATTAAGTGAATAGATAGAAACCCCTCATTTTGGCCTTTCCATTCAATTGCTTAATCTTGCTATCACATGATTTAGAATGAAAAATTAATTTTTTTTGTTTCTCCAGTTATAAAAGAAAAGAATGGCAACATGTGATTCATGTATTTAGGCTGTAGCATGTTTCTTTCCTCATATGGTTTGTCCAGAGCCGTAAGAGATTGTATGTGGAGCTTGAGTTTTTTTTCTTTTAACTCTTTTTACTTAGACAGCTACATTTGTAGCTCCTTGGGAGATTAATTTTTATAATTTTCTTGTTCTTTTCCCTCCTCTTACTTAAGTGTTTTTTCCTGTATACTCATTGCGTACTTGAGTACCGCTTGTTGCTTTTAATGATAATTCGATTACTTATAAAAAATAAAAAAAATGGTCTGTGTAGAGCCCACTTTCCTTTAACAAAAAACCACCTATCTCAACCACTAAATAAGTGTAGAAGGCTGCATAATTACCCATAAATGTGGTATATCTGTATGCATCATCAGCCATTCTTTTTTTGATAAGTAATTGGCCCCAAGGGGAAGAAAGGGGAGATTCGAACTGCACCATCAGTCATTCTAACATACTAGCATCAATTATCACTACTTATGTACGTGGAATAAACATGCTTGCCAGTGATAGCAACAAGAACCTCCACTCTTTTTCTTAAAATATTTCCGCTCTTTGAAGTTTTAATTTTTTAAGCACAAAGTTTATTTATATTGTAAAGAGGAACTTTCGAGACCACACTATTTTGAATATTATTATAAACCACCATCACAAATCTTACTCTAAGATTTCAACATTAAGCTCTATAAACTTCTAAGTGGAGAAGATGCAGAAAGGTAAATGTTGCCGTGGCAAGTTTCCCTGACAAAAACAAAGCATAGTAGCTCGTAGGCAAGTTCTCTAAAACTTATCTCATCATGAACAAGAAAAGGCTTGAGATGCAGACAATAGGAAAATTTAGCCTAATTTATTTCTCTCAGCATATATTACATACCTATGTAGTGAGAACACATCAAACCATATTAGCATTAACCTGTCTAGATATTAAACAATGACATTTAATGTGTAAGGAATATTAAAAGGGTGAGAAGATAACTGGGTTTTGATACCTATTCATCACAGAGAGCACTAACAATAACTACTAAGACAGTGTAAGCTTTCCAAAAGTGAAAGTTAACTGGTTGGCGTAATGATAGTTGTCCACCTTAGATAGCACTATAACAGTAATTGCACTAGTAGACCATCACTCATAAATTTAAAGGCCTGCTAATCTTGATTATCAAAAACATTTTGTTTTCATTTTTGAAAATGCAATATCCATTATTTGAATTATGTTTTGTCGGCTTTGTAAGCCAAGGGTTGAACCCATCAATGGGTGAAATAGCCCCAAATACTAATTATTGGAGGATTAAAGCTTCAGAAGTTAGAATGTAGAATATTCCCCAACTATTACCAGAACCCCCAACATAAAAAATTAGTAATTAATGATATAACAATGAAGGGTGAAAGCATACAATAATACGGCCTTCAATGCACAAATCCTTCTGCTCAAAAAGCCAAATCTGAATGCGAGCTTTCTGTATCAAATTTTAATTCACTAGAAGCAGTAAGCAAGTAGCATATACAGACACAAATCTATCAGCAAAGAATCTTATTAATAAGGAAAATATAACTTACGCTTTGAAGGAACCTGAAAATAAGATTCTGAAACCACAAAACAAGACAAATCAGTTACATAACAAAAAAAAAAACGCCAACTTATTTTAGACAAAGAAGAGAAGAGAACATATTACTATCCACGTACTATGGGTTGAGTCATGATCCTCTGAACTTTGGTGCTGGCCATGGCTGCTGATAATGCGTCCTCACTCCCAAGTTATCGCTCACAACACTCGCAAGGAAGCCCTAACTATAATGCAACAGCGTAGGGGAAGAATAGCGTCTCAACTCTCAAATAAAGGGAAGAATACCAAAAGCTTAGGGGGAGGGCAAAACCCGTCCGCCCCGAAAATGCCGAGAGAGAAAGAGAGAGAGTGGTACCTAAGCAAGTGACCGAAGAGTTGGTTGGAGGTCGGAGATCTGCGGAGAAGCGGGTGTCGGAGCTGGAATCGGAGCAGCCGTATCGGTGGAGAGGCCCTTGGCAGTAGGTCGGAGGTCTGTGAATTTTTGTGTAAACCCAAAGGGAGAGAGTATGCAAGGGAAAGACACAGAGAGAGGAGAGAGCGGCAATGTTCTAAAATTCGAAGTTTAAGTTTGGTGTTTCTATAAGGGTTTTTTTTTTTTTTTTTTTTTTTTTTTTCGATAAATCTTTCTATGAAGCAATGATAGACATCACACCAAGCGTGATTATTGCTCAATCACGCTGGTGTGCAATTCAATAAAAAAATTAAAAAAAATCATGCATTATAAAAAAATAAAAATAAAACAATAGCAAAAACAAAATTTGACTGCATTGCATACCAACGTGATTACTATTCAATCACACTGGTGTGAGCTTTATCACTACTCAATTTACTCATTTCTATAAGGTTTTAGGATGTATTTGGCACTGTATTTTTGCAGATAAAAAATACGATTTAAACTAAATCGTAGAATATATATTGTTTGAAAGTGTGATTTTAAGAAAACTGCATTTTGAAAAAGTAAAAGCATCTGCATTTTTTAAATCGCAAACAAATGAATGTTTTTTAAAAAATGCACAATTTTAAAGTTTAAACTGTGATTTTAAAAGTTCAATTCGAATTCTACCAAAAATTTAACTACATTTTTAAAAATCGAATGTTTTTAAATCGTTATTTTAAAATCTCAAACCCAAACAAACATGAAGCAAAATTTTAACTCTGAATCTGCCCTTTGTACTTGGGTTTGAGAAATTCCCTTATCACACTATATTAGATGGCTATAATCTGCGATTGGAAAGGGGCAATGTTGTCTTTAAACGAAGTGGTTTGCTCCTATTAATAAGTTTTAGGAAGTAATCTTTTATCACTTTTGTAATCATACTCTTAAACTTAAAAAATTGTCAATTTAGAATTACCATCTTTCAGAAATTTACAATATCAATATTTTTATCAAAATTCAACCTTAAATCAAATTGATGAAGTTGAAATGTCTAAATTTCCTCTTTAGAAAAAATTAAAATTATGGTTTCTACTTAGTACCAAAAGTGACTGGGATGGGTCAAATCCAACATGGGTCACATTAGACCCACTTCGGCCTAGGTCACTACAGTCATCTTGTGACCTAAGCTAGATTTTGCCTCACCTGTAAGTTAAATTCCGATTTTACCAAAATTTAACTATATTTTTAAAAATTGAATGTTTTAAAATCATTATTTTTAAGGGTTAAACACGTTTTTAGCACATGTAGTTTACGCAAGTTTCAACCAGCTACCTCGTTTTTTAAAAGTATCACAGGTGGTACCTGTAGTTAATATAACTACCAGATTAGTACTCCCGTCAAGATTCCGTCCAAAAAATTAACGGAGCGCCACCTCATCACCTCTAATTGGCCGACACGTGTCCAGATCGACAGATATTCATTCCACGTCAGAAGGTTCTTGTAGTTTCCTTGCCACATTAGATTTAAAATATAATAAAATAATACTTAATCAAAAACAAAAAAACAAAAATATGAAATTATTTTATTTGAATTTTGAAATGTCGAAATAGTTTTTGAACCCTAGTGAAACATTTCTTCCGGAATGAAATGCCTGAGAGAGATAGATCCAGTTTTCCTTCATCTTCTTCCCCAATCGGCCACGTAGCTCGTGATATCCTCCCCAGTCGACCGCATCCGTCACTGTAGCTCCGCCTCCGCCCTAGTCGACCGTATCTGTTGTAACTTCAGCTGATTTCGTTGTATTTGCAGACCCACACAAAATGTCATCTGGGCGTGGCAAATATAAGGTTAGTTATGCTCAATCTGCTATATATACTAGTTGACCAGCTATGGGTATATGAGGGACATGCTGATTTGTGGATTTTCGGGTCATTGCAGTCGAGATCATCATCTAGGTCTTCATCTTCATCTGTTGGGTGTAGTATGGAATCGTGCGTTTGTAAGTGCGGATTACCTACACCATTGAAGACCTCATGGACTGATGATAACCCAGCCAGAGGATTTTGCGGGTGCGCCCGCTATGACCCAAAAACGGTAATTTTATAGAATATGGAAAAACTAGATTTTTTAGTATTGGAGTTTAGATCTGAAGTTAATTCAGCAACATGCCGGGAACTCCAGCTTGTCGGAATTTCCGCTTGAGGGACCCTCCAACTTGTCAGAGGGGTTTAGAGGTGTTACCTAGGCTGTTGAAAAAGATGAAGGACCTGGAGAATGATAATGACACATTACTGGAAAGGGTTAACATGGTTAACAAGGAAAATTCCAACCACATGGCAAGGGTTAAACAATTAGAGGATGAAGCTGACTCATACACTGAAAAGGTTGATAATTTGCTTAAGGAAAATGACACATATAGGTCTAAAGAGTAATTTTTAATAATTGCTTTGATATTATCACTCCTAGTTGTTTGTATTACTGTCATTGTATAACTTGTTATGTAGTAAACTTCTTGACTTTAAGTACTCTGCCTTTAAGTTTTAGAACATATTGTGTTGATGTTGAAATGAGTCATTTGCAATAATTTATATGAATGTGGCATAAAACATATGTACTGACACCAAATGCCAAACTCAATCTATCATATCAATTGCTCAAATGGCAACATAAAATCACCATACAAATTTTGGAGGTATTCCATAAAATAAACCATCAACCAAATTGTCTAAGTTACATTAAATCACCACACAAACTTTTTGAGGTATTCCATAAAATAGACCATCAATCAAATTGTCTAAGTTATGTTCATTTCACAAAATAAAGTAGCACACAAACTGTCTAGGGGGTACTGTTCATTTGGTTACATGAAACTTTACTACACATGAAACCATGTCAAACATCAAAATACATGGGCCTATCACAACACATTTCTATGTCAAACATCAAAATACCTCAAAATACATGAAAACCATCAACACACATGGTTCATGTCACTATAGTATATATAAAACAACATCAAAAAACATGCTTCCACCATCACAAAAACTACTCAACTTTCGTTGTCTGTTAAAACTGCTACATTCCTACTGAGTTGCTGCTGGTTGAGTACATTTTGATCCTATGTTACATGCTTTCACTGGCTGCGAGCTTCCTACCTGTAACAATAAGACCCGTTTGAAAAAAAATAGTGAAAATCAAATTTCATTCCACATTTTAAGTCATCATTAACAAATTAATATAGTTACTCACTCTTCTTCCCTTTTTTGACATCCTAACCCTACGTCCATCAGGATTTGATGATCTTGGTGGCATATCCACGTGTTGGGTTTGATGCTGCCAACATAACATAATTAGTGGGCAACAAGGTAAAATTATTTACAAATATTTCATTGCTAATATTAAAACAACCAACCTGTCCAACCTCTGTGGGTTCGGTAGTTTGAGTGGCCGATATTAAAAGTGAATCTCCATCCTGTCAAAATATAGTGATAAACAACGTTAATATATTGAATTTCATGGAAATGATATTATTAAGTCGGTTTACAATAACTCATTGCAGTTGAAGTTGTAGGATTCTTGCTCCTAACCCTTTTAGGCCACTTCTTCTTGTTGGGGTTTTATGGTTGTTTGCAACTTCTAGCATTATGACCCTTTTGACCACAATTTCCACAAATTATGTCATATCATCGACGAGTCACATTAATAGTTTCGGTTAGATCATTTTCATCAAGCCCTCTCTTTCTCAATTTTTTGGGCCTACCCCTTTGTCTCTTAATGATGGGGGGTTATATATGTTCAGCATTATTGTCAAGTGGCCATTCATATGGCCCAGGCATAGGGTGAATCTCCGGCATATATGAATTGGCATACGTCTGCATCGAGTACCAACTACTAATGTATGACTCCGGAATTTCTCCATTCTCATATATAGTAGCACATGCATGGGGACATGGAATATCATTCAACTGCCACCTACCACATCCATAACTTTTTGTGTCCAAGTGTACTACCCTCCTAGTCTCCTACATGTGGTCAACCTCAAAAGAAAGATTGTTACGCCAACCAGCCATGTAGTCACTTGATAACGTCTTGTTTCGCTCTAACTTTTTCACAATCCTAGGGCAAATTGGTAGATTAGTAGACTTTCGAGCTCCATTTCTTTTCTGATCAAATATATTCATAAGTTGCTGCCTTATCAATTCCGCCATAGTCAAAAAAGGTTTGTCCCTTGCTTCAAGGATCCATGCATTAAACGACTCCGCAATGTTGTTTGTCAAAATGTCACTACAACTATGGGTGCTAAACGCATGTCTTGACCACAACTTTGGGTTAATCTTGTCCAGATAGTTAAAGGCTTCTACATCCATGCCCTTGATAACATTCATGCAGTTCTTGAATTGTGATTCATTTGTAGCCGCAGCTGCAGACCACAAAGCATCTTTAAATGCCAAGCCCTTGAATCTCTTACTCTTGAAGTTCGCATGCAAATGCCTTACACAAAACCTATGCTCATTATTGGACAGCAAAGCTTCCAAGGCATCAAGTAATCCCTATAAGTAAAAGGGTTTTGATTAGATCAAGATTCATAAAATTAAACATGTTTTGTAAACAATTGAACATATAGTTATATAATTAAACAATTAAGCATATAATTAACAATAACGTAATAAACATTGTTACCTTTTGTTGATCCGACATGAATGACCACAAATGTTCATGTTCACCCTCGAGGTTTGCCAACAGGGTTGTTATAAACCAGGTCCATGTAGCTCTTGACTTGGACTCACAAACAGCAAATGCAATAGGGTATAGATCATCGTTAGCATCCCGACCAATGGTAACGTGCAACTGTCCACCAAACTCATTCTTTATAAAACAGACATCCAAGCGTATCATGGGCCTGCATGCAGCCAAAAATCATTTTTTACATGCGTCCAAAGAAACATACATTCTTTGGAAGAATATACCATCCATTTGTATGTAAGCGGAGGTACCAAGATTCCACTTCATCAATGCCAATGCATACTCCCTTAGGTGTTTATATTGCTCATGATGCCTTCCATTTATTATATCCAATGCCATTCTCTTTGCACGGTGGCAGCTTAATATGGTAAAATTAATCTTGTAGTCCCTTCTAATCTACTCTTTCAGTGCAGATGCTTTCCAATCTTGCTAGTCTTGAAAGTTGTTCAAATATCTATTCGCAGCCCATTTTATTGTTGCCCTTTTGTTCTTGTGATGCTTGCCACAGTTGTGAACGTCAAAAAATGTTTTCATCTGGAACGCACTCTTGTCATTCATCCAGGACGCATGTATTCTCCGGCCACATTTTTTTTTTACAAAAAGCGGACACCCGTTTCTTATTATTGTGCAAGAAGGTATAGTCAAATCCTTGTTGTATTGCAAATAATCTCAGTGCATCCTTAAAGTCAAAGGGGCATGCAAACCTCAACCCAAGCTTCAACAAAACCTTTTTTGACAAGTCATTTGGAACATTCCACTATGGATAACTCTTTTTCATTCGAGGGCGTCTGGATGAACCTATGTCGGCTTCGTCAGCTTCATCTTCACTTTCTAAGCTCATTAGGTCATCACTATTCGGGTGGTTCTCATCTCTATCTTGCTAATCAGCCTCATCTCCCCCCGTCTTCTTGGAAGATGACGATGTACTTGCCCACGGCTGAACCCATTTTGTTGTAGCCTCCCTAGCAGCCTTTATCACTTCATCACTTCATCACTTCATCACTTCTTTCATTAAATATCTCTGGTTCATCGTCGTCTATTATGTCAAAATCGCTAAGAGGGATGTCACCCTCTGTATGCGTGGCTGTAAATGGTGGAGACTTTTGTGGAGTCAGCGGTGGCAGGTCTGGAGTTTGTTCCTAAACTTGTACTCCTCAACTACTTCATTAGCAGACGATTGAGTTAGAAGCAAAGGTGGATGCTCAATTTCAATTGGTATAGGCTCTTCAATATTATGCTCTACATAAATGTGCAACTTGCGTCTTCTACCAGTCAACAAGTCATTGAGCATCTTAATTATGTCGTTGTCTGTTCTTAGGGAATGAATACCCTCGTAACCGTCTTCATCAAACTTGTAAAACATTTCACCATCGTCTAGATAACCCAAATGGTCCTGCACCACAGTAGAAATGTCCCAGTAACATAGGCGTTCCGCATCTATTTCCGGGATAGTCAGAACATCTCCTCCCACATACTCTAAGTGCCTTCCAGACATAAACCCACCATGGTAAATTAATATATCTACCATCGAGCTAGCCATTTCTGCACCATGCATAAATAGTCCAAATTTATTATCTATGTCAAACAATTTATATGAAACAGAAAGATACTTAGTTGACAAACACCTAACAAGCCAACAAATTCATTGTGCATTAAAGTAAACATTTATCAATAGTCAAGGGGACAATGACATCCCATACACTTTAACAAAGTCAGTGGATCACATAGGGACTGCAAAAGTGTTTATTGGACAATGACATCTCATTGACACTTTTTTGTTTTGTTTTGGGGTTAAACACGTTTACTCTTAAAGTTGGAACTGCTGACAACAAACAAAAAATTATACCATTTCGGACAGAATATCAACAAAAGTACCAAACTTTTTGGGGAAAAAATAAAATGAATGTGATTTAAAAAACCAAACCACTCATGTACCTAACATATTCTAAGCACCACATCTAAAATCTACCGACAACAATAGGTGACATACGGGCCATACAAAACATGTACAATCCTCAAACCGACAGGAAAATCGTGAAACACAACATGTATTCTCAGACTGTGACCCATAAACAAAAGAAGTAAAATTTTTATACCCTAAACACAATACACAAGAAGGCACGTATGTGGGTTCGTGGGTTCCTACAACTCCATTTCCACAATAAAAGAAGGAACTAAATTGTGCGAAGTGGTTACCTTTCAATTTGATCGGAGGCGTGCGAGTGGGCCATGAGTGGGTCACGAATGGGCCACGAGCGGGTCATGAGTGGGTCCACCAGTGACGGTAACCAACTAGCCAACAAATCAGGCTCTCTGACGATTGAAAACAAGCGGATTCCAGTCACAAACCACCGAAATCGCAGTCGAATCGAGCGGCGGTGGGGAAAATCACTTTGTCGGCGTCGATTGGGTTTTTTGGAAACCCCAAATGTGAATGCGTTTCAAAACCTAAGGGGTGATTGCCCTATTTTACTTACCACCACTTCAAATAATTTCATATTTTTGTTTTTGTTTTTTTGTTTTTTGTTTTTTGTTTTTGGTTTTTTGTTTTTGGTTTTTTGTTTTTTGTTTTTTGATTAAGTATTATTTTATTATATTTTAAATCTAATGTGGCAAGGAAACCACAAGGACCTTCTGACGTGGAATGAATATCTGTCGATTTGGACACGTGTCGGCCAATTAGAGGTGATGAGGTGGCGCTCCGTTAATTTTTTGGACGGAATCTTGACAGGAGTACTAACCTGGTAGTTATGTTAATTACAGGTACCACCTGTGATACTTTTCAAAAATGAAATAGCTGGTTGAAACTCGTGTAAACCACATGTACTAAAAACGTGTTTAATCCTATTTTTAAATCGCAAACCCAAACGAACATTAGTCAAAATTTTTAACTCTAAATCTTCCCTCCCGTGCTTTGGGTTTGTGAAATTATCTTATCACCCTATATTAGATGATCATAATCTGCGATTGCAAATGGGTAATGTTGGTTGTATTTAACTCTCCTTCCTTTTCTTTTCTTTTTTTCTCCCAAAATTAACTCCACTTTTAATGTTTATCGATCACTTTTTAACATTTTTTTTTTAATTTTTTATATCACATCAATTTCTTTGTATTACTACTCAAATAAAAAATTTACTAAAAAATAAAAAAAAAAAATTTCACTTTTTTATACAAAAAATTTCACAACATTATTTATATTTTATATCATATCAATCATTTCTTATTACTATTAAAAAAAAAAACTCACCCTTGAATCTTTAACAAACAGTACCCCTTGTAGTCTTAAAACGAAATAGTTTGCTCATGTTAATAAATTTAACAAAGACTTTACTTTCTTTTATATTTTTTGTAATCATACTTTTAAATTTTAAAAAATGTCAATTTAAACTTTTCATATTTTATAAGTTTGTAATGTTAATCATTCGGTCAAAATTCAGCGTTAAACCAATCTGATGAAGCTGAAATAACTAAACTGCCCTTTAAAAAAAAAATAAAAAATCTGGTTTCTTTTTGGTACCAAAGGCGACCCGGTGGGTCAAACCCAACGTGGGTCACGTTTGACCCACCGAGGCCCAGGTCACTTGTGACCTGCCATGACCCAGGCCGTGGGTCATGCCCAAACCCTCAACCAGCCTTGCGGTTCGTTTTTCACCGAACCCGAATCAACCACCCAGTTTTCTTTGCTTACTGGTGTGGACTCGAGCCAAATTTTCATATTGTTTACTTTAATTTGCTTGATTTCAATTGGGTTGGTTGGGATTTATGACATTATGAAGTTAGGATGCTGTTCATGCATCACTTGGGGGTTTTTGTTGACCTAATATTTTCCTTGTGCATTTTCTTCTGTTCCTTTTGTTTCCTCTATGTAATCAATTTTTCCCGCTTTATGTATGTGCAGCAGTGCAGGAATGGTGGGACTATCTCTTGGAGAAAAGCACTTCATACAGGGTGGCATTGCTCAAGACCTTCGTTCTGATGGTCGAAAGAGATTAATTTACTGGATTTATACCCCAGGTATGATGTTCCTTTCAAATACGCCAATGAATTGTAGGCTCAACTATAGAAATAGGATTTATATACCAAAAGCCAATCAGTTAGAATTAAGTCTTATTTGGGTTGCATTTGTATGATTCATTGATGTGCCCTATTTTTGGCTGATGGGTTTTTGTTGTTCCCCCTTTTTCCTCTAATCTTAAAAGTATTTCAATGTCATTTTATGCCCTAAGTTTCATGATGAGAGGGGGTGATGAGTTGTCAATGGAACTCTCAGTTGCTCTTCAGCGTTCTCTCTTGGGTGGTAAAAGTGGAGCTGGTATGAATCTAATTAGAGCAAGAGAAGCAACCATAAATATAGAGTCTATAGAGATGTTATTTACTTTTCCCAGGGGCTGGATTGAGCTCTCATCTCTTATTGTTGTGGAGGGACAAATTTGCTGGGATCTTTATATTGATTCATTTGATTGCCTTGTTGTTAGCTCAGACGGGTTCAATTTTCTTTTAATTTAAATAAACCATGAGGAGTGATGAGTATAGTCCATAGACGAGCTGTATCTCATGCGCTTGAAACATATCAAAACTAATTGGTTCAACTTCAAATTCACTGAGCTTTGTCCTTTCTGATAAGCTTTTCTATTTGATATACAGATCAATTCACACAAGCTTTGTACCTCTATCTTGTATCTTCTTACCTTTCTTGTACATTTTTCTTTCCTATCTTAGGTGATCCTTTATATACTTTTTGTATGTCAGGACTGCGCTCTTTTTGCGCTTTTAATATATTTTTTCTTACTCATAAAAAAAAAATCTTCTTACCATGATGGCAGCAAAAATCTAACTTTTGACATTTTTATTCTCCTTAGACTTTCATGATGAGAGGTATCGTATGCAGTTGATGACCTCTGTGCTATCAGAAACTGAAAGCTAATGTATCTTATTATTTTTGTTATCTGTGGCAAAACATGTGAGTGAGCAGCTAATAAACAAATTCGATTATGAGATTGCTGCCGCTGAAGCTGATGAAGATATCTGACCGTGTTTTATGAAGTTGTAGGTCATGTTTAGTATTTAGAATGACTATTCTTTGGAATAACCTTTATTAAAAATGTAAGAAGTGATTCTTTCAATTGAAGAAACAGTTATTCCTTTCAAATTTAAGAAAAATAACTATTCCCTTAATTAAAGAAATAATTATTTTTTTATGATTATGAGAATGACTATTACAATGTTAATTCATTCAACTTCTTCAATTCTTAATAAACGCTATTTTAAGGAATAGTCATTTCGCGTATCAAATATAACCGTATTTTTGATAACTTAAAAGTGTTGTTTTCAAAAAGGACTCTGTTTTATGGAGTGATAGTTTTGATAACTTACCTAGGTGATGAAGGTAGAATGACATTGTACAATTTGCTGCATGTTTTTAAAAACAATTTGTCAGATGTGGCTATGTAATTTAGCGTATTTCACAGAGTTGAGTCTTTTTATCAGCTTATCTAACTTGCCAACGTCTTAGATTTTTTTGAATGGAATTAGGCAGACCCCTCGTCCTAATTTCACTTATAAAAAAATTCTTGATGGCTTTAGCTATATGATATTGGTTAGGATATTTAGAGTTCTTAGGAAATTTTATTTTGTAGAGTTCTGTAAATCCTTGTTTGTTAATTTCATATTAAATAGATCAGATTTTGTTATTTTAGTTTTATCACATGCGATATGTTAAGGTCTAGATTTTATAATAATAATAATAATTTTTATATCACCTGTAATAATTATTGAGGTGACAAAATCTAAACCAATTAATTTGAAAATAATGGTTGTATATATATATATATAGAGAGAGAGAGAGAGAGAGAGAGAGAGAGAGTTCTGTAAAAATTATTGGGGGTTTCGATCCATATAATACTCATTTGAGGAAGTTTATTTTTAGAAAATGATAAGATGTAACAAAAGCTATATGATGAAAGAATATATAGTCTTAGACTAGGATATATATTGTTGAGCTCAATTAGTTGGAAAGAGATTCAAGTAGTTTGGAGGGCCTTGTTACTTTCGAACCCATAAGCAAAATTCTCATGAGACTATAAGCCCAATCGATAAATATGGAATTGGAGGATTACTAGAGGGCTTGGCTACCATCGGACCCATAAGCAAAATTTTCATGAATAATTATCAGTCCAATCGTTTAAAAGAATTGGGGGACTATTAGAAGGCTTGGCTATCGACGGCCTTCTGGTAGGTTACCCACGAAGGCCTCAAAAGGTTTGATGAGACATAACTGAAGGGCCTAGAAGGCCCGATGACCTACAACCCAAACAACCATGATGGATTTGGATACATTCTTGTCAAGATGTAACGCCCCATAGCCAATTCTCTGCGCACACAATGCATTATCCCAACAAACTTAAGGAAGGAGTCTTTATATCAATAATAGACCGACCATTGGTGGGAATTTCAAAAATCTTAAAGAAAAAGGGCAGGACACGACGACGACCTATGTATAAAAGAAGAGGTCATTCACTCATGTATGCCTAATTTGTCTTATCAACACTATGTTGAAATTCCTTTTCACCTTGACCAAATTGACTTGAGTATCAAAGTGGTCTGGTCGGATCCAGTTCCCACGAATTTTTCTAACCTCTTTTATTTCTTGCAGATACTCAGCTCACTGTATTCATAAGGAGAGATGTATCAATAACGACCCAAGTTTTGATCCAAAACGTCAATGACGTTTCACCTACTAATAAATAAATAAAATAGAAGGTTGAAACAAGATAAGAATCTTACTTATCCAAAATCGCCCCTGAAAGTACAGATTTTTAAGATGAAAGGCAAAATAATTCCTGGGGTCAGCATCAGCTCTTTTCCAAATCATTGAACAAATATGGGACCCAATCAAGATATTTGAATCCACGCATACCAGAAATGGGCCAATAATGGACCCCCACCATATATCAATCGCACCACACACAAAAACAAAAAAAGAAAAAAAAAAAAGAATAGAGAAAATGACCTCCTTCCCCGTTGCCCATTCCCACTCTCCATGAGCTACCTACAATTTAGCTCCCCTTTTCTATTCTTTTTTTCTAAAGTCCTTTTTTTGCTTCTTACTCTTTTTGCGTCATCTCATCTATAGACTATACCAATCAAGTCTAGTGCTAATCATGATTAATTTACCATTAACAGAGTAAAGAAGGAAAAAAATCAAATTCCTCATGATTCTTGTAGGGACGGGACATACGTGATTAATAATAATTAACAAAAAAACTGCGATTAACTTAATAGTTTTTCTCTAAATAATATAATGAATTAACTGTATAAATATTGTTATATTTAAAAGTCTGTACCAGTAGCACTCAAGTGGAGTGGGGACTGGTAATGACGTGGGCGTGTTGATAGCATTAAATGCCAAAATGTTGAGACGTCATCATCTTCAAAAAGTCTCAACTCAAGTTTGGTTGGAGCCACTCATTACAATTTTACATCACCCAAAAGTAGAGCACGACCAGTTTAGCGTGTAACAAATGTACTAATTAAGGCAACTTGCATTCCGATTCGTTGTTTGGTCGCCTTCTTTTTGCCACTTGTAAGTTTAGCTAATTTCAGCTTAAATTTTATTTTCTTTTTTTAGTGTAGGAAAAACTATAAAAAAAATTCAAAAAATTTTCTGCAGCAGCTTCCCTTAGTGACGTAGCGGAAGATTTGATAAACAAAACCAGAAACGTCTGCGTTTTCTGATTAAAAAATAAAACAAACCCGCAGACTTAAAAGTAACAAACTCAACAGAGTATTTGAGAAAAAATCTTTGATTGATAAATATTCAATTGTATGTTGATTTACAATGTAAACTCATCTATAAATACTAGTAGAAAACTTGAAGAAAAAGTAATCCTAGTCCTAGTAGAACAAGTAAACAGTGGCGGAGCCAGACTTTTAGTTGAGAGGAGGCAAGATTTAAAAATAAAGTTAAACAAAATTTGACTAAAAATATTAAAAAAATATAACTAAAGAAATAAATAAACAATTTAACAAAATTAAATTATTGTTCAAAACATATAAATGTAATTTATAATTTATTTTGTACGCCTAGCGTTAATTTATTTAGTTGTTCTTGACAAGTCTTCATATTTTTATTATTTAAAAATAAATCAGTGTAAAAATTTGATTGCATACCTAAAACTTTAAAAAAAAAATTTTGAAAAAAATGGCTAACTTTTTGCTCGTTCTGTTCTTTGCTAGCTTTTCAATGTACACAATATACCTTTACAAAAAAAGGCAAAGCACTTAATTTGAATATTGTTGGTAGGCTTGAAAAAGAGAAATTTTGCTGACCGTGAAAAAAAAATGGAAATTCGAAGTTTAATCGTTGGTCAAATTATAAATTTGAACGCAGTACATCATTAAATATAGTAGGTTTTTTACTCTATAGATAGCAAGCATTAAACAATTTTTTTTTAAGAAGGCTTTAAACACTTAAAAACCTTGGTGTGTGTTGTGTATATATATATATATATATATATATTATATATATATATATATATATAAATATAATATATATATATATATAATATATAGTATATATATTTTGTAAGGATTAAAAAAAAAAAAAAAAACTTGTATATTAAAAACGCAGGTGACTTTAGTCTCATAAACTAAAACACCCATTGGTTATATGAGACCTTGAGACTTAAAATCATCTTATTCATCTCCATGCTTTCACGGATTCCAAGAAAGGCCAACCTCAAAATTGACTTGTGGCTAAAACCCAATGAATTTCACGGTCCTACTCCCACTTTTACCATTACGATAAAATGCTCTCTTTCACAACCCATGGACTTAACGGCCCAGCTCTCATCGTTTTAGTATTTATTTGATGTCAGCATATTAAATGCTTCCATTAAACGCAACGTTTTAACTAAGAGATTTGAGAGTCGTCTTCTTCGTTTAAAACCTAAATCTGTGAAATTTGAAATAGAAAGAGTGAAACAAAAATGTCTCTGTGCGGCGTGAGTTCGTGACGGTTGTCTTCCTTGATGTCCCTGACGAAGTGGCTGAGGGTGGGCAAATCAGAACATCCGAGAAACTTCTACAGGGGTTGAAGAAAACTTTTACAGATTGAGGGGGGGCATTTGACCCCTCTCGACCCCCCCTCCCTCCGCCCCTGCAAATAAATCTAGTCCTAATAAGATAATAAAATAAATACAAATCTTACTAGAGAAAGTAAATCTAATCCTAGTAAGGAAAAACAATTACAAAATTTGAAATCTTAAAAGCAATAAAAATAAAAATAAACGGTAAAATCCTAACTTAAAATAGAAAATCAATAAATTGATTTTCTGTCAACCGAATACAGTTGACAATCAGCAGTGATCATGACAAAATCTTTTTTTCTATACTTCCACTGTCTAAATGTGAACAAGAATCTTCTTAAACGACACTTTTCCAATAAATTATTTTTTATTCTTCTTATTTTGGAATTTATCGAAAATATGAGTAAATTCCGTCCTACATCACATAATGTTTCCTAAACTACAAAAACATTAAGGAAACTAAAAGTTGTTCTTCATCTAGGGAACAAAAGTTATTCCCTTCATATAGGGAACCAAAAGTGATTTTCTTAGCATTATTTTAAGGACAGAAATTAGCTACAAACTGATTTGTAGCAATTAGCTATAAATCAGTCTAATAAAATAACATGTGTCCCTTAGCATGTAAAAAACACATGTTTCTTATTAATAGCATGTGCTTCTCACGTGCTTTTTTTAATAGAATTAATAAGAAACATGTATTTTTCACATGCTAAGGGACACATGTCATTTTATTAGACTGGTTTATAATTAATTGCTACAAACCATTTTGTAGCTAATTTCTGTCCTTATTTTAATATAAAAGTCTTTCTCTTTTTTCTCTCTTTCCTTTAACATTTATTTTAAATAATTTTTAATTGGCTTTCTCTTTCCTTTCTCTTTCCCTAACATTTAATTTTAATAATATTTAAATAATATAACAAAATGATAGGGGAAGCTGTTATGAAGCTTATTTAAATAAGAAAGCAAAAAGTAATTTGGTTTCTTTCATTGAGGAAAAGTCTAAGAGCATTAGCAGCAGCTTCCCTTAAACCCCATTCCCTTCCCTAGTGTAGGAAAAACTGTTAAAAAAACACAAAAAAAATCTCTGCAATAGTTTCCCTAAGTGTTCCCTAAACTCTAGAAACACGAAGGGAACCACTTTATCTAGGGAACAAAAAATAGTTCCCTTAGCATTATTTTAATATAAAAAAATTATCTCTCCTCTTTCTCTTTTCTACCATTTGTTTAAAACAATATTTAAATAATTTCTCATTCCTCTCTCTTTCTTCTAACATTTAATTTAAATAGTATTTAATTCATATAGAGAAAAATGAAAGGAAGCTGATGTAGAGTGCATTTAAATAGGGAACTAAAAAATAGTTTTGTTCCCTACATTAAAGAAAAGTTTAAGGGAAGCTGCTGCTAATGCTTTAAGGAAAGCTACTGCTAGTGTTCTTAGAGCATCTCCAACAGAGGCTTTAAAAATCTCATAGTAGCTATATTAGTTAGTATAAGTCTTTTTAAAGTTCTAATGAGCCTTTTAAAATGAAAGTTTTGCTAAAATTTTTTATAGTAAACTTTCATTTACTATAAGATTTTTTATTTATTTATTTTTTCCTCATTTCTCTCTCTCTCTCCCTCATCGTAGCTCTACCATCCTTTGCCTCTACTCTCTCCTTTCTCTCCCCCTCTCTCAAAACCTCACAGAACCCCTAACACCCACAAACCCATCAAAACCCTCAACACCCACAAATCCATCAATTGTCATCTTCATCGGCCTCTTTCACCCCAAGAGCACCTTGATAATTGGCTTCCATCATCCAAACCACAAATTCTATGAATACTAGCACAAATAAAGAAAATCAAAAAAAATTATATGATTACCCATCACAAATATTTCTTCAAAACACTAATCCACAACTACCTATACCGAGAAATCAAGACAAAATCCATGGAAAAAGAGAAACTAAAGAGAGAGAAGAGAGAGACAAGAGGTGTTGAGAAAAATGACCTAAAAGCATTCTTCTGTCCCTTCTGTTGGCAAAGAGAGAGAGAGAGAGAGAGAGAGAGAGAGACGAGATTAAGAGGGAGGCGTTTGAGAGAGGGGAGAGGGAGAAAGTGAAAAAAAAAAAAGAGGACGTGATTCAGAGAACCATCGTGAGCAAGAATGAGAGAGAGAAAGAGGAAAAAATAATAACAAAAAAATGATTGAAAAATATTATTTAAAGAAAATAAATGATAGAATAGATTGTCTGCTGAAGTCTATATTGAAAAGTTAGTAGTTAAATTTAAAAAATATATATTTTGAGTAGCTAAAATAGATGCTACTGCTGGAGATGCTCTTAGGTGCTTTTAAAAGATTACAGCATTTTTATGCTATAGTTTTATCAAGAGTTTAGATTTTAATTTTAAGTGTTTCATGAAAAAGAGAGAAAAAGAAAAATCAAATCTAAACTCTTAAAAAAATTACAACATAGATTCTGTAGTTTTTTTTAAAGCACCTAAGCTAAATCCATAAGTAAATATTTCTTATATTTTTTTTTTATATAATTTAATGAGATGTGAGGAAAAAAGAGATCATGAAAAGGAGATACATAGACAAAGGCGGAACCAAATTTGACTGTTTGGGGGGAAGTGGGCCAAACCTGAAAGCAAATATTTCGTCGGGGGAGAAAATTAATTTTTGAGGGTCTACCTCATAAAAAATTTTTTTTTGATGACTTTTTTAAATTTTGGAAGGCATTAAGAGCATATGCTAGTTCCACCATGCGAAGGAAGAGTGAGAACAGAAGGCCTTTGGGTTGGAGTTAAGACATAGTGCAATTGACTGCTTATATTGTTTTTTATTTGAGTAAGCAATTGTGTTAGAGTCCTTGTAGGGTCCACCTACCCGGGTAGGTGCTCGGGCAAGTAGGCTCCATAAGAGGGCCTCACACAATAGCCCACCCGGAAGTGTAGAAGAGCGTCGTAAAATAGTTTACGTAAATGAAAAGTGTAAACTATTTTACACCTAATGAAGATTATTTTTTTTGGTCAATTGAAAACATTTTCAAGTTAACCAATATTTTATATCGCGCTAAAACAACTTTTCTTTACGAACTATTTTTAGTTTTAAAAGAATTTATATTTCAAAAATGAATTTAAATTTCAGGATATTACAAATAAATTAAACCATAAGTAGCTAGCGCAGTCATGTTTACATGGTGTGTAACGACCCAGAGAAAAGCGCTAGCCATATTTGCGCTATCACCTAGGGGTGGCAATTTTTGACACGACCCGCGAACTCGACACGAACACGACACGAAAAAACCGGGTTTGGGTTTAGCTTAACGGGTTACCGGGTCAAACGGGTTGACCCGTTTTTGACCCGGTAAATTACCGGGTCAGACGGGTCAACCCGCCGGGTTACCGGGTGACCCGTTTAACCCACCCAAAAAAAAAAAAAAAAGCCCTGAAACTTCCCGAATCAGTTTCAGGTTAAACTTTAACCCACAAGCCGCAACAGCGCAACTCTCAGTTTCTCCTCTCTCTCAATCTCCCTCTCTTCTCTCCCACTGTCCTCCGTCAATCCCCTCCCTCTCTCTCGGTCTGGCCCACGGCGAGCCGCCGTCACGGCGCCGTCGATCCCTCTCCCCCTCTCTCGGTCTGGCCCACGGCGGACGAGTCGGACGACTCCGTCGATCCCTCTCCCTCTCTCTCGGTCTGGCCCACGGCGGAAGACTCTGTCGATCCCTCTCCCTCTTTCTCGGTCTGGCCCACGGCGACAGTACCGGCGTGGTGGTTGGCGGCGAGGCAGAGATCGGCATCATGGAAGTCTGGAAGTCTGGAATGGACTTCCCTCTCCCTCTTTCTCATTCTCCCTCTCGGACTCTAGTCTCGGTCACTGGAAGTCTGGAACGGCACTGGGCCACTGGCAGCATTTGTTGGGTCGAGTTGAATAAATTCAACCCGACAACACAACCCGTCAACTATTTGACGGGTTGACGGGTTGGGTCGTGTCAACCCGTTTATTAAACGGGTTGACACGACACGACCCGTTTATTAAACGGGTCGTGTCCGGGTTTGGGGTTAACGGGTTAACGGGTCAAGCGGGTTAACCCGAACCCGACTCGTTAACCCGTTTTGACACCCCTACTATCACCCCAAAAAAACTAGTCAATTTTAGAGTTTCCCTAGTATTACTTATAAAGCTCAGTTTCACCTAGTAAGTAGGCGATGTGGGACTCAACACTCATAACTCTCTTTATAAATCACCCACTCTATATGGGCTATTTCTCTTCTTCCCAATATGGGACCGGGGTGTTACAAACTCCCCCTCTTAAATTTCTGACGTCCTCGTCAGGGCCACGTCATGTAGTGTTCCAGTACCACATGGCCTGACGTTACTAGGTGGCTTTGATACCATTTGTAACGACCCAAAGAAAAGCGCTAGCCATATCTGCGCTATNACTTATAAAGCTCAGTTTCACCTAGTAAGTAGGCGATGTGGGACTCAACACTCATAACTCTCTTTATAAATCACCCACTCTATATGGGCTATTTCTCTTCTTCCCAATATGGGACCGGGGTGTTACAAACTCCCCCTCTTAAATTTCTGACGTCCTCGTCAGGGCCACGTCATGTAGTGTTCCAGTACCACATGGCCTGACGTTACTAGGTGGCTTTGATACCATTTGTAACGACCCAAAGAAAAGCGCTAGCCATATCTGCGCTATCACCCCAAAAAGACTAGTCAATTTTAGAGTTTTCCTAGAATTACTTATAAAGCCCAGTTTCACTTAGTAACTAGGTGATGTGGAACTCAACACTCATGACTCTCTTTATAAATCACCCACTCTATGTGGGCTATTTCTCTTATTCCCAATATGAGACCGGGGTGTTACATGGTGGTTACGATCACGGCTGTGCTAGTAGTGTGGGCTACCCGAAGTCGAACTCGGTCGAACTGCTAGTATTAGACGGTATGTTGTGCAATATCTGAGGCACTGGTATTGTACCAGATGTTCTTACGAGAACGCGCAAATTCGAGCGAGAAGAGGTAAGAGCCTGAGTAGATCATATAGAGTTGAGCTATGACGAAATATTCAGTTATTCATGTATTATATATACATATTGTATTGCATACCTTTTAAATGTCATAACTGTCTTACACAATAAAATGATCTTGTTAAGTAAAAAACATTTTACAAACATATAAGTTCACACATTTATATATAATTATTCCCATATGCTTTAATCTCATTAAGTAGTTGACTTACACTTGATCTTATTTCATTTTCACCTATGTGACACTTCGGTATTTCACAGATAATCAACAGCTTTTAAATGGTAGTTCTGGTGGGGATATATGTTCGTGTGGAGGATATTATCCGGATTATCTTTGAGGTGTTAGGTGATGATTGAGATTTCATGAAGACTACTTGGGATTTAGGTGAAGAAGAGTGAGCCGAGTTGATTAAGATCATCTATCTTACTTACTTGTTGAAGACTAATCCCTGAGATTATGTTTACTTTTGGACATTCTATTTACGTTGGAGATGTATTTGTTAGTTTAAGTCACTTTGAGATGATTTAGTTTTATTCAAGATATTATTACATTTGTTGTTATTGAATTATGGATTTATTGAGACAGTTATTTTGCAATGAGTTATGATTATTCTGTTGTGCATGTTAGATAAATCTCTTCAAACTTGTTTACTTAATAAATGAGTCTTGGGAGGCACCACAGATCTACCATAATTTGGTTAGTATTCTTGAGGGCGTTACAATTATGGTTAAAGCATTGGCAGCTATTCATGTCATGGTTTTTAGCAAGGAGGTGGGTTTCTATGATATAATTCTGAAAGGTGATGCTCTGCAGATTGTTGATGTGGCCAATACGGAGGACAAAAACTGGAGCAGATTTGGACATCTTATGGAGGGTATCAAAGATGGTCTGCGCCCATTTCGGTCTTCACATATTGTTCATATGAAGTAGGATGCAAATTCAGTTGTTCATGATTTAGCTAAAGAGGCAATCATTAATGTTATAGAGAAAGTCTGGATTGTAGACATTCTACACTGTATCTATTGTATTGTAACCAGGGAACAAGTTCGCATTTCTTTTGATCACTAATCGTTGATTTTTTTCAATAAGATTTGCAATTCGTTCAAAAATGACTTATGATTTAGTATGAAATTAAATTTAAGACTTGTGTGCTTTTATTTATTTATTTATTTTTTTATTTTTTGAGGGAAAATGGGCGCATCTCATTAAAATATAAAAGTCTAATTAGTTACAAGCGCTCCATAGAGATAATCTCAGAAATACATTGGGGAACTTCCGTCTCATGGATCAACTCCTCAGTGAGCATCAGAGCTTCCTTAGCAAGGCAATGGGCCACCCCATTTAAGTGTCGACGAACATGCTGAACCTTCCAGATATGTAAACCTTGTAGCTGACTACGCGCTTCCTCAATGAGGTGGCCATAACTGCTCCAATTGCAACTTGGAGATTTTAATGCGTTGACCACTTGGAGAGCATCCCCTTCCAACACTACTTTAGAATAGCCTCTCTCTCGACATAAGGTGGCTGTCCTAAGAGCCGCAACAGCTTCTGCAATATTAGGGGCAATAATATGGTTTTTAGGTGCTGAAATAGTTACCACCACCTCCCCATTCGAGTCTCTACCTATGACTCCTATACCCATACGGTGATGAGTCGAATCCACTGCCGCATCCCAATTAATTTTGACATAGCCCGCCGGAGGGGCTTGCCATCGATTTAGCTCAGGAGGGGCTGCCATCCCCGTGGTTAGCTGTCTGGAGTTGGCTTGCTGAAAGGCCTCAAGGTTTTTGAGAGCTTGGCTGACCGCTAAGTGAGGTAGGCCTATCAATCGTCGATGGACCACTGCATTTCTTCTAAACCAGATTGCGAGGGCCACTACCGCTACCCGTTCCATATCATCTTGACCCAAAACTCGAACTAGATGCGAGAGGATACCCCGGAAATCCTCATGCTCAAAACTCCTCTTCTGAATCCTGCTACCACACAGGCTCCATATAGCCTTCGCCGCTGGGCAACCCCACAATACATGGCCAGTAGTTTCCGATTGACTTGAACACATGGGGCATAAGGGGTCATCTGTAATTTTCCTTCTAAATAAGTTAGCTTTGACAGGCAAAGCATTACTGCAAGCTCTCCACACAAAGACCTTCACCACATGCGGAATGTTCATCTTCCATAGAACACTCCAGAGATCCCTGCTATGATCTGAGCCTGAACTTTCACCCTCCAAGGAAGCTGTGATGGTATTCTGAAGATGATACGCACTTTTGACCGTAAACTCTCCATGCGCTGTCGGCCACCAAGTCGGGCGATCATTCGTGTTTATCGAGCCAATAGGAATCTGAGTTATAACCTCAGCCGTACTCCGATCAAACAGCTCATGAATCAGCCCAACTTTCCAACCTGGTTCATTCCAATCAATAAGATCCGAAACAGTCATCTCGGCATTGTAGCCGCTCTGTGTAAATCCTGTAGGAAGAGCTAGTTGTCGTGGAAGCCATCTATCTCTCCATATACGAATCTGGAAACCATTACCCACTCTCCACTTTATTCCAACTTTGAAGAGGTCTTGGGCGGCCAAGATACTTTGCCATACATAAGACGGTCGTCGACCCAGCTGTGCAGTGAGGATCGAACCTCGAGGAAAATACTTAGCTTTAAAAATTTTTGCCACCAAAGAATCAGGGTTTTGGAGGATTCTCCAGCATTGTTTTGCTAGCAGAGCTTTGTTGAAGCTTTCGAGATCCCTAAAGCCCAAGCCCCCTCTACTCTTTGCCACCCCTATCTTCTTCCATTTGATCCAGTGAATAGACCTTTCCTGTTCATGATGACACCACCAATAGCGTTGGAACATCCCATCTATCTCATGAAGAAGGCCTTTAGGCAGCAAGAAAACACTCATCGTATAGGTCGGAATAGCTTGAGCCACCGCTTTCAACAAGATTTCTTTCCCTGCTTGGGAAAGGAATTTGTTCTGCCAATTGCTTATCCTGGCCCAGATGCGGTCTTTTAAAGACGTGAATGCCACTCGGCGAGATCTCCCAACAAAAGCAGGCAAACCCAAATACTTCTCGACACAATTAGTAGCCTGCATCCCTGAAGCTTGTAGGATATGAGTTCTATTCGAGGCCGGAGTATTGGAGCTGAAGAGGAGGGAGGTTTTCTCCATGTTTAATCGTTGCCCAGACGCTTGCTCGTACCTTCCCAGAACCGCTCTTAATCGGGACCATTCCTGAAGATTAGCTTTGCAAAACAGGAGACTGTCGTCTGCAAAGAAAAGGTGAGTGAGTCGAACCCGTCCTCTGGCAATTGGGACCCCCGTGACAATTCTCTGTCTCTCTGCCTCCTGCAACAAAGCACTCAGGGCCTCTGCTTGTGTGCTTTTATTTAATATAAATATGTGTGCACACATGCATAAAAAAAATGTAATGATATATGTCACCTTCATGTCTTCTTTATGTTCACAAAAAACTGATGTAGCTTTTAAAATCACTCTTAAATCAAAATTCAATAATGATTAATCACAAATTCAATAATAATTTTAAAGTCGCATTAGTTTTACGTAGACACAAAAGAGACATTGAATGACATGTATAATTGCTCATAAAAAATTATTTGTATTTAATTCTTTGCTTATTTATTGATGTAGATACACACCCCACACAAAGATTTTTTATTCCGCCATTGTATACATGTGTTCATACGTATTATTTATTGCTGTTATTGTAATTATTTGCCGGATGGAATCTTGTACCTAGATATCGTGTCCTCTTTTTTTTTTTTTTTTTTTTTGAAGAAACCTAGATATCTTGTCTTTGTAAACAATATTATTAGATGTTTTGTTGGCAGGCCATCAACTTTGTGCACTCCCCAGATGGTTAAGCAAAAAATAATTTTATAATGTCATCAACTTTGTGAAAGGTGGAATCTGCGAGGTGATCACACCAAGAGACAATACTGGTTAATAATTGGGGGAAAAAAATAATTATCAACTTGAATAAAAAGGCAGAGAGATGACGGGTCTTGGGTCGATCACCATGCAAGCTAGCTACTACCAAGTTGCTTAATTTATTTGTTCAGAAATCATATACCCCAAGAGGCCCACCCTCTTATCCTTTTAATCATGTCGATCTGTGACTAATTTTTTTTTTTATATATACAATATGAATATTTTTTTAGGTTTTAATTCTTTTAAGTAATTGACTTCTTAGGATTTAGTATATAGTTGACCCATTGCATTAATATGGGCATTTTAAATGTAGTGAAGCAAAGAAAAAAAAAATCAGAAATCTAAATTAGAAGGTTAATCATATTGTAGAATTATTTATTACACGGTGACTCTGTGATTGACTTGTTTAAAAAAAAAGGTAAAATTTGAATTTAACCCTTATTTTTTAACTTCTCTTAATTTCCAAACAAGTCAATCACAGAGTCAGGTTGTAATAAATACTTGTACACCATAATTAACCATTTATTTAGATTTCTGATATATATATATATATATATATAATATATATATATATATATATAATATATATATATACACTTTTTGTTTTTCTTTGTTCGCTACATTTAAAATACCCATATTAATTTATGATTTAATATTTATATTAATGCATATTTAATTAGATGATTAAACATAATTGCATTGCATGCGGTTCTAGCTACTAGTTGCAGCCTCTGCAAATAGAGACAGAAGAAAATAGAGGTGAAGAAAACAAAAATGGCATAATAGAGATGGGCGGGCGAGTAAAACCAGACACGCAAAGGTGCCAAAACTTCACGGAAACGGACGTTGCATGTTCAATGAACTTCTCGCAAATTGTCGGAAATTATGCAAATTTGGACGACGGGCTTTAATTTAGTTTACGCTTTTTTGGAAATCATCCAACTTCTATTACTTTTCTACGTAATCGGAAAAGAATATCCCACTCGCAAGTTGTTGCGAACGCAATTTGAAAAGAGGAGTTCTAGAACATTTATTAGAAATTTTTTTAAATGATTAATTATTATTTTTTTTATTTTTTAAATCAAGTGGGGTTCATCTCTTCATTTGAAGAGGTGGGCCCCATTTGATTGAAAATAATAATAAAAAAATACTAGTTGATCCACTATAAAAAATTTTAGTAGATGTTTAAGTATTTTTCATTTGAAAATTCATAACCTTTTTTTTTAAAAAAAAAAAAATGTGATAGTGAAAATTACTGTTAAATTTTGTACGAATTGTTACTAATGATGATTTTTACTGCTAAATTATAAAATATGCATTTAAAAATGTGTATTATCTTCCCCATTTCAAATGAAATGGATATATAATATCTGTTTTATGGTCGAGATTTAAAATTGATGCATCTAACGGTATAAATGAAGTCAACATTAGCATATTTTTTTAAAATTTAAATGATGTGACATGATATACCCCATTAAATATAGCAACTTTAAATTTTGACAATAAAATAAATATTACTCATTTTTAAAGTAATTAGACATGTCGACTCATTGTTTGACGTGATTTTAAAATTATCAGAGTCAAAAGTTATTAATAATTTATAATAAATTTAATAATAATTTAAAAAGTTATATTAACTTTTGATATCCCACATGTATTTATTACTCACCCTTTTAATATGAAAAAAAAAAAAAATCAGGGGCTGAAATTGCACGCGTCAATGAAATTGGAGAGGAGTGGAGAGTTTTAAAATGGGGACAAGAGAGGGCTTAATCAGTCTGACATCAGACAAAAGATCCCTCAAGTAGAAGGGACCCACCACTTTACTCAATTGACGATGGAAAAGGCGATGGTGGGGAAGCGGCGGAGCGCGATGTGTTCTAATCCGTTTTTTTTTTATAACCCCTTGTTTAAACTTTAAAGCATGAATGTTGCATCAAATCTCTTTCAATCTGAAAATATCATGCACCCTTTTAATATTTTATACAAATTTTCTTCAAAATTATGTTGCAGATGTTTTTACAATTCACCATTTAAAAAGTGGTACGTTTCTTTTAAGCGTCTAAGAAAAAAATAATTTATTATTAATGTTATTAAAAAAAGACATAATTTTTCTTTAAATCGGGTTGAATGGAGTTTTTTTAACTTAATCTATAAAAATAATATGGGTTCTTTTAACATGTGAAATGCACAAATTTTTTTTTAATAGTATGGACAAAATTAAAATTTTTTTAATTAAAATAATATGTGCATCTCATATGCTATTAAAAAAAGTGACACATGTTATTTTTATGGATTGAGTTGTAAAAAAAAAAATTTAATCTAGTTTGGACGAAAACTTTATCCTTGAAAAAATATGTACTTTACATATGCTAAAAAACACGTGTCCTTTTTGGACAGAAATTAGCTATAAATTGGTTTGTAGTTAGCAATTAACTACAAACCAATCTAATAAAATGACATGTGT
>FXXK01000121.1:274276-322286 GCA_900184695.1 Betula pendula | reverse complement strand
AGAAACACATGTTTCTTATTAATGCTATTAAAAAAAAAGCATGTGAGAAGCACATGCTATTAAAAAAACATGTGTTTCTCACATCCTAAGGGACACATGTCATTTTATTAGATTAATTTATAGCTAATTACTACAAACCAGTTTATAGCTAATTTCTGTTCATATTTTTTATAGGCCAGTTGTCAAAGTTTTTATGACACAATTTATAAGAGATTTTACCCATTAATACTTATTCTTTGAGAGAGAAGGAAAAGATATTCATTTCTTCCCATTCATAAAAGAGTAAAAAATATTTAAATTTCATTTAGAGTAATGAGGAGTAATACTTTGGAGAAGCAATTTTTACGGAAATCATATGCAAAAACTGAGGTGGAATGGCAAAACTGCTATTACTCGAATTACTCGAGTAATGAGACATGATGAGAATCATGATTAATATGTCTTATCCATTCATTTTTTCCTTGAAATTTATTTTCAAAAAGAAAAAAGAGATTTATGTTATAACAAATGATAACAATGTTGGCCCTGGTAAATAGAGAATCCAATTGCAAGACAAAATTATCTTATTTTTGCAATCCACTCTTAATAAAATTAAGAAAATTACTAATTTGATCCATGTGCTTTTAATTAAGCCATTTTTAAATCGTTTCTCGTTAGTTAAATTTTATCGCGTTGCTTATTTTGCTTTGGACCATTATCAAATAGATTTTTTCATCTAATTGCGTATAGATTTCCTCCATTCTTTTTAACAAAAATATTAGAATTTTAATTACCTCCAACCAAAAATACAAAAACAAAGAAAAAAAGAAAAAGAAGATAAATGGTTTATGGCAAGTCTCCACCCACACTTTCATAGACGGGGTGAACGCAACCCATCCATGTAGAATGAAAGCCTCCACATGCAAGTAGTCTTTACCCTTTATTTCTAAGGGTGGAGGCCACTCACCCTTTGCAGCTCTTGCAGTATGAGAGGGGTTGGTAGCCCCCACCCCTCGTTTGTGAGGATTGGAGGGCGTCATCCCTTGTAGAGGTCACCCACTCTTCATATATTTATGAAGGGTGAAGGATATGGAAATGAGGCCACAGGTGCATTTTTATGCAAAGCTTTTAAAGAAAAATTTGGATTACCTTTTTAGCATTTTGAAAAGAGTAATGTTTGTTGTTCTTTTTTTTTATTATTTTTTTATTTTTTTTCAATTTGCATATATGGACAAAAATGAGCCCCACAAACCCTAAATGAAACTCATTTTAAAAAAAATAAAATAAAAGCCATATATGCAAAATGGACAAAGATGAAGAAAAGAAGATGGACAACAAGCATTTCTCGACAACAAGCATTTCTCTTTTGAAAAATATAAAATTCTCTTATGTATGAAATGTGCAACATGAATTACTTTTATAACTGTTGTCCCAAATGATGCATGAAATGTTTTAAGGACTACTTGGGTATATTAAAATGTGAAATGATGTTACTTGTGATGAAATGTGAAAAGGATATGTAAATGAGGTCGCGGATATCGTGTGCGTGTATGTTTTATTAACTTTAAAGCAGTGTAATATACCCTTAATTGGGGTATGGCCACACCGGTCGATAACCCTAAGTAAAGGGAGATAGGTTAATAGAGTTTCACAAAAAAGGGTTGAATGAATATGTAAATGAGGCCACCGGTGCATTTTTATGCAAAGCTTTCAAAGAAAAATTCGGATTACCTTTTTAGCATTTTGAAAAAAATAAAATTCTCTTATGTATGAAATGTGTAATGTGAATTGCTTTTATAACTGTTGTCCCAAATTATGCATGAAATGTTTTAAGGACTACTTGGGTATATTAAAATGTGATTTGATGTTACTTGTGATGAAATGTGAATAGGATATGTAAATGAGGCCACGGGTATCGTGTGCGTGTATGTTTTAATAACTTTAAGGTAGTGTAATATACCCTTAATTGGGGTGTGGCCACACTGGTCATAACCTTAAGTAAATGGAGATAGGTTGATAGAGTTTCGCAAAAAAGGGTTGAACAAAAAAGTTATTGCCGAAAAGTGATGTGCAAGACAAGCACAACCTTGCTCTAGAGGTTAAGCAAAGCTAGTGATGTTTCAATGATACTCTATGTAAAGTATAGTGTAAGATATGATGATATTTACAAATGGAATGTTTAGAGGTTTAAGAGAAATGTTTTTGAAAGATTAACTTTGGAAGAGAACATTACCTTAAGAAGACTTTTATCTGCATAATTAAATGTCCACAGACATACACTAGCATCGGTTTACTTGTTTACTAAGTCGTTGACTTACGCTTTACTTTTTTCTAACCTATAAACATCCTGGTACTTTATAGAGGAGCCATCTAGGATTGAGTAGGAAGGACTTTGAGGCTAACACAACTATTTGACATAGAGGTATTGATCAAGCTATCACTCGAGGACCCATTATTGGATTTCAAAGGTTACTCTTGGTAACTAGTACTTATGGGTGACATTATAAACTTAGTGTTTTGAAATGCATTTGCATATTAAAGTTTAGTTTAGATATTCTTTATAGTGACGATATGTGTGATGCAATGTAATGATTTAAGTTAATGTGATGATTCTTAGTAATGCTTTGGTTGTGATGATTTACGTATTTCTATTGCTTAGTATTCTGATTTTGAGGAGTAAGAGATCCATTGTGACTTAATTACTTGGTAAATAGGTCTGAGAGGCACTTGAGAGTTACTCAATTTCTCGAGTTGTTACATATTGTGCCCCCTTCTAGGGTTGTGTAGATTTATGGTCTTTTGATCTCTGACTTGCTGTTGACACGGTTTCAACCTGTGCGAATTGGCTTCTGATGACAAGTAAAGGTGGGGATAGAGTTATGTTTTGGTTTTTAACAGAATTATGATTTGCCCGACTTTATTTTATATTTTAAAAATAAATTAATAAAATGAATTCGTTTTTATGCTTAGTAATATTTTATTTTTTAAGGAAAAACAACATCGTTCTCAACCCTATAAATCTACTTTTGCAAACTCTAAATCACTTCTCCCCCTTATTTTAGTCGTTCATCTGTTCCCCTCTCTACTCTCCACTCTCCATCGGAACCACCGCCCCACCACCATTGAGATTGATGGGATAAGGGTTTAATTAAAAATTTACTTTTTGTGCCTCCCAATACTTATTTACCACTTAAATAAGCTTTAATGGATATATCTATAACCCACCAAAATTAATTAATAGAAATAATTAACTTGGAGCGTTACAAGTAGAAATTTTCAAGTCAACTAAAAGGGAGTGAAGTGGGAAAGACTACCCTAAGCATCTATTAGAGTACAAGAAAATCGGAATGCGGAAGAAAATATAGTAATCCGAGCTACATTACAAAACTTCAATACATCTCTGAGCAATAATACATTAAAAGCTTGCTAATAAAAACAACCATAAAATACAACAAACTGAAAGAAAACTCAATAATCTCATCGGACGCATTACTCATCCTTAAGCTTGATGAAAGACTCTAATTTGCCACTCTGCTAGAACCTGCTAGATCTACAAAAATAAAAATAAAAATAAATGTTCCTCAAGGGGAAAGAAAACAACTAGCAAAAGTCTCCGATTTAGTAAATAAAGTACCTCAGAACCGAACTCATGTTGTATGACTCAAATTTTATCAAAACAAAAGGAAATAAAAGAAATAAGAGCTTTCTGAATGCCATGGATTAATATTAATTCATTTTTAGAAAAAAATGTTATCTTTACAATTATACTAATGAAAGAAAATAATTTAGTTTTGGGAAAGAATAATAAAGCATAACCTTAGCAACAACAACTTTCATCACTTGAAATAAGAAAACATGATAAAGTATTATTAGTACTTTAATAAACATATAGTACTTTAGCTCAATGGTTTTCTGTGACTGCGAATTGTGGGACTTAAAGGTCCCGGGTTCGAATCATAGGAAACCCTCCAGCGGCTACGACCAAATAGAATAAAATCGTGAAGAAAATTTGCTCTAAGTAGACAATATGAGTAGTGCCAAGGGGTCTGCGTCGATGGGTAGTCTTGAGGGCCAGGCTTTGCCGGTGGTAATTAGCTCAATGGTTACCAATGAGTGCTAAAGCTAGAACTTAAAGGTTCTAGGTTCGACTCATGGGGACGCGTCTAGCAGCTACGGCCAAATAAAATAAAATCATGAAGGAAATTTGCCCAAAGCGGACAATATGAGTAGTGCCAAGGGATGCGCGTTGATGGGTAACCTTGAGGGCCAGGCTCTGCTGGTGGTAATTAGCCTCGGTGGGGTTGTGGTTGACGGTGCCGGTGCCTATGACCCATGATCATGTCATACAATGCAAATATTGTTAATTAACATAGTCATTGTTCTTTCTCAAATAACATTAAAACATAATTGTAGTTGTAACAATAATAGTTATAAATAAGAGTAGTAACAACGATTTGAAATCAATAAGCTCAAGACATAATTATGAAAGTATGCAATAAAGTATTTATATCAACTTTATATCATCATAGCATGCTTAAAAATATTTTTTTTTCTTAGTTTCGTCAGTATTCACTTACCTTGATCACTCTAATGATTTCTTAGACATCCTAACCTTTACCCTACAAATTAACCTATAATTAATGTTTGGCTAATTACGACCCTAGAAATACATTTGAAACCTAAAACACACTTTAAAAACCCTAAATCAAGCTTCTAGGGCAGTTGGTAGGGCTAGGAGTCGGATAATATGATACCAAAACAGGGCTTTTCGCCTATTGCCTCGCCCATTGTCAATAAGTTTGTAATTTCATTGATTTTGTTAGACAATGGGTTATTCTATCATTGACATGTTGGTGACAGTGATGGTGACAGTCGGTAATGTTAGAGTGGGAGAAGCGTTTGTTTTGAAGGAGAGCTGCTCGAAATCTAGTGGTTTAACTCGGTGGTCTAAATAATGGTGCTCATTTTGGGTGGTGGATCTTCTTCTCGGTGGTAATCCAAGTTGAGATAGTGTACATGTTTTGTTCAAAAGATAAAAAAAAATGAGACTAGCAGTTCACATATCGATGCTGGTCAACAATAAATGCATGTCTCCAATATTTGTATTTGTCGTTTTCTCCTTTCCTTTCTTCATCCCATCCTTTGCCATTTTTGTTTATTTTCTATTTTCCTTGGGATCCCACACATAGCACTAAAACATTACAAAGCTCACGCATGTTTGTCAGTAAAAAATCACGTCCCATTTGTTGCATTCATTCAAAGCATTTGATATCTTCCTTATTGCTTATCCTTCACGTGAGCTATTCCACTCGAGGTATAGATACTTTTTTTTTCCTAGTATTAAGATAATACTTATCAGATATCTGACTTTTTAAATAGTGATTTCAGTAATGTCGGTCAAAATATCGACTTTTTAAATGGTATACCGCCTACTAAATTGACATTGTTGAAAATTCAAAAAGCCTACCTTCTACTAGCTGCTAGTTAGGCAGTGTCGAACAGTGTCAGCCGGCAGGCAATGGTCGGTTTTCTTGCCCAATCCTAGTAATCGGGATCAATTATAAGGGTTCTAAGGTTAATCCTAGTTGTCTAGGATTGATTATGAGGGACTAGGGATTGATCCTGAGGGAACCATGATTGACCCTGAGGGACCAAAGATCGATCATGTTGGGTTGGGATCGATCTTGAGGGAACTGTGATTAATCTTGAGGGAACTAGGATCGATCCTGCCTATGCATGTTCGATCTTAGGCAGCTCCAGCACATGTGTCGAGTTGGGCTGGCAAAATAGGTTGGCGGGTCGGGTTCGGGTCAACCAGTTTAGTGTAAACCCGAACACGACCCGTTTATTAAACGGGTCGACACAACACGACCCATTTAATAAACGGGTTTAACCCGACACGACCCGTCAACTCGTTTAGTTGTCGGGTCGTGTCTTTCGGGTTGGGTAAACCCAACCCACAAATTAGCCATGCCCACACTACCCGCACACGGCACACCCATTTAGATAGACGTCACAGACTCACAGTCCCACCGACTCCCACAGAGAAATTTAGAAATTAGAATAAGAGATTCAGAAAGATCTGAACTTGAAAGCTGAAGGCTGAAAGAGAGAAATACCGCCAGAGACGCGCGAAACGGAGTGAAAGAGATACCGCCAGGGATTATCAACGGAGAGGTCGTGAGAGAGGGAGATCGAGCAGCCGTGGCCCATGTGAGAGAACTGAGAGAGGGAGATCGAGCGGCCATGGCCCATCAACGGGCTGGCGGCCGTGAGAAAGATAAGGAGATCGAGAGAGACGGAGATCGGCCGTCTGCCGTCAGCGGCCCTAAGAGAGAGAGGGAGATCGAGAGAGATGGAGTCGGCTCAGTTTGGCCTGGAGATGGATCCTGGAGATCGAGAGAGCTGGAGCCTGGAGTCATGGAGAATCGGAGATAGGGAGGGAGCTGAGCTACTGAGCTTGGCGGCGTCGTCGAGAGAGAGACTGACTCACTAAGAGAGAGGAAGAAAATCAAAAAACTTAGAAGGAGAGAAACTGAGGGGACAGGTCAGGGTTTGTGGGTGTGGACAGTGGGTTTTGTTTTTTAGTTTTTAGGTTTTTAAGTTTTTAATAGTTTTATGTTAAAAAAAAAAAAAAGTTAACAGGTCATAAACGAGTTGACCCTTTTTGACCCGAACCCTAAAGCCAAACCCGCTATTTTTGTGTCATGTTCATGTCAGATTCACGGGTCATGTAAAAAATTGTCAGCTCTAGTGTCGAGTCATTCCGATCCCCTAGCATTGAATCCAAACAATCCTAAATGTCCATAGGGGTTCTAACACCCGAAAACAATTAAGAATATTTCTAGGTGCCAAGGTTACACACTTGATACAAAATCATCAAAACCTTACCTTGATTACCATAAAACTTTAAAACGAGTAAATAAACAGTGCATGTGTGTATCTAAAACATTGCTTGAACATGAGAAACATATAAAACATTAGTTTCTTTATTAAAAACTTTCGTATAAAATACATCTTCTTTTTAAAATGAATCATCCCAATGCAACAACATAATCTTATCACCCAAACTTTAATTAAGGTTATGAAAGGAATATGTCAATAAACAACAAGGTTATAGGCTTAGGAAAGAAATACAGAAGTAACAAGGAAGTTGTAGACTTTATCTTGACAAAACAAATTGAAAGAACGCAATCCTGCCTTTGGGACTGACAGAAATCGTTAGTTTTAGGCTCTTGTCTCTCGTCCCCTTCACTCTTACACTCTTGGTGGCTGATTTTTCAAGCAAATAGGTTTCAATAGGTTTATCTAGGGTTGAATAAGGTTAAAGGTTGAGTTTTTAGGATTTTGTGTGTTAAAAATCTAGTTTTTGTTGTGTTATGATCGATCCTCTAAATGACAAGATCAATCCCCCCACGCCCCCAATTTTTTTAGAAAATACAAGATCATTATTAAAAATAAACTTTATTTTGAGATCATGTGTATTTTAAAAAGAATTTTATTTTCCAAGGTATTACATTTTAATTCCAATAAACCGCTGCTTCGTTTTTCTTGTGCATACTTAGACACTTTGTCTTCATTGCGTCTTCATCAGACGAGGACCAGATGAAGGCCCTTCATCTTCGTTGGATGAATAAAAATATAAATCTTCATCTTAGTGGGACGAAGACAAAGATATTTTTGTCTCCATTCTTCGGCCCATCTTCAACTATTCCAACTGACTTTGATTCTGACTTTTCGGAGGCGGAGGCTAGGTAAAAATAGCCTATATCGGAAGAATAGTAGGAGGTTTTCCAACTCTTATGACCCAAAGGGAGGTGGAATGCAGCAATATTTGACTCCTACCCTAATAACTCTGATGCACAGCCTTATCCCCTAGACCAATTCTTTTTCTGTTTTTTTTTTTCTTTTTTATTTGTTTTGTATTTTTTGAAATTCTTTTTTTTTTCTTTGGGGGGATATAATTGAATTTTAAATATTGCTTCTATAAAGAAAAATGAATTGGAATCTATATGAAATTGGACATAATGGTCTATTTAAAAACGGTTCAAAGCACAAGTAATGATGAGAAAAAAATCGGAAAAAGTCCACATACTCTCTTTCCAACTACCACTCAATTGACAATGTCCCTTCCAAACTTTTAATTATGACAATGTCCCCCAAAACTACCAAACAATTATCAATGTCTTCCTTAAGAACGAAAATACCCTTAGTGAAATAAAATAAAAAATTCTAAAAAAAAACTAGAACTAAAAATTAAAATAATAATAATAATAATATTTTTTTTTAAAAAAAAAACCACTACAATTCATAAGGTCCAGAAAAAACTAAAGCTAAAAATAAAAACAAAAACAAAAACAAAATTAATTTTTTAAAAAAACACTACAAACCAATTGGACAAATTCAAGAATAAAAAAAAATTATAAACATTTTCATTTAAAAAATAAAATTTATATATATATTTTTTTCGAATTCATAAGGTTAAAAAAAACTAAAACTAAAAAAAAAAAAATAATAACAATTTTTATTTTTATTTTTTTAAAAAAAACTCCAACCCAAATACCCTATTTTAAAAAATTAAAAAATTTTGTTTAAAAAAATGAATTTTTAAAAAGTAAAATTAAAATAGGGTATTTGGCCTATTAAAAAATCAGTAGGGTTATTTTTGTCTTTTTGTTGACCTTATGGGGGACATTGTCAATTGTTTGGTAGTTTGGAAAGAATATTGTCACAATTAAAAATTTAAGAGAGATATTATCAATTAGATAATAATTTGAAGAGAGTATGTAAACTTTTTCCAAAAAAATTTATGACTCCAGGGAAGGATTTGAACATGAGCTAAAACGCGCGACCAATTTATAATAATTTCTTCCAAAAATTGTGACCAATTTAATAATTTTCTTCTGAAAATTACACATAAATGATCCTAGGAAAATTGTACATAGACACAGAGAATTGGAAATTACAAGACAAAAATTGACAGGTGACGGTGTAGCTTCGCCCAGCTTCCCCATTGGAACGTGGGCAACCTCACCCGAGAAAGCGCGTAGTATGTGGCTGGGAACTGGGACCTCTACAATATCATCTCCTCAGCTGCCATCATTTTGCTGAAGCAAAATAATGATTTGGTTACATCAAACAATGAGAGGCAACGGCAGAGAGGCTAACTGGCTAAGGGATTAAGGCCACCAGGCAGCCGCACCAGCGGCTTAGATTTCAGAAAGACATGCTTATTTTATACTACAACATCAGCACCAGATTACAGCGTTAAACGTTAGTACATACTACTTTTTTTTTTTTTTTAAATTTTTTTCTCGAGGCAATTTTATATACATAATATGTATCAATGGACATAGCAAACCTATTGCTATTTGTTGTCATCAGATTCCGAATCCTCAATTATTTGTTTGTATTGGTTCAGACGTTAGATTCAAGGCTAAAGGCTACATGCATACACACGCATGCCATTCTCTCTCTCTCCAGAGAATTTTGAAGAACGAGATCTATCTCCATTGTAATACTCTGCATAATCTTTTCCAGGTCAGTCTCTTTCTTTCGATATAAGTAAAGCCTCCAGGTTAGTCTTAAGAGTTCAACAATTTCTTCTTCTTCATGTGTGTAAATCTATATTCTTTGTTTTCTTTTATGTGTTTCTTTGTGTAATCCTTCTGGGTGTTCAGTTTGCGTTCAAGAAATTTCCTTTGAAAGGTTTTGGGGGGTAAACATATTGATAACTTTTTTCTTGCAATCAAATTCTGCAACTGGGTCTAATTGGTTTTTTAACTTTCATTTCATCTGGGTCTTGTTATTTTCTCCAATTCTAGGTGTTTTGTCTATGCGGTTAATGTTTTGATTCTATTTTTTTTTTTGAAGAATATAAAAACAAAAACAAGCTATTTTGTTCCGTGAATTGAAATGCGAAAGTGTCGGTTGTGATTACGCTTTGGACAATAATTTTCTCCAACCCAGGTTGGAAGATACTCAATAGTCATTAACTCTCCTTCTACTATTTAAGAACCCAAACATTTTATAAAGTCTTTTTTCAAATGTTGGGTTCTCTAACGTTGAGGAACCCAATGTTGAGGAACCCAATGTTGATAGATGACACTTGTCATGTATCAGTGTAGGTTGGATGAAATATTCTGGGTTGGAGGAAATTTCTGTCCTTACACTTTACCCTTTAGTTGGACACTGAAGATTCACCAATTAAATGCTTCACCAATTTAGTCTTCAAGCTGATTTTCGATTAGTGGATGTAGGGATGTAGGCTGTAGTGGACACTAGCACGATTTGGAAACATTTGGCTGTCGCTTGTCGGGGAAACCATCGTACTGTTTAAGCAGTCTATGACTTGTTGATGTGTTCTTTGAGTTTTTCGCCAAGTGATTGGCACACTTCGGAAAAATGAAAGTATGCCCTCTTTTTGTGGTTGGGGTTCCATGAATGGAGTTAAAGAGGGGTGTTTGCTGTCTCAAGTATCAAGATTGTTAGAGATTTTGTGTTTGACTGCATGTCTCAATTATGGTACTGCTGTGAATTTTTGAGTGTCAATATTAAATGGACGTTAGATGACATGCTAAATTGTGTGGACAGTACGGAGCTACAAAAGGAAGCCCATGGTCCAACACTGTGGCAAATTGTTTCAATCTACGGTTCAAAATAAGAATAAACATAAAGCTTAAGAATATTCATAGGATATTGATTTGATGTGTTGACACAAAAAGCTTGCATGTCCTAGTAGAAAGGTTTTAGATGTCAATGCCACAGCCTACAGTTATGAAGAGTTGCAAAGCCGGATTCTGTTAGAAAATTTGTACCTCAATTCCATTAATGGTTTTCTTTAATCCTTGTACCTGCATAAACCATGAAGCATTGCCTCCAAAAGTTGGCAACTCTTTGAGTCAACATGCCATCCCACCGGTAGGATTGCCTTGGGAGTTTTGTCAAGTGGCTCTGTTTTGGGTTGCCGCTTTACAACTTTAATCACAAATTAGCTGGGTTTTGGTTAGACTCCAATATGTGCTATTCCAGATTTGATCCATTTGGTATGAACTAATCATTAACTAGTGTAATCAAATAGGTAATAGTTTCATAGCCTTTTCTTTTGTGACCAGGAAGGGGGTGTTGTGGTGGCTTGCTGATTAGTATCCTACTTGTAGAATTTGGCTAATGTGAAACTTAGGTTATGTTTTGTACGTAAAATGGCTATTTCAATGAATAATCTTTATTAAGAATGGAAAAAGTATGATATATTAGCCTTGAAATAGCCATTCTGATAGGCATGGGGGAATGCATATCCCTCTCAAATTGGAATAGCTATTCCTCTCAAATTTGAGAGGAATAACTATTCCCTCAATTGAAGGAATAGACATTCTCTCATGACCATGAGAATAGCTATTCCAAGGTTAATCAATTCTATTTCTTCCATTTTTAATAAAGGTTATTATTTGAAATAGTCATTCCGTATACCAAACATGTCCTTAGTGTTATTGCACTATAAAAATCTACTTGTAGCATTTTGAACTTGTGGCATGAGTGAATTAACGTTGCTGCTGAAGCGATTTTGTTTGTGGTCCATTCATGTTCTTTTAACCACTATATTACCCATGAATAGTCACTGTGGATGTTTAATCTACAGTGTTGGCCCACTTCTCATAACATAAGCTTTTAGGACCGAATGTTACCCACTTCTATCTTATGTGTTAAATGATTAGACTGATTTATCATAACATGATGTCTTCTTGATTTTACCAGTTGGCATATGGCTGATCACTCAACTGGTGGTCTGTTTTGCAGGTCTTGGACATGTTTCTTTGTATTCATTAGTTGATGAATTGGATTTGAGAAGGTTCCTTTGGTCTTCAAGTCAATGGTTTACTTTGTGGATTTGATCACTGCCTACAATTCAAAAGAAACAGTTACTGGTTGAATGTTTTTAGTTGTCTAAATAAGCAAATATCATGGAAATACCCAGTTACTCTATTGAAAGAAGTAGCGTAGCAGAATCTTATCCTTGAGATGTGACTTCTTGTTTCTGCTTTGGGGGGAAAGAATTTTTTTTTTCCATTGAGATGTAGACTTTATGTCACTGTTTTAGGTGATCGTAACTTAATTGAAACTTAAACTTTGAATGTAGCTTTTTGCTTTTAATGCACCGGTATCTCATGTTTGCTCAACACAATGAAGCCTTAAATTGTAATCCTTGTATCGAAGATTAATTTTATCAATTTCTATCATCAAAATTCATCTATAGAGTCATGCCATATCGCATTTGTCAATTCATAGCTGGATGAAGGTTGGGCTGCCATCTAAGACCATGAATCACAATAGTATAATATCTGCCAAACAAAGTGAGGCTACCAGAGGAGTCACACAGTCATATTATGGTACCCTCTCCCCAGTACATAACTTTTTGACTGTGGAATCAGAAGGAAAAAGTTTATCGGCTAATGAGTGTTCATCTTCACGGCCATCACCTTTCATACGAACAGAATCTCTTAGTTTTACTCATACAGAAGGATCTAGTGCCCAACCTCAAAAGTATTTGTTAAAATCTGGACCAAATAGTCCTCTGTCTCCTGATTCTCATGTCCAAAATTCTAAGAGCACATTTTCGCGTTCATCCGCGTTCTGTACCAGTTTATACCAGTCTTCTTCATCAAGCTCTGAAGCCCATTGGCAGCTTGGAAATTTGCCTTTTCTTCCGCATCCTCCGTCCTACAACCAGTCCATTTCTGCTGTTGATTCAACAAAAGCTCCGTTGCTTTTCAGTGGGGATATAGACAATCAATATGATGAGGAGCATTCAGAGGCTCTTATGAGAGACTTTCTTAATTTTCCTGGAGATGATTCTGGTAGTAGCCTTCATGGTGTAACTTGTGCAAGCGACGGTCTAGCATATACAGAGCAACTGGATCTACAGTTTTTGTCTGATGAACTTGACATAGCCATCACTGACCATGGAGAAAATCCCAGGCTTGATGTAAGTACATTGCGACCATCACTAATTACATTCTATTGATTTATTGAAATTTTGTTTTACACTATAGTACCATGTAGAGGCTAAGGATGTCAGACTTGATTGGTCAAATAATTTAACTTCCCGGCACTTGCACCAAACTTTTATTCTAATCCAAAAGAATGGAATGAGTGATGTGCTTTTTCTTTTTGAGTCAAGTAGAAAATCTTGAGGGGCCAATTTACTCATGCATCCATACCTCATATGTATGTGCCAGTTGGAACTGCCGCATATTCTTCTACTCACTAGTCCTTGCTTTTGGTATTGTTGCACATCTAGGAAATTTATGAAACACCTCAAGCTTCATCAAAACTAGCCATAGGATTGACATGCAATCAGAATTGTCGCTCTGTGGTGCCAACTCTTGATGATCTTTCAAGTCAGCCATCTCCTGGATCAGCCAGTGTGCACAAGCCAAGGATGAGATGGACGCCTGAGCTCCATGAGCGTTTTGTGGAGGCTGTCAACAAGCTTGATGGGGCTGAAAGTAAGGAAGCTATTTAGTCTACTCTACTATACAAGTGGGGCTGTGAAAACAATGCTCAATCTTATGAACAACTATGAAAATTTTGAAAGTTCTGCCATCTTTCTAATTGCATGATAGTCTAATTTGTTTGATTTCAAATGCAGAGGCTACTCCAAAGGGTGTATTAAAGCTTATGAATGTTGAAGGTTTGACCATCTATCATGTGAAAAGTCACTTACAGGTACTTGTTCACATTAAAATGTACTGCTGAACCAAGTATGAATGTTGAATGAGCTACCATTCATATTGAGCCTAGGTTGTCAAATGTCTTTGCAGAAATACCGACTTGCCAAGTATATGCCAGAGAAAAAAGAAGGTAAGGAACATAAAATATAAATAAATTGATGTGTATGTTCACCAAAATCATCATCTTTGAAAAATTATCGACAATGTCAAGATAAACATCTCATCTGTTCAGTTCCGGCAGCGTTTGTTGCCAATGAGCTCCAACTCCATAAGAACAGGAAAGGTGATTTTGTCAGTCCAAAATCCATCCTGTGCAGCGTAACTTACCAATCAAGAAAAAAAAATTCAGCATCTTTGCTCCATTCCACCAGTAAAATCAGCATCTTCATGTTTGAATTCAAATTTCTTTCCATGCCTTATATTGCCTTAGTAGTTTATTTTCCTTTTTTCCACTCCTGCATCTGCTGATGTATCACTAGACACGTCCATCTGCTAATGCTCCTTGACCATATACCATAGTGGGATCAGAAAAGTAGGGAGTAACTATGATAGGACAGCAACCTATGAATCTCAGTTGAGAGTTCAGCCATTTTCGTCTATATACACTATATTGATGATATTTTAGGATTCTTGTAAGGGAGGTAAAAAATTAAAAGAAAATAATTTAAATGTTTTTTCTGCAAAAACATAGGTTCTCTAATTTATTTTATTTATTTTTTCAAATATGCATTGCTAGCCACATTCAAATTCAAGCAGAAAAAAAAAAAACCATTTAGCTCCACTAGTTCAATCCAAATTTAAAAGAGGCCTACATATATTATCTATGATTCATTTAAATGGCTTAAATATACAAGTAATCTTACCAATATATACAAAAATAGGTGAAACCCCATATGGGGGGTCATCCATTATAGTCTATCCTATATAATAGTGATGATAATAATAGTTAACCATACTATAATAAGATGGTAGATTTGACTAATGTTATTCATGTTGAATTTTAGTTTTCTTCAAATTGTGGGAGTTCTCTTGCAAATCGAGTTATACATGCTTCTTTTTTTAATGCATTGTTGGCTCTGCTGCTAGACTTCATATAATGCAGTACCTATAATGACATGTATCTTGTGAACTTTTTATTTCTTGGATGCCCAAAGTTATGTTCCTTGTTTAAGGGGGCTTACATGCTGAAATTTGGAAGGGTTGATATGTTATAAGTATGTGGAAATTAGAGCCTCTCTCTCTCCGAGCAATCGGCTTCTTAATATAGACTTGTTTGACCATCTCCTTGATTAGACTACTCACCAAAAATTAGGATTGTGCATCAAACTCTGCATTGGCTTGAGTCAGAGGGAAATGGTGTACTTGGATAGCTCATTGTATCTCCTCAATGCATTTTTCTGTATCGGTGAATGACACTCCCTTCGTTTTTTTAGTAGTTCTCCTGGCTTGAGACAGAGGGAACCCTTATCTCCATTATTGTTTATTAATGTTATGGAAGCATTCGGTAAGATGATCTCTGTTGCAGTAAGTGGGGGCTTGTTGTCTCGCTTTTCTGTGGGGACTGGGAATGATGGAGGGATTGATATCTGTCATATTTTGTTTGCATATGACACTTTAATTTTCCTTGGGGCTGACCCAGATCATCTTTGTCTTTTACGATGTGTGTTCTTATGTTTTGAAGTTGTATAGGATTTGAAGATTAATTTGGCTAAATCAGAATTGGTTCATGTTGGTAATGTCAATAATGTAGAAGGTTTGGCTAGGATTTCGGGATGATGCAGGGACTCCTAGTTCCCTATGAAGTACCTCAATCTTCCGTTGGGTGCTTCTTTCAAAGCCAAATCTATTTGGGATGGCATTATTGAGAAGATTGAACGTCGTTTGGCTAGTTGGAAGTGATTGTACTTGTCTAAAGGGGGTAGGATTACCTTCATCAAGAGCACATTACCTAATTTGCCTACCTACTTTATGTCTTTGTTTCCCCTCCTAACTAGCATAGCCATATGAATTGGTAAATTACAATGGGATTTCCTATGGGGGAGGTTAGGGCCGGTAATTCTTGACACGATTCGTGAACCCGACATGAAATTAAAGGATTAGGGTTTGGCATAAACGGGTTCGGGTCATAAACGGGTCGACCCATTTGACCTGTTTAATAAACTGATCAACCCGTTTGACTAGTTTATGAAATTATATATGTTTTTATATAATAAATAAAGTTGAAATAGGTCTAACGGATCGTGTTTGGGTCAAACGGGGCGTGTTGGATTGTGTTAAACATGTTAAACAAGTCACTTTTTTGTCTAAACAGGTTAAACGGGTCAACCCGTTTGTGACCTGTTTATTAAACGGGTCAAGCGGGTTGTGTTTGGGTTGAAGAGTTTGACCCGTTTAACTAAACAGGTTGACGGGTCAAGAGGGTCGACCCGACCCTAACTTGCCAACATGAATTGTCAGCCCTAAGGAAGGTGTGGGTGAAGAAGTCAAATTTCACCCGGTAAGCAGGTCAAAGATGTGTTCTCCTATTCCTGAGGGGAGGTTTGAGGGTTCGAAGTTTGCTAATGTTTCAACTGAGTTCTTTTAGGAAAGTGGTTATGGTGTTATGCTAATGTTCAAGCAGGTCAAAGATGTCAAAGATGTGTTCTCCGATTCCTGAGGGGAGGTTTGAGGGTTCGAAGTTTGCTAATGTTCAACTGAGTTTTTTTAGGAAAGTGGTTATTGTGTTATGCTCATGAGATAGAGGCCATGTGGAGATTGGAAGTAGACCTTAAATATAGTAGTCAGTGGGGTGTATGGTGCTCTAATGGAGTTAATGGATCGTGTGGGGTGGGTCTTCGGGAATTCATTAGGAGAGGTTGGGAGAAGTTTTCTAGTTTTACTAGATTCGAGGTGGGGGACAACTCCAAGGTTAGTTTTTGGCATGCCGTCTGATGTGGGGAGCAACCCCTTAAGGGAGTGTATTCGTAGTTGTTTAGCATTGCCTGCATCCATGGCAGATCATCTTCAGTTGTCTAATGGCTCTTCTCAGTTGAACGTTAATTTTGTTAGAGCAATGCATGATTGGGAGTTGGAATTCTTTACTTCATTCTTTGATAAGTTGTATTCCATCAAATTGAGACAAAATGGTATAGACAAGCTGTATTGGATTCCCTCCAAGATTGGGCGATTTGAGGTAAGAACGTTCTATAATGTCTTAATTCCTGATGACAATACTCCTTTCCCTTGGAGGTGTATTTGGCGGAGTAGGGCCTTTTTGAGAGTAGCTTTAGTCGCTTGGTTAGCCGCTTTAAGTAAGATCCTCACTTTGGATAACTTAAAGAAGTGACATATCATTGTGGTAGATTGGTACTGCCTGTGCAAAAAGGGTGGAGAATCAGTTGGTCACCTTTTACTCTATTAGAATTTACACAATATGTAAAAGGTGGGCCTAACTCAATTCCAAAAGACGCCTTGAGGAGTGAGGGATGTCACAACCTTATAATGAGTACATTGACTAGTTTCTCTAGCAATGTGGGACTAGGGGTGGCAAAACGGGTTGGCGAGTCGGGTTCGGGTTGACCCGTTTGACCCGCCAACCCGTTAATGCAAACCCGAACACGACCCGTTTAATAAACGGGTCACCCGCAACACGACCCGTTAAAATTAACGGGTTACACGACACGACCCGAAAACCCGTTTAATTTTCGGGTCGTGCCTTTCGGGTCGGGTTCACCAGACCCGAATTAAGCAAAAATGAACCGGAGACAAACGGAAAGAGGGCGGGACACTCCGGCACTGGGACTGGGAGTCTGGGAGGCTGCGAGCTTGACGAACAGACCCTCCCTCCCGCAGATCCAGATTGTGCGGCCTAGATGCGGCATCCGGTGGCCGGAGAGAGAGAGAGAGAGAGAGAGAGAGAGGGAAACTGAGAGGCCATGAGAGAGAGAGGGAGATCGACTGAGAGAAAGAAGATCTAAAGCCTACCAGACGAACGGCTACCAGGTGAGAGATCTACGGCTTCCACAGAGAGAGAGGGAGATTGAGAGAGAGGTCGCCGGCGTGCGCAGCCGAGTTGACGGCGTCGAGGGAGTGGGAGATCTACCGTCTACGGGCTACGGCGTCCGGAGAGAGAGAGAGAGATCGAGAGAGAGCGGCGTGCATGGGAGGCGACTCCGTGAGTAGCGACCGGCGTGAGGAGGCTGAGGACGGCGAGGTGAGGCGTCGGCGTGAGAGGCTGAGGACGGCGTGGACGCGTGGTGAATCTCTTCAGACAATTTGGCCTTTGCGATTTGTGAAAGTGGTGACTTTAGTGTGTGAAAATTGAAACTGAATTTTACTGAAAGTTGAATACGGTGCGTTGCAGCTTCAAAATTTTTTTTTTTAAAACGGGTTACCGGGTCACCCGCCGGGTTGACCCGGCTGACCCGTTAATTAAACGGGTTGACCTGTTTGACCCGGTAACCCGTTAAGCCAAACTCAAACCCGATTTTTTCGTGTCGTGTTCGTGTCGAGTTCGCGGGTCGTGTCAAAAATTGCCACCCCTATGTGGGACTTCCAACACGCCCCCTCACGTGTGGCGGAAGGACATTCAAGCCAATACGTGAAAACGGATGACGGTGGGGCTACAAACTAGGAACCTTGCTCTGATACCATATTAGAATTTACACAATATGTGAAAGGTGGGCCTAACTCAACTCCAAAAGACGCCTTGAGGAGTGAGGGATGTCACAACCTTATAATGAGTACATTGATTAGTTTCTCTAGCAATGTGGGACTTCCAACATACTCAATTGCAAGACAGCTAGTGCCGTATGGAACTCTGTCTTCAGCTTGTTTGGTTTAGCATGGGTCATTCCCCGTCGAGTGAAAGATCTCTTTTGCTTGTTGAAGAGGGAAGTTTGGTAGCCCTCAAAGTGGAGCTGTCTAAAAGTTGATTCTGTTGCTTGGTGTGGTGAATTTGGAGAGAAAAAAATGACCAATGCTTTGAAGACAGATGTTGGCAAAGTTAAAGGCCTTCAATTCCCTTTTTCATTGGATAGCTGCCTTTGATTGTTTTCATATTTATACTTTTCATGCTTTTTTATTCTTTTTCTTTTTTCTGGTTAGGTATTTCTTTTGTATATGTTCTATGTCCTTGAGTGCGCCTTTTGGTACTTAATGAAATTCGATCACATATTAAAAAAAAAAATCTGCATTGGCTGTCTATCTGGTATCAATGTCAATACAGAGTTATATATTCCGCCATGATTTTGATACCAGCTCATAAAAGCTTATATCTGCATTTGAATATGGCAGTTTACTGTCTCTTCCAGAGAATTTACTGTTTTCATGCCCATTTTTTGTCCCCAGAGAAGGCGGCTTCTAGCTCTGAAGAAAAGAAAGCAACTTCAACTAGCAATGAAAGTGATGGACGTAGAAAAGGGTCAATAATTATTATCATTTTTGTTTATGAATATCTACTGTGTGGGTGTTTGAGTGTGTAGTATTTATATTTTTTCTTGTTTTCTTCTTTCAAACATGTGAAATTTTCTTTTTTGTCTTGTGAATCTGTGATAGGAGCATACAAATCACTGAGGCTCTTCGCATGCAAATGGAAGTTCAGAAACAGCTGCATGAACAACTTGAGGTTTTATTTATGCTTATTTTAGAAATCCGACATTCAGAGTTGCTTTATGTCTTGGTTCCTTTTCAATTATGTCATGTGGCCATAAATTTTAGAATTTTTTTTTAGATTTATATTTCCGAATGTATCCCACTCTCTCGCTCTCTCTCCGTCCCTCCATCTTGCAAACTGATTTTTTTTTCTTCCTAATCTATTCCTTATTCTCTGCTAGTTTTGTGTTATTTCTATTTTTCTTATTGAGAGAAGCAAACTTTAGTGGATTTAACTCTTAAGGAATGTAGTATAATTTTTTTCACTGGTTTCAATTCTTCTTATTGTTTATATATCCATATACAGGTTCAAAGGGCCCTCCAGTTACGCATAGAAGAACACGCAAGGTACTTGCAAAAGATCTTGGATGAGCAACAGAAAGCTGGCATTGCTTTAATTTCTCCTCAAACCTTATCATCACTGCCTAATCCATGCAAAGATCCTGAACTGCGGCCTTCTTCTCCGTCAGCTGGTGCATCACCCCCACATCCAGCTGAGTCTAAAACTGATTCATCTTCACCTCTACCAGCCAAGAATAAAGCTAGTGATAGTAGTGATTTGAAGCCACAACTAAGCTCAAAAAGGCTCCGTCCGGAAGAGAAACAAGAATCAGGTTCAGAAAAGACCGCAGTTGGAGATGCTGTGCAATGACTACCATCATCCCCCCAATGGCCTTAGCTCTTGTAAATCTGTGAACCCCATGTAAACTTGTGACTGAAATGAGATTTGGTTGATTTTTATCTCATAGACCTTTTTAGATTTGGTTGATTTGTATCTGTGAGACATTTTTTGTCCTGTTTTGGAACGATGGGAAAATTCATCCTTTTGGCTGATCCCTGAATTAGTCTATTATATTTAGAGTTCCCACTTTGTTAATCAGTATTGGTGTAAATTGTAGTCTCCAGCTGAAATTTGTTCACTTTTGAATGTGTATAGTGAAGTAATTATGAGCCTAGTTTTCAATATTTCCACAGTTTACTTTAGAATATATGCAAAACTCTTACTGCTGGTCTGTTTGATCCAAATTCATTAATCAGTTCAATTGGCACCCATGTGAAAAGGAACTCTGAAATCAGAAACCCAAGAGCAACCTTCGTGGATTCAATTATAGTTATTTTATTTCAATTTATTTTATTTGTGTATAGTTACAGTTCTTTGATTGATTTGGAGAGCTTGCACAAAATGAGAAGAATCTGTTACAATCACCAATCACACCCATGACAATTAGTTGGTACCAGAAATGTCTATAGACTAGAATGATGTGATAACAATCACTGAAGGTGACATCTAAAGAAAAGACGAGCAAGCTGGTCTTCTTTGATATAGACATCATATTATATATAGTCCATGTCTCTTGTATGATAAAATAAAATAAAAAAAAAAAAATGTAAAATCAGTCCATGTAGTTTATTTGTTTTACAATTAGCTTCATGTTGTATCAAAATAAACTTAGAAGTCCTCGAAATATGCCAAAAAAACAATTTACTCCCTACAATCAATTCTATCTACGGACTTAACAGATTCTTTTAGTGTGACAAGTTAGAGTCAATAAAATTGTGACACATATCATATTTAAGTTAGTGTCACATTAACAGAATCTTTTAAGTGGACGGAATTTGATTGTAGGGAGTAAATTTTCTTTTTGGCATGCTTTAGGGACTTCTGAATTCATTTTGATACTACATGGAGCTAATTGTAAATCAGGTGAAACACATGAACTAATTTTGTATTTTTTAAAAAAAAAAAAAACTACGATATACTAAATTGAGTGATTTTGAACTTTGAAGTGACATTGCAAAATGAGTGACAATTCAAGAGTAAGTGAAGTAATCATTTAATTAAATAATATTGGAGAATTGGAGATTTAATATTTATTTCACGAAATTATTTACACTTTAAGTTTGTAAACATATTTGATTTTTGAGATAAAATCCTCTTCAAATATTTTAGTTTAGCGAGTTTTGTTCTCTAAGTTCGCCAAAGAGAAAAATTAAAAATTTATTGGGTTGCCTCAACTGGAAAGTAAGTATGGTCTCCAGATTATTGGTTCGGGTTCGAATTTCTTGACTGATCTGGTATTTGAGTGTAAGACAGCTTAAGCATTCAAGATTTACATGTGGTTAGCATAGTATAATCTTATGGTTAGCTGTGCGTATGGAATTTCTCCTCATGCCCTACTTAATAAAGGAAGTTTGTGATTTTTCTTTTTCTTTTTTATAAAAAAAAAAAAAAAATCATTTTAATATACAGTCAGAATTTAGAAGAACACTTGGAGCATTTGAAAAATGTTTTGGAAACATTGGAACAATACCAATTGTATGCTAAGAATTCTAAGTGCGTGTTTGGTTATGAGATTGAGTATTTGGGACATATTATCTCTAAGGAGATGGCACATCAAAGGTAACTTATATGATTAATTGGCCTTTTCCTAAGAACCTTAAGCCACTTAGGGGTTTTCAAGGATTAACAAGCTTCTATAGGCAAAGAACAACAAAAAAGCTAATATAGGAAGTTTATTCGTGAGTATGGACAGATAGCTGCCTCATTGACTGCTTTGTTGAAAAATGATTCTTTTAAGTAGATTGACTCAGGGTGCTTAGAATTACGATTTCATAGACAAAAATTATGATTTTAAATCAAATCACAAAGATAGATCGTTTGAAATTGTATTTTTAAAAAATTGTGATTTGAAAACGTAAATTTTCTACGTTTTCAAATTGCAAGTAATTTGATGCTTTTTTTAAAATGCATAATCTTAAAGATTAAACTGCGATTTTAAATGCTAAACTGTGATTAAATATGTTTTTAAAAATCTTTTTTTTTTTTAAATTGCACATTTTAAAATCGCACTTTTTTGAACTCACAAATTCAAACGAACCCTCAATTAAAGAGGCTTTCCAAAAACTCAATTAAGTCCACCTGTCTTAGCAGTCCATGGCTTTACTAAACAATTTGTGATTGAATGTGATGCTAGTGGAGAAGGGATTGGAGCAGTGTTGATGCAAGACAAAAGGCCTGTTGCCTTTTTAAGTCAGGCCATGAAGGAAGGGCTTTCTATTTATCAACTTATGAAAAAGAATTGCTGGCCTTAATTCTGGCAGTGAAAAAGAGGAAGACCCTATTTGTTAGGGAATCCATTTATAGTGAAGACAGACCATCACGGTTTGAAGTTCCTCCTAGAACAGAAGGTGGGTACTTCTTCCTAGCAAAAATGGATTTCCAAATTGCTAGGTTATGACTTCTTAATCGAGTATAAGAAAGGTGTTGAAAACAAAGTTGCAGATGGATTGTCTAGAAGTTGCACAGAAGATGATGATTGTAGCATATTAGTGACTATATTTCTAGACCATACTTTGATTGACAATTGTACAAGTACCTAGAATCTTGATGTACAAGCCATCATCAAAAGTAACATAGAATCCTTTTTCTTTTTTATTGAGATTAACCATCTCGAATCAGTCATCACTATTATCATTTTCATTCATACAATTCCGCAAACACCATTCTTACAATCAAATTACATCAAATTTATTCAAAATTAAAGAGGTACACTGCACCATATAATGAACACTTCTAACAATTTCACAATGCCTTCGGTGAATGAACCAATGTGAACATGGTCACGAAACGTTATAATTTCTAAACATGGAGCAAAACAATTACATAACACATGTTCAGTAACAGAAGACTTTACTTCCTCTAACTTCATGAGGTAAAGTTGTAGATAGTATACTGCCTGAGATTAAGGGCAATGAGTTGGGGGGAGGAAGTACATATTGTTCCCTAAAAATCAAAAGGAAAAGGCTGCACCTGTTGTATGGAAAACTCTCAGAAAATTACATAAACAGAGCCCAAAGGGTCAAACTAAATCTAGAGGCTGTAAGGCTGTATGTCCTTGGAGTTAATAAGTTTGTAGATTTTACTGCACATAAGCATTACCTAACATATATAGACAAAGGATAACAAAAAATGTCATGTAAGTTATAGTAACACCTATTCTAAAAGATCTGTTGGAAGTCATGACTCTAGTCTTTTGCATATTCTATTGCTATCCTATCCGTTTCCAACTATTATCTTTTGTCTTCACTACAAGGACTCTTTCTTTGCCTGAAATCTGGAAGGTCCTTCACCATTAATGGCCCTTTCAGCGAAGTCTAAGTTCATCCACGAAGATTGGCCATTTTGGGACGCAGTCTCCAGTGCTTTATCAACAATCCAATCATCCATTGGATCAATCTCTTCAGCCCCAATGTCAAACTTCGCACCTGACTGAAACTGCTGCAGTTGCAAATTATAATGCACAAATGTCAGATCACTACATCGTTGTTGCTCAATAGGGTTCCTTCCAGTTGTGAGCAGCTTCTCAGCCAAACTCCTCTTTAGTCCAAATCTCAACGCACCGTCACAGCTCTGGCTCAGAATTCGAATGGCAAATCTCTGGAGCTCAGGATATTGTCTTCCATAATGAGACCACCACAGAGCTGCAATTGAATTTACATAAAACAAAGCTTAAAATCTTGGTTTTTGACTGACTCAAATTAATCCAAATGGTAAGGATCAAGAAGCAAAAAATATAGAGCTGTCCTACCTGGAGAGATGGTGGTTCTTTGGTCAAAGGCACTCCCCTCTTTAAACCCACCTCTGGCAAGTCTATACTCCTCAAGTTGTCGGGAAATCAAATTTTGACTTTCCTGATCTGGTACCAAGCGAACAATTGAGGTCAAAAGGCCAAAGGAAACCTCGGCATCACTATAGAAATCACTCGAATAAAAAAGGCTTGGGTTTAAATAATACCCTGCAGCATGGATAGGGCTATGGAGATGGGAGTCCCAAATCTCGTCAATCACTTGCCAAAAAGGCATGTACTGGGATTTCTTATTTTTTAATTCCTCTTTAATTGTCTCTTTTACTTGATCCATTGTTTCATATATGTACCCCACTTGTGGTTTATCAGCCTGATTGATCAAAGATAGAACACGCACCAGCGGCATAGTTGCCTTCAAAGCAATCCCAGCGCCAGTCCAGAAAGAGTGATCTCCCACCAAATGACCGACCCTCTTTCCCTCTGTTCTAGAAGCCCAGATTGATGTGTTCCACTCAGATGAGGCAAACATGCTCTTTAATTTCTCCTTTTCTGACACAATATTCTCTAAGGTCATAAAGGGCATTGCTGATCTTGTTTTGGAGGGCTTAATTAGGTCATGGCCAAGAGTATGTTTCTTCAAAAGATTTAAAACAGTTTCATGGCCATAAATAAACCTTGTAATGGTCTTCGCTTCAGTTAATATCCCTCTGATGGACTCGATCATCCCAATCTTCTCTAGCATGAGCTCAATGCAATGAGATGCACTCATGGTCCAGACCACTCTCTTGCACCTATCCATGAATTGCTTGCCCACATCCCCCACCCAACCCTTTGTAGAACATGACACTACTTGAACTACGTTGTCAACTCCAATATCCTCAATAACTCCATCCAACAACAACTGTAACTTACCAACATCACCCATGAAAGATGTAACATCAGCTGACCGAAGATAAACAGCACCCAGAGGGCAATCCACAAAAAAGTTAACCAGACGTCGACACTTTTCATCAATCCATCCATCTAACAAAATGCTACACCCTGTGCTTGCCCATGAATGCCTAATCTTCTTCACATACTCTTGCATCTCCTTAACCTCATCTTGAAGCAAGCACCCTTTTAGTTCCTGAAAACTAGGGATGCTATACTCCACCTGACCATGACCAAGTGTGGCATTTATCATTCTTTTAAAGCTAGGAGCATTGACAGCACCGAAATCTACACCAGTTTCATAGAAGAATCTAGCAATGAATTTTTGGGCTTCCCCTGATACTGAATATTTTCTAGTTTCACTGTTGATGGCTGTTTGAGAGCCTATGCTTGCATTGGGAAGAGAAGCACTGCCTGACAGACCGTCTTCCACAGCAGAGTCCATATCAACATGCCTCCCAACACAAGGACCAGCATTTTGAGCGGTTTCATGCTTATTCTGCTTGACACTGTTCAAGTTAGGACAACGATTCCTCTTCTGGGGAAGAGTAGGGCTGTAGAGCTCTCCAACTTCGTTGCCAAAACTTCCTGTCTTTCTTTCAAGTAAACTGTTTCTAAACAGTTCACTCACATTTTGAGGAACATGTTCACAAGGGGTAACATCACCACGTACACCTCCTAAGTGGCACTTTAGACGGAAGAAAGTGCTCACCACTTTACCACAATAATTGCATTGAACTCTATACTTTTTTTCAAGAGCCGTACCGTGATCATGAACATTGATGGAGCCCTCACTAGCAGCCATTTTGTTCTCTTGTTTTGAATTTAAAAGTAAAAAGAAATCAGGAGAATTCAAATTTGTACATCAAAAGCTTTCAGCAAGTTTCACCTGCAGAACCACGAGAAAAAGTAATAAAGATAAAACAATTAAAGGGCAAAATCCCTACAGTTTATGGTAAAGAAATTGATATATGATCTGGTTTCCACTTAAGTCATATGAAGATACATATTAGATTCAGTGAGGCATTTCCGCAATCATTAATCAGGCAATCATTGTATGTTCTGCCATTGAAGAGCTTCAAAAGTGCATGAGTTAAATAGAAACACAATGCCAAAACAAAGGTATTGAGACAAAAGTATGAGAACTGGAGAAACACTGAAAAGAGTGCAGGGCAGCCGCATAGGTGGGACCTAGAAAATGTTAAACACAAAACATCATAATAAGTTGTGCAGCACTTGATGAACAATTTGAAAAAATCTGAAAATTTATAAAATGACGAAATAAAAAAATTAATGTCATTGAAATACCATTAATTTAAAATAACACATTGGACATGGAATTCGAAGTTGAGATTTTGACGCTTCAAAATCCCAAGTTCAAAATTCTACAGAAGTTTTGAAATAAATCTCTTGTTAACTCAAAAAAGGAAAATCAATATTTGAAATTCCCAAAGTACAACTTTTAAGTAAAACCCCACTACAAAATCCCTCGTCCAAACACAACATCCTATGTTTTTAAAAACTCATTCAGGATTTTCATAAAGAAACTTCTACTATCTAAACTACTATGATGATTTAGAGAAAGCCCAAAATAATCTTATCACGTCCAATTTTACCAAGAGGTCTTGGGATGGAATCATTTATCTTGGGTATGAGAACTGCTACACTTCCGATCGACCAACCCTTCCTCTGTCTCACAACACAACAGACAATCCCCTCCAACTCTCACTGAGGCTTGCGAAACTTTGAGTATGCTCCTGAGCCGAAAACCCTAAGCTTTTCAAGGTTACCTTCAGTCTGTGTTTTGCTGAATTTCTGACTTGGGCGCGAGATGGTCTCAATAGAAAGAGAAAGAGAAAGAGAAAGAGAAAAGACCAATCGTTAAAAGCCTAGTGCCTTTTAAAATCATCCTATCCAATCAAAAGTCAATAACCATAAATTTAATAATAATTTTAAAAATTACATTATTTTTTATGAAGATAAAATAAACATAAAATTAACATATATAACTACTTCAAAAGAAATTAGAGTTGTAAAATCAAATATGAGAACCAATACCTTTACACATGGTGACGAAGATGGAATAATTTGTTTGTTTTTAATTTTTATTTTTGAGTTTTTGAAATTTTGTTATTATTTTTATGTTCCGATTGTTTCAGCGGTCTGTGTTTTTGGGTATTTGGTAGGGTGAAAAATAATAGTCAACAGAAATCATTTTCAGTTTGACCGAAAAATCTTCTTTAATTTTCATAAAATGGTTTTTTTTTTTTTTTTTTTTTTATAAAAAAAAAAACAATCGTAAACCATTTTTCAAGTTTGAGCTTCTCATTCTAAATTCACCGGACCACAGCCAAAACACTACTAGAATCTTATCGGGATCCGGTTGAGATACTGTCAAGACTCGGTCAAGACACCTTCGGGACCCTATTGAGACTTGATCAAGACCCCACCGAGACCCGGTTGTGACCCTACCAAACCTCGCCAAGACATCGTCGGGACCCAACCAGGACACCACCGGGACTCAGTCAAAACACCGTCGAAACCCAGCCAGTCCTGGTGAGGTGCCGGTTGTGACCTCGCTGGGACTCGACCAAGATCCCATCGGGACCCGACCAGGACACCGCCGGAACACAGTTTGGATCCGACCAGAACATCGCTGGGACCTGATTGGGACAATGCAGGGATTCAGTCGGGACCTCGCTTAGACCCGCTCATGACCTCGTCAAGACCCAGTCGCCAGCTGGGTCTCGAACAGGTTCTCGTGGTGGTCTAGCGAGAATCTGACAGTATTTTGGTTGTAGTCCGAAGATTTTATTAATATAAATTATATTAATAGTTTTAAGTTGCGAATCAAATTAAATTTATATAGGTTATATGATTGATTGAAAATATAAAAAAATCTTTGTGATTTTTCGTATGCGCCAAACGTTGGAAAGTATTTTCAGCGGAAAACATTTTTCTAAAAAATGATTTACTTGAAACTATTTTCCAATGAAAATTATTTTACGCCGAAACAAACGGATGAATAGTGCACATTGTTTAATAAAAAGACAACATCAAAATTTGAAATTTCATCTATTATCATCCTTTATGTGGTTTGAAAAAGACAAGAATCTGAATTTAAGGTTTAAATCCACGCAAGACTTATCAGTAATATACCACGCCCTCTTCTCTCTCTCCGAAGCAGCCTAACTCCAAACTTAACAACGTCGATGTCCTCATCCACCCTGACGACCAACTCCACGGCTTTTGCCCACCTCCACGACCTTAATTGTATCGTCCATTTCTAGATTACCTTAAGGTATTATCTCTCCCTCCCTCCCTCTGTCTCTTTCTATCTCATAAGGAAAATCGCTAATTACATTTGCGCTATTACTCTAAAAATATTAGTAAATTTGGAGTTTTTCAAGAATTTTTTATGAAATTGTGGTGTTACAAATTTTCCCTTTTAAACTCCTAACGTCCTAGTTATGGTCATGTCATGCAGTGCTCAAGTACCACATGACCTGTTGTTATTAAGTGGTTCTGATACTATTTTTAACGACACAAGAAAAAGAATTAATCACGTATGCCCTATCACCCTAAAAGAATTACTCAATTTGGAGCTTTCCTAAAATTTTTTAGAAAGTTCAGTTTTACCTAATATTTAATGTGAGACTTAACACTCATGACTATCTTTATAAATCACATACTCTACGTGAGCTAGTACTCATTTTTTCAATATAGGACTGAGGTGTTACACTTTCTTTATTAAGGTATGGTTGGTTTAATTGACACACTTTAGCTGATATTTTCAAATATTCACAACCCATTTCTAGAAAGATAGAGTTTTTCTCTAAACTGGGTTGGAGGAACTTACTTCAACCCTATCTATAAAAATGACATGTGTCTATTTACATGTGAGAAATACATGCATTTTTTAATTGCAAGGATAAAGTTAAAAAAAATTTATAAAAAATGCATGTGTTTATTCTAACTTTATCATTGCAATTAAAAAAATGCATGTACTTCTCACATGTAAATAGACACATCTCATTTTTATGGATGAGGTTGAAGGAAGTTCTTCCAACCCAGTTTAAAGAAAAACTCTGTCCTTTCTAGAAAGTACTGCGAGTGAGCGTATTGGAAACTTCAACCCTAATCCCCAAGTTTGGTCCCTTTGTTAGAAGGTGTCCAAATTTGGAATTAATTAGGTACGTTTTAAATTAAAGCAAAATTAATTGGTTTACACGTTGTTAGTTTTGATTGTGGAGTTGAACATTTGGCTGTTTAGGGTTGGAGGCCTATATGGGTGGTTAGATGTTGTATAATGTTCTCTAGATAAAATATGTTAACTAAGTTTTCAAATAATGTCGTATAAACGCTTTCAGAAAAAATGTGGTTAATGTTATGATGTGTCGAAAATGGAATCTCTTGAGGAGTTGCTAGCCTGATTTTTTTGTTTTTTTGGTTTTTTTGTTCTTTTATGTAGGCTTTAATACAGCAATAGCATGTTGTCTCTGTTTTTTTTAAGGGGAGGTTTTGTTTTGTTTTTTTTTTGTTTTTATTCAATATCAGGGAAAGGGAGAAAAGAGGAAATTACTGAGAAGGGCATTTACTACTCTTAAATTGAATTGAAGACAAAAAATAAAAAGACATATAGTTTGAAACAACCCATCTAACGATAAGATGTGCATTCAAACACTAGGTTGCTGCGCGGTTGGTCCTTTTAGTGGACTCTGCCTGTATAACTTGTATTGCTTTTGGTGTTTTTCAGCAGACGTGTGGCTGATTTGGTTGTAATTGCTTCCTATTGTTATTGAGAAAGTATACTTACCTATCAAAAATAAAAAATAAATAAACAAACAAACAAATAAAAAAATAAATAAATCTTGGTGATCGAAGCATCTATTTTTCAGTTTTCCTAAAGATGTAGACTGATCACTCGAGTGCTTTTTATGGACATGGGGATATTTCCAAGCCATGTCTTCTGGCATATATGGGCCCGCATGCCACTGTTGGCATTATTTTGTATCCTTTGGATATAATAAGTGGTTTAATGGGTAGGAGGCCCACTTGCAGTCGGTGACTCGGGTGGCATTTATTATTATTATTATTACTTGTCTTTTTCCCATTCTAATTTGTATTTTATGCTTAGAGTAGTTTGGCCTTTCCAATACGTTTGCAAATATGATTAACTGTTAGTTAAAAAAAAGGGGTTAAATGCCATTTCAATATTTGAGTTTTAACGATTTTTTTTTTTATATTAGTTTTATTTTGTATCACAACTAATATTTAGTTTATGGGAAAAGACAAATTATACTTTTGTTTATATTCTGTTCGTCTACATTTTTAAATCAAAACATGTCACGTGTGACCAAATTTTTTTAAAAAAACAAAAATACCATTTTTATGTTTCTATTATAATTTACATTTTATGCTTTATGAACCCATATAGGCTAAGTTAAAACCAAGTCAACAATTTCTTAATAAAAAATTTGACTTTGGAGGTTCATCAAAACAATTATTTCTACCTAACCCGATAATTTAACTTTGTTTTATTTTTAATAATCTAGTCAAGAATAAGAGTTGGATGAGAATTAAAAGAGATTTGATAGAGTATATGGATGATAATTTAACTTTGTTTTATTTTTAATAACCTAGTCAAGTTAAGAACAAGAGTTGGATGAGAATTAAAAGAGATTTGATAGAGTATATGGATGGCGTTAAATCGTTTTGGCGGTTTGTAATTACCGTCTAGCGTCCGTTTCTTTAACAAATTATTTTATTTTATTTTTTTCATCCTTTCACATGCTCTCATTTTTATGAGGGCATGCGGACATCTAATTCTATTCGTAATTATCAACTTCCAAACACCAAGATTTATTGTGTGCCCATGTGTTATGAAAGTAGAATTCAACGACAAGTAAGGCAAGTAAATGACGTTGGCATGACTCACAAATACAAATCTGATGAAACTCTTAAAATTATCTTTGTAATAGTTTATCCTTAGTAGTATTTGAATTAAATAATGAGTTATCTTCGATTGTTATAAAAGGGAGCTTCAGCTCCCCTGTCCCGCAAAGCAACAGGGAATTTCCCCTGTTCTTGCAATTCTCCTGTTATTGCTACTTACCGAAAGAGAGAGAGAACCGAGAGAGAGAGAAGGAGACGAGCTGGAGGTGTTGTTCATGGAAAAAGGAGAGGCTCCAAGGGACTCACGGCCAAGAAGGAAGACTGGGCAATGTGAGTTTTGGATTTTCTTTAAAATTCTTGAGATGCCCATTAGTTGAGGCTTGATTTTTCTGCAATTAAATGACAGAAAATTGATTTCTATTAGTTGATTGGGTGTTTTCCTTGATGATTTTATGGGTTTCTTGGTGATAGAAATTAGTTGGTTAATTGATTTGGGTATTGAATTACAGTGATGTTTTTAAATGATTTACGGTTGATTGGGAAGTAATTAAACAAGTTTGAGGATTGGGTTTGTATTGAAATTTTTCTTAAAAGAAAGAACGAAGTAGAAGTTTGAATTTTTGTTGTGTTTGCTTGTGGTTCAAACGGTGAAAGTTCTTTATGAATATATGAATATTCTTCATCAATGATTCTGTTGGTGTTGGAATGAAAATTTTCGTAGGCATATCGATTGTAATGGTTGTGGGTATTGAATAGGATGGGTTTCTGGTTCTGTTATTTGAATAGAGAATTTGGGTTGGTTTAAGATTTAGATTAAAGAGAAAATTTGTGGTTTGTTTTCTGGGCTGGCCGTATATGAGTTAAGAGCAACTATTGGCATCAGCCCAGTGCATCAGCCTGGGCTAAATCAGAGGAGAAAAAAAAATTAAAAAAAAATTAAAAAAAATAAAAAATACTGTTTACAGGGCCCATAAACAGTGAAATCGATGTTCGTATGCTTGGGCTGAAATGCTATTCATTTCAGCCCAGGCTGTCATTTATATTTACTCATAAGTTAATTTTGTTGGTGAATTTGCTTTAAAGTTTCTGAATTGTTGTTGTTTTGGATGGGTAGTTATTGGAATTAAGAATCGTATATTAACAACTAGACAGTATAATTTAAGTTGTACTCATCCTCTGTTAAGTGACAAGAAAATAAAGAATATGAAGTTAGATCATGAAGTGAAATTGGAATAGGAACAACTAATATTTTGTTATATGAACTTGGACCTATCTGGACAAAGATGTTACCTGTTCACAATTTTACTTAGACAAAAGGACAGATACCTGGACTTGGTCGGACCAATTTTACATGGATATGGACAGACAACATTTTTATCAAAGACGATCTTGGACATGACAATGGGACAAATAAAATAAAGGATAAATTAAACTTAAAAATGAAAAAAAGGATAATTTGCTCTATAAAAATGAATTTATAGAGATTAAGGTAATTATATAAAGACATGAGTTATGGACTTGGGTTTTTGATATTTAGCAGTAGTTGAATGTTATTAAGAAATTTTCTACTTCCATTGTAGGGAATTTTGTATTCGGATGCAGAGTTAACTACAAAGGCATGTGAAGGCACGTAAGTAAGTTAAGAATTTAACAGTCTAAAAGAAAGGAAACTTTTTCAAAAAAAGACGAATTATTTTACAAATAAAGTATCAAGTTTACTACGTGTGCAGTGATGTCTATATTATAGATAAATAAATGAAAGCAATTTTTGATAAAGTAAATTTTGTAAAGAGTAAAAGTTATTGTTGCAAGAGAATTTTATTCCTGAAAATGTTATAAATAAAGATGTTGAAAATATGGTAAGCGATAATGGCTTAAAGAGCAATGTTAATCATTTTTACTTCAGTTATAAAGATGATTTTTGAAGTCTCATAAATAAGATTTTCATCTATATGTTCATGCTACAAAAAGGTTTATAGTTATTTTATGCATTGTCACCATTGTGAAAGTTAAAGTGATGTAAAAGTTGAAGAGCTGGATCCTACGGCAAAAGTTCTGCTAGTACCGTCTAAAGAGATAAAGGATAGCAAGCAGGGCATTTAGAGGGTGGTCTCAAGTTAACCATCATTAAGTGTGCTATCAGTAGAGACCTTTACTTGAGTGTGCCACCATGGGTTGTTTAACCATCCAATCGATCAATGAAGGTTTCCTAAATAGTTAGTCTCATTCCTATGGTCACATGATGTGACATTCGCCAACCTTATATTGTACATGAGAAACAGTATGAAAGAGGCTAAAAGGGGAAAAAGCTTTCCAGCAAGAGTTTAAAAGAGAATTTATGGTTGAATTATTCATGGATGATCAAAAGGTAAGTTTTACTGTAAAATTTAAAAGAAATTATTCATAAAATAGTCTATGGTTAACTTTAATGGAATAAAGAGATAAAGTTATACAACAAAGTTTTAAAGTTAATGGAATGATTAAAAGTTCAAAGTACAGATATACAGTTTTAAAGTTAAAGATACAAGTAACAATTTTTAAAAGATATCAGGTATGGTTTAAGGTTAACCCTTCATGGATGCTTTATTCTAAAGGTAAATTTTAAAGTAATGGGCTATATTAAAGATTTGGGAAATAAGAAATGTTAATTAAAGAAAGATTATTAAAGGCTAGCATTTTTAAAGATATAAGAATAGACTCACATGTACGCACTGTTTAATTTACTTACTTACTAAGGGCCTGTTTGGATGTGCGTTTGAGGAGCTAAAAAGTATGTTTAGCACTTAAAAAGCCCGTCTGGAGAAAAAAATGCCCGTTTGGAAAAAAAAAAAAATCAAAGCGCTTTTGAGGGTCTAAACGCTCAAAATCCCGTTTTGCCAAAAGCTTGAAAGTGACGCTTTTGGTGAAACGCACTTCCTGGAGAAATGCGGGAAGTTGTTTTCATTTAATGAAATTTACAACCTGACAAAAATACCCATACCAATTTCACATAATGACAACTGTGGCCCTTTATAAACATATTTGTTCAACCTCTCATTCTGTCTTTCTTGTTGTTGCAGTTGGAGTTGCTTCAAAGAGAAAGGGAGACCCAATCTGAGGTTGTCGTTCCCATTGCCGGTATGAAAGAGCCCATTATATTTTTATTTTGTTTTCTCCTTTTTCCTATGCTACACAAACCCATAATGACGGAAAAAAAAAAAAAACTATGAAAATACAAAGAAAGGCAAGAAAAAAAAAAGTGATGTTGAGTTTAGAAAAACTATGAGTTTGAGGGGCTTACCCTTTCGCTCACTGTAGAGGTCTGGGGGTGATGGTGGAGAGAATTTGGTTGATGAAAATATGAGAGAATCCAGTGGGAGTGAGAGAGAAAGGAGAGAAGTGTTGGAGTGTTTAGTTTAACTCCAAAGAGAAGTCATGCTTGCATTTTAACTGAGATGATGCCGCGTTTCCCAACTGACTGGTAAAGGAGGAGATAGTGAGGTGTTAATTGATAAAAGAGTATGATGTTACAAGACAAGTCTAGGGACCCAGACCTATAATTTTGTGTCAGTCTGTTGATTTTTTTTTTTTTTACAAACGTGTAGGGAGGAAAGTGAGACTACTGATAAGCATAAGGACAAAAGATGATAGGTGATAGCTGTTTGCGTGTATACGTATTGTTCTTGAATTTCTTTTCCGCAAGAAATGTAGTGGATTTCAAAACATATATATCTGATTTGTACCAGAAGTGGTGTGTGTTAGTTGCTCTTCCTTTATTTTGCTAATATCATTTACAAAATTTTATATATACATATAGCTTATCGTGTGCTGTCTTCAACTATTTTCTCTTGTATTGTCATTTCAGATGACAAGTAAAGAATATGTAAAAAAACACATGACAAATCAGTAATTGTCAACTTTGTTCAAATTTGAAGATCAAGAGAACATGGTAGCCTTTAATTAGAAGTTAGAAACAAACTAATAGTTGGTTTATAGACAACTATATGCAGTAATTATAGGCTTCTAAGGTGCCCTGAGATGTTTGGATTTTGAAGTGGTAGGTTGGGATTAGCTTGAGGCTATTGGGTCGTATTTGGTGGGCGTGCAGTGTTGTTTGGATGAATTGGTGTTTTTTTTTTTTTCTCTGAACTTACGATTTCCTTGTAGTTGCAAAATGTTGGACATCTAAGTTAAAAGTATGAAATTAAATCATTAAAAAATGAAAAAAAGTTTACATTAATCATTTTTATATTAAAAATTTGTTATAAAATGGAATAACAAAAAAAAATGTCCTTTATTGTGATTTTTACAACTACAAGCACTTTTTTAGTTTTGTTATCAAACATCAATAATATTAAAAAAGCACTTAAGATATGCAGTTACCAAACAAGTAAACAGCTTTTTAGTAGTAGTACTTTTGACAAAAGTCCAAAGACAAAAGCTCTATATTCAAAAGCTCTATTTTTCACCTTAATCTCAAACAAGCCCTAAGTCGTAGACTTACTCATTTTCTACATGTAAACGCAATATGTATTTACAAATTGTATTTACAGGAAGTGTAGTGTACAAAACAAAGGAAAGTAAATGTTCAAGGAATGATCAATGTGTCCATATTGTATAGCAAGGAAGAAAAGTAACAGGTTGGAGACTTTAAGCTCTTGGAATAATTATGATATATGATTCTCTAGTTTGAAACATGTATTAATTGGTTCTGTGACTCTTATATTGTAAAGGAAAAAGGGTATAGCATGTATCAAGGTTATAGTCTTTGTAACATTTTATGAATTAGCGTTATGGTTCATGACAATATAGTATTTTGGTATATTTTTAAAAATGTGAGTTTGTGGTGTCATGAGATATTGTGTATTCATAATGCTTTGATGTTTATGATGGTCATATAGTATCAAAAGAAAAAAAAACTTCGTTGTAATCTCTCCAATCGCTCTACCTCTTTTAAAGTAAATGCCAGTGCGTTACTGCTAGTGCGGCTTCCGTCCAAGGGTGTTCAATACATGAAGGTTCTAGTGGGATGCATGTTACATGACGTTTTCACCGATGCACGATATTTGAGTAAAAGATGGGGGGGGGGGGGGAGGGGGTTGAAGTGGGTTTTCAAGCTAAAATAGTACAAGAAGATCTAGAGGACTTTGATGACGGGGCGCAAAAGTTTTATGATCTGCTTAAGGATGCCGATAAGCCACTTCATGAGAAAAAAAAATAGTAAATTGGGGGTTATTGTAGATCTATTCAATTTAAAGTGTATAAGTGGATGGAGTAACACATTGTTCTCATTATTGCTTTAGTTAATTAATGAGTTGATTCCACCGAAGGTGCGTCATTGCCTAAAGACACATATGAGACCAAAAAGTACATGAAGGACTTGAGGCTTGAATATGAGAAGACCCGGCTTATTGTAATGGTTGTATGTTGTTTTGGAAGGAATACAAGAAGTTAGAAAAATGTACGTCATGCAACACATTGAAGTGGAAGGATGAAATTGGTAAGAATGTTCAGTTGTCTGCAAAAGTGGAAATTGCTCATACTCGAACCTAACATCAAAATTAGATGGGTCAAATGCGAACGAAGCATCAAAATGAGATGGTTCATATGCGAAAGATGATGGAGGTATTTATGCGGGGAGGCAACGAACATAACATTCCAGGCACAACGTCTAGACTTCGTACTACCTAGAGCACCCGTTGGTAATCGCACAAGTGACGTTTTATATTAGTCTTTTTAATATCTTTATTGGATAAGTTTAATTAACTTGTATGTGAATGGAACATCGTATGTAATAAGGTTTGCATTCAATACACATGTAACGATGTTTTGCAGGTCAAGGGGACATTGCAGATGAGGATGAGGCGCAAGTGCGACAATTAGGCAGAGGAGAGGGTACCATGTGATTTTTCTAACATTGTATGGTAGGAATGATATCATATATGTAATAAATCCTGAATTGGTTTTGTGATGTTGTACATGTGCAAGAAATGAAATTTTGAAGATTAAAAGGGAGTTAGCAGTGAGGCAGTTGTAAAGGTACGTAGAATATGGTTGTGTCTTGATTTTATAACAGTATCATATCTCTAGTTATACAATTTGCTGATTTGTGATTTGAGAGGAATATTTGTTCATAATGCTTTACACATGGTCGTGTGTGTGTCCACAAGGTGTGAGATGTTGGTGATTAGGAGTGTACAACCGAGATAGTTATTACCCGCTAATAATCGGATAACCAAAAATTTAAAAATAACTGCAACCGAATAACCGCCTAGGCCGGTTGCAGTTACCGGTTATAGGTATTGAAGAAAACGGTACCCGGTTTATATATATATTAAAAATAAAATTTAAAACAAATAATAATTTAAAACTTAAAAACTATACTTTATAGTACAACTAATTTTATTATAGAGGTTTTATTATGGAGGTTTAATTTTTATGTTATTTATATTTTATGAGAGTATAAAATAGCTTTAAAAAGAACCAAAAAGTAAGTTTAAAATAGCTTAAAAAGAAGCACAAAATATTAAAAGAGGGTTCAAAAGGCTCATTATTTAAAACCCGGTTATCAATTAGTAACCGATTTCAGTAACCGGTTTGAAACTGATTAGTAGCAACCGCAACCGGTAGGCCGATTGCGGTTATTTAAAATTGAATAATCATGACTTCGTTTGTGGTTGAGGTTTGTAAGGAATAACCGCAACTTCAACCACAACCGGTTGTACACCCTTATCGGTGAAGAAATATTTTTCACACTTTAGTTTTTTTTTTTTTATTGTGGTAATTTTTTATTGGTGTTTCATCTTGTGGAATGAAGAATATGCTCTTTTCATTTTATTGGTGTGTCCACGTAGAATATGTTCTTTTCATTTTTTAAATTAGTGCTTCAATTAATGTTAAAATGTTATTACTTTTCTGTTTTGGTAATAATTTGAGTTATTGTTACTTTTTTTGAATTGATTTTTTTATTTGTATTATGTGTCCAGTTTATGTTTCATTTTGAATCAGTTGATGTGATATACACGTTGGATCATGTGGTGCTTCACCAACTTCCATAGTTGGGTGCTTCACCAACTTGGTGCTTCATTATTTAATTGCTTCACACATTGTTGGTGTTTCACCAACTTCCATAGCATAGGAAAAATAACACTACAAATTTGATATTTTATTCATCATTTGTTCAAACTAAATTTCCTCATAGATGTAAAAAGCATGGCTCTAGTTATGGTCTTGTATTGGTTGAACATATAGTTAACATTGTCCAATTTGTAAGGCGCTGCATGTGACCCCTTTATCATCATCCTAGAAAGGAATGAATTCATTTCCTCAGGTTATGTTTTTGTTTCGGTTATTCTTTGAGTTATTGTTAGCTTTCTTGAATTGATTTCTTATTTGTATTATATGTCCGGCTTATGTTGCATTTTGAACAATTGATGTGAAATTTAATTGTAGTTGTGAAGTAGCATATCTGTTTTAATGACAAGGTTTGTATCCAAAATTACTTCTACAACAGTGTATGGACACAAACCCTGTCATCAAAACTTATCCTGATATAGGTGAAGTAGCTTTTAGATATAAAAGAAGAGTCATTATATCAATTTTCTTTTATCTTGAGCTGTACTTAGTTGTGGTTGAGTTACTAATATTAGAAGGTGACAACTTAGAGAAGTTGTTTCCAAACACGACCTTCAAAATTGCACCCGTTAAGGTCACTTGAAACTTCAAATTTTGTCCGTACATCATGTTGCCTAGGATGCCCATTGATACATACTACTGATAGACAAGTAAAACCAGCAATGAGAAGTAACAACGGGGAGAAGGAACATTTAATCATTGCCCAAATCAACCTTTCTATCCCAAGTAAAAGTCAACAATAAGAATTCTAAAATCTCCCCCTCACCATTATGTGTCGAAAAATTTCCCTTACATAAAAATGTGATGTTGCGTTTGTGTATATTATCTTATCTAGATATTATCATTCTGTGGAAAAGAAATGTATCTTAAACTAGGATATTGGAGCACTATTACTTACCTTAGAGAATTGGCATCAATCTTGCATGGAATTGCATAGAGTGGGAAAAACTTCATGAACATAGTAATAGAAGGCAACACAATTGTAGCAGTAGGCAGTTCGCCCAAATTCAAAAGCATATCCCCTTCAAGGAACCCAACACTATCAACTGCACCAACCCAGAAAACACAACTAACCACAATAATAGAAGCCAAAACCCCTCCAACAAAAATAGGAAAGCCTTCTTTCCCTACACCTTGCCATTTTGAAGGCTGTGTTTGGAAACAACTTCTCTATATCAGGATAAGATTTTACTATAAGGTTTGTGTCGATACACCGTTGTAGAAGTAACCGTATGTACCAACAAAGAATTGCTACTATGAGAAGAAGTAGCAAGCTCAACTACCCTCTTTGTGAAAGTGCATTTGAAAGTGACAATATCCCCACACCTAGGAAACAAGGTAATGAGATTGTTGTTAGCTTTGCCTATGTGATAGTACATTTACAATGATCACAAGTAATGATGACAAGCTATCTTCTGATAAATAACTCAAAATTTGACTTATTGTTGCTTCCAGTAGCATCTCTCTGGTTATTTTTCATAGCATTTAAACACACAAAAAAAAATTCATGATCTAGAGTGGAACAATTATGTAACTATGAGATGAAACTCGTAATAAAACAGTGATTCACATGCAGCATTATAAGCTGATCATATTAAATGCCCTTTCACACAACGTGGACAACATTCAAATGCCACTTTTATAGCATTGAGTCATGTCTACCTTTTACTAAGTTAGCCTTTGATATCCAAAGCATACTTGCTAAGAGGCAGAGATATAAATACTAGTGCACATATTTAATCTAAGTATGCAAACGTGTTGTATAATAACATAGATTGATACTACTAGAAATAATTATAGCAGTAATTGTTGATGCACATATTGCATCCATTTTAATCCTCACCAAGTACTAGACCTTTCATTTTTCCATTTTTTGTTTATATTAAGCTAGTTTCACCATTATAACAATAAGTCGAATTTTGAGTTATTTAGCAGGAGATAGCTTGTTATCGTTACTTGTGATCATTATAAGTGTACTAACATTGAGGCAGAGCTAACAACAATCTCAGTATCTTGTTTCCCAGGTGTGTGAATACTGTCACTTCCATATGCACTTTCTCAAGGAGGGTAGTTGAGCTTACTATTTCTTCTCCTAGTAGCAATTCTCTGTTAGTACACAGGATTACTTCTACAACGGTGTATGGACACAAACCCTATTGTCAAATCTTATCTTGATATAGGTACAAAGCTTTTGGATTCAAAGGTAGAGTTTTGATATCCATTTTCATGTATCTTGAGCTGTACTTAGTTGCAATCGATTTTCTGATATTAGGAGGTGATGAATTAGAGAAGTTGTTTCCAAACACGACCTTCAAAATTGCCGGCCTAAAAGTTTCAGGAAAAAAAAAAGGCTTTGTTATACTTACGGGCCTTGTAATTCTACTAACTACATGGTTGAAGAGTTTGGGCGTGTTAGACTATTTTTTTGCTGTAAAGATTTTGGCTTATGTTATTGTGGCTAGTTGTGTTTTATGGGCTGGTGCAGTTGACGGTGTTGGGTTTCATGAAGGGGATATGGTTTTAAATTTGGGTGGATTGTCTGCTACTATAAGCTTGTTTGTCTTCTGTTTCTATGGTCATGCAGTTTTTCCCACACTATGCAATTCCATGCAAAATAGAACTCAGTTCTCTAAGGTAAGTACATAAATAATAGTACTCTAATATCCTACTTTTACTTGTGATAGAAATATTGATTTTCGGCAATGATTACAAGTTCCTTTTCACTTTCACTGTTGTTATTTCTCATTGGAGGTTTTACTTGTCTGCTTTATCAGTAGCACAATCGACTATGGATCAATGGGCATCCTAGGATACCTGATGTACGAAGAGAATTTAAAGTCTCAAATGACATTAAATCTTCCTATCAGAAAAATCATTACAAAAAGATCAATTTATACTACACTCATTAATCCTCTCACCAAGTACACCGTTATAATTACTCCGATTGCTACAGCTATTAACAACAAATTTTATTTTTGCAAATGCCGATCTACTATTCCTATTCTGATAAGAATAACACTTGTGATCAACACAGTGTCTGTGGCGTGCACTGTACCATTTTTCGACGATGTTATGGCGTTTGTTGGTGCCTTTTTTAATGTTATTGGGTCAATATTATTACCATGCTTATGCTACCTAAAGATAAACTGAACTGCTAATATACATACCCAAAACTTTGAGCAGTTCTGTTTATCTTTAGGTAGCATAAGGATGGTAATAATATTGACCCAGTAACACTCAAAAAGGCACCAACAAACGCCATAACATCGTCGAAAAATGGTAAAGTGCACGCCACAGACACTGTGCTGATCACAAGTGTTATTCTGATCATAATGGGAATAGTAGATCGGCATTTGCAAAAATAAAATTTGTCCTCAATAGCTGTAGCAATCGGAGTAATTATAACTATGTAATTGGTGAGAGGATTAATGAGTGTAGTATAAATTGATCTTTTTGTAATGATTTTTCTGATAGGAAGATGAAATGTCATTTGAGACTTCAAATTCTCTTCGTACATCAGGTAGCCTAGGATGCCCATTGATCCATAGTTGATTGTGCTACTGATAAAACAGGTAAGTAAAACCTCTAATGAGCAATACAACAGTGAAAAGGAAAAATGAACTTGTAATCATTGCCCAAAATCAACATTTCTATCACAAGTAAAAGTAGGATATTGGAGTACTTTTATTTATTTACTTACGTTAGAGAACTGAGTTCTATCTTGCATGGAATTGCATAGTGTGGGGAAAACTACATGACCACAGAAACAAAAGGCAAACAAGCTTAAAGCAGCAGACAATCCAACCAAATTCAAAATCATATCCCCTTCATGAAACCCAACATCGTCAACTGCACCAGCCCATAATACACAACTAGCCACAATAAAAGAAGCCAAAATTGCTACAAAAAAAAAAAAAAAAAAAAAGTCCAGCGCACCCAAACTCTTCAACCATGTAGTTGGTAGAATTACAAGGACTATGAGCATAACAAAGCCTTTTTTTCCTGAAACTTTTAAGCTAGCAATTTTGAAGGCCGTGTTTGGAAACAATTTCTCTAAATCGTCACATCCTCGTATTAGAAACTCGATCGCAATTAAGTACAGCTCAAGATACATGAAAATGGATATCAAAACTCTACATTTGAATCTAAAAGCTTTGTACCTTAATCAAGATAAGATTTGACAATAGGATTTGTGTCTTACACTGTTGTCGAAGTAATCTTTTGTACCAACAAAGAATTGCTACTAGGAAAAGAAGTAGCAAGCTCAACCACCCTCCTTGAGAAAGTGCATATGGAAGTGGCAGTATCCACACAGCTAGGAAACAAGATAATGAGATTGTTGTTAGCTCTGCCTCAATGTTAGTACATTTACAATGATCACAAGTAATGATAACAAGCTATCTCCTGCTAAATAACTCAAAATTTGACTTATTGTTCTAATGGTGAAACTAGCCTAATAAAACAAAAATTGAGAAAATGAAAGGTCTAGTACTTGGTGAGGATTAAAATGGATGCAATTTGTGCATCAACAATCATTGTTATAATTATTTCTAGTAGTATCAATTTATGTTATTATGCAACACGTTTGCATACTTAGATTAAATATGTGCAGTGGTATACTTGCACTAGATTAAAATAATGTTTGAATACATAAAATTGTTATAACGTCAACCAAAAGTAAAATCTTTAACTTTAACTCATAAAACAAGAACAATTATGAAATATCGATTTACTACTTTTAAAAATAACTGTTTAAAACACATTATTTTTTTAAAAAAAATAAGGAAAAAAAAAAAAAGCCTTTCATACTGCCAGCCAAATTGAAAAGAGCCCCCGAACTAACAAGTGGTAGATCTCAACCCCCCAAACTGCCAATATGTGATCAGAATACCCTTTTTCAAAAAGCGTTTCCTAGAATACCCTTAGGAAATAAAAAAAGTAAAAAATAAAACTTAACCATTTTATTAAAAAAAAAAAAGAACGAAATTGGGGTGGCTGAGGGTGGATCGGCCATCCTAAAACCTATCACAATTTTTTTTAAAATAAATAAATTGGGAGTGGCCGAAGCCATGGAGGGTGGCTTGTGGCCACCCCCATGCTAAGGGGGGTGGTTCGCAAGCCACCCCCAGGCAAAGGGGGGTGGCTCGCGACCACCTCAAAGTGGTTGGGGGTGGCTCGCGAGCCACCTCCAACTTGTTTAGGGCTGGTCGAACCACCCCCACAAATCTAGGGGGGTGGTTCACGAGCCACCCTCAACCCTTTGAGGTGTTAAGTTTATTATTTTCTTAAATTTTCTAAGGGAATCCTTGGAAAAAAATGGTATTTTTATCATATGTTGGCAGTTTGGGGGGTCGAGATCTATTACTTGTTAGTTTAGGGGGCTTTTTCAATTTGGCTGGCAATATATGAGGTTTTTTTTTTATATATTTTCCCCTTAAAATAATTATTATTTCAATAAAACATGACCTAAACAATTATAAAACATGATTATAATTAAACATGACAAGAACTCATAGGTTGATAGATTCATAAAAGAACATTGGAGAGAAATAATAAGAATAAAAGATTACCTTGAAGAAAGCGGTTGAAAATGATTAAACAAAGGTTTGGGAATTGACAAATAACATCAATTCTGGGCTTCTTCCACATTCCATCTTCGCTATAGGGCTTTGGGGGCTAAGTATTTCAGGCAAATAGGTTACAAGAGGTTTAAGAATGAATACATATGGCTTAGAGTCGAGTTTCTATGGTTTTGGACGCTTGAAAACGAGTTTCTAATGCATGAGGATCGATCCTAAAAATTGAATATCGATCCTGATGAGTTGGTAGGATCAATCATGTGTTTGGGAAGATCGATCCTCTCTCTGAATCTTTTTTTTTTAAAAAAAAAAAAAAATGGAAGAACCCAACTTCAAATAAAACACACTTGCTTGAAAATTATGTGTATTTTAAAAGAATTTATATGTAAAAATGAATTTAATTTTTCGAGGTATTACAGCCTAGGCTTGCTTTTTAGTTCAAAAATTATCTTCTCTCCCTTGCTACCACATGACCATTTAGTGAGGAAATGAGGATTTGTTTTTCAAAATTATTTTGGTAGGTATTCTATGCTTGAAATGATTTATTGAATATTCTCAAGAAAGCGTTTAAATTCATTTCTACCGTATCGAGTTCAAAAACTCTTATGATATGGTTTGAAGGTGAGCTTTCAAGAAAATATTATATGATTCACTTAACGTATCTCTTGTAATGTTGATTGTATTCTTTTACTTTGAAAGTTGTTTAAGGACTCGATAAGCTATAAAAATTAACAAAGATAGATAAATGTAAAAATATATTGCTTTTACGTTTATTGGCTTTACATATCGTCATTTACTTTTATTGTCCTAATGTGACGCACTTTCGCGATTTGAGGTGCTTGTTTTTATGTTTTGAAGCGGTTTCGGGTTTGAAGATAAATTTGTCTAAATCCGAGATTGTTCCCATAGGTGAAGTGGAGAATGTGGTGGAGTTGGCTAGCATTCTTGGGTGTGGGGTGGCTACGTTGCCGATGAAGTATTTAGGTCTTCCTTTGGGTGCTCATTATAAGGCATCCGCAATTTGGAATGGTATCATTGAGAAGATGGAATCTAGATTGGCAGGATGGAAGAGAATGTATTTGTCCAAGGGAGGGAGATTAACTTTGATTAAAAGTACCCTCTCTAATCTTCCAACATATTATTTATCCATGTTTCCTATTCTAGTGGTAGTGGCTAATCGTCTGGAAAAACTTCAGAGGGATTTTTTGTGGGGCGGGTTGGGCGATAAATTTAAGTTTCATTTGGTGAAATGGTCGCAGGTTTGTACTCCAAAGATGACAGGGGGTTTAGGAGTGAGAATGATGATTCCCTTTAATAGAGCATTGTTGGGTAAGTGGCTATGGAAGTTTGCTACAGAAAGGGATGTTTTGTGGCGGAAGGTGGTGGATGTAAAATATGACAGCTTGAGTGGAGGTTGGTGCCCGAAGGAGGTAGGGGACCATATGGGGTGGGATTTTGGAAATGTATTAGAAGGGGGTGGGCTAGTTTTGCCAATCATGTACGCTTTGAGGTAGGGGATGGTTCCAAAGTTTTGTTTTGGCACGATGTTTGGTGTGGGGAATAGCCGTTGAAGAACATCTTTCCGGAATTGTTCACCATCGCTTGCCGGAAGGATGTATGGGTAGCAGAGACTATGCAGATTCACAATGGCTCCATTCATTGACATGTACTTTTTACTCATTTGGTGCAGGATTGGGAGGTGGAGTTAGTGTCTCGTTTCTTTGAGATGCTGTATTCGCAGAGAGTAATGATTGGAGGAGAGGATCAAATGTGTTGGATTCCTTTGAAAAGGAAATACTTTGAGGTGAAATCGTACTATCAGGTTCTCTCTCATCCTACTTCTACCATACAGGCCACGTTTCCTTGGAAGGGTATATGGAAAGTTAAGGCGCCCCCGAGAGTGGTCTTCTTCGTGTGGACGGCAATTTTAGGAAAGATTTTAACCTTGAATAATTTGCGGAAGAGAAATATCATTGTGTTGGAGTGGTGTTGCTTGTGTAGGAAGGATGAGGAGTCTATTGATCATTTGCTCATTCATTGTGAGGTTGCTTCAGAGATGTGGACGATGTGTTTGCAGTTATTTGGTGTTATGTGGGTGATGCCTCACAGGGTGAGTGAGCTGATGGAGTGTTGGAGAGGACAATTGGGGATTCGAGAGGTTCTACAATTATGGAGGCTGGTTCCTTTGTGTTTGATGTGGTGTCTTTGGCGTGAGAGAAACGCAAGGAGTTTCGAAGATCGAGAGCTTGGCTTGACAGAGTTGAAGAGGCTATTCTTGCAAACTTTGTATAATTGGCGGGTGGCTTGGAATACTACGCATGTTTCTACTTTTTCTGAATTTTTAAATTTCTGTTCTTCTTTCCCTTTGAGATAGGGGTTCTCTTGTATACTTCCCGTGTACTAGGGTTATGCCCCTCTGCGCTTTGTTTCAATACACATTACTTATCAAAAAAAAAAAAACTTTTATTGTCCTTATGGTTTGTTTTTACCTTAAGATTCTTGTTTAAACATTATATCACCAAAAGCTTTAGCTTGCTTCCGTGTTTTAACATTAATATGGTATAAGACTACCATGGTCATCGCTTTTACATTATCGTTTTTACATTTAGTCCTTATGATATATTTTGATATCTTGAGATTTAAATTAAACGAACAAATTTGGCCGTTTAAATATCAATCTAAGTATTAGATTTTTTTTTCTTTGAAAGGCTAAGTATTAGATTATTACGAATGATTGTCATTTAGTTTTAAAGTCCTTACGATATATCTTTACATTAAGATTTTTGTTTAAGTGTGGTAGCATCTTGCTTGCACGTTTGACTACTAATCTTGATGTTTAGACAATTATGAGTTGATTGTCTTAACATTTATTGTCCTTGCAATGTGACCATACTTTAATATTAATGTCTACAGTTTATATTACAATTCTTTGATTAGAAAAACATTAATCTTTGTATTTTGACTTATTAATGTAGAGGATATATGTATCATGTTGATATATGTATTTGGATCCAAAACAACATATTATTCAAAATGAAACTGATATATGTATTTGTGTTGGTTGTTTGTATATATGTATATATTATATGCAGATGAGGAGTTAAGAATCTAGTAAAAAAAGAGTAAATATGGAAGTTCTTATTGAGAATTGATATTGCGTTTCATTATTATAATGATTATTATTTTATTCATTTATTATGTTGGATAATGAAATGCATATTATGTCAAAGTAATTAAATAGTTAAAAGAATAGTTATAAACTGAACTAGTAAGTACCAGAGGCAATGGCTGACCAGTAGATTGGGGGAACAGTCCAAAGACCTGATAATAAGTTACCATATTGGGACCAGTAGCGTTCAATACAAATAGGTAAACTTTATAAGTAGGAGGATAACAGATGATAAGACAGGTTGATATTGAACCTTAGAACGAGATGAGTGAAAGCATATAAAATCTAAGACTCAAATTAATTGGCTACTATGATGCATAATCATACATTCATTATCATTGTTATCTTTGAATTGCTTCAATAAATCAATTGTCCTTTATATTATGCAAATAGTACTCACTTGTTTGCCTATATAAATATGATAACGTCATATTTACATAGACTATGATATAGGGTTAGAGGGTTCGCCAATTTCGATGATTATTGAATCCTCTATTGTGGGTTTGAAGCTAGTCTTTAAGGAGTTAGCCTTATGTTTTATTTTGTTTGTATAGTTATGTGTTATTTCCTTTGGTATGTATAAGCTGACAATAATTTGGTTATGTTTGATATTATATGGTTATGAATGTTTATGTGTCGCATGTGACATATGCTTTTCTTCGATGCATTTAGTATGCATCTGTATGCAACTAAACCTATGTTACAATATTTTATATAATGATGTAATTCAATAAGCTCATCTGTGTTATGTAAGGTAATCCTAGGTATTTTTAAAAGAAAAGAGTATTCTATTGCGAGATTGTATTTGTAATGTAGTAACTTTACGTGGAAACTAAAAGTATCTGCTTATGATTCTATTACATAAGATTGGGGCATCACAGGTCTTACGCCCTTTTGCTGAAAATAGCACGTTAGTAATTTTACCTTTCAAGCAGGATTCGTAAATTAGGAACTCATAAAGTTCCAATGGGCGAAGAAGCCCATCCTTGATGGATCTTTGGATCCTACTTGGATTAATATATCAAAGACATAAATATTAAAGATATGCTTTGTGAGTAGAAGATAAAATTCTAATTGAGAGTCTCTAACCTAATTTATAAATAAGGAGCATTTGTATTTCATTTATGAGGCATTATTAAATATGGTAAATGTATGATAAATCTCTTGGTAAATGTGTCATTTGAAATCGATCCCTTAATTTTTAATTTTGAAAATTGGGTCTATGAGCATTCGCGAATTTGCAATCGATCATTCCGTGTTCTTGTTGTCTATTATTTTGGAAATTTGTTAGTCCTAATTAATAGAATATTATTATTATTTATTAATGTTTTTTAATTTAAAAAAAAAACTAAAAAACTAAAAATCTTAAATAAACTTGAATACATTAAACTAAATTAA
>FXXK01000121.1:232901-274041 GCA_900184695.1 Betula pendula | reverse complement strand
TTTTTTTTTTGAAAAAAAAAGATTTCAAGTTTCAAGTTTTTGATTTTTATTTTTTTAATTAAAAAAAATTATTAATTGGGACTAACGCTATACAGAAAAAAAAAATGAATAGAAATTTCATGGAGGGATCAATTTAAAATTTGTGAATACTCATGGACCCAATTTTTAAAATTAAAAAGTAAGTGATCGATTTCAAATAATGCATTTACTTATAAATTTATCATACATTTATTATATTAATTATAGGTGAAAAGACCCTATTCATTTTTTTTTTTTGTTTTTTTGACTGAAATTCTTTGATTTACTTGAACAAATTTGACTAAAAGAGAATTGGATACGGCTTATGTTATGTAGTTTAAACTACAACATATTTACTATAGTTTAAAATACAACACATCTAATGTATAACAAATGTAGGGCCCAGATTTAACCAAATTTTTTTGAAACCAAACGTTGTCGTTTATTTTTAGTGAAGCAGACGTTTGACAGATATCTCTTTTATGCTGTCCAATCCAAAATACACAAAAATAAAAAGAACACGGCAAAAAAATTAGCACTCAAGAAACAGTCCTACACCACTGAACAAAGAAAATCTTCTAAAGGCAAAACCCTTTTTCTTTTTTCTTTTTTTCTTCTAAAGGCAAAACCCATTAAATCGCTGATATGAAACCCATAAGAAAAACTCAAATTTGTAGCACAAAAATATCAAAACTTTTTAATGGGTTTTCCCACAAGGAAGCGAAATTCATAGGGGTTCCTTGGGTGGCTTGGATCCTTCACCAGGATTGTTTACAGGTGGTTTTGAGGCATCTATAGAATTTCGCTTCCTTGTCGGTTTTAAGAAAAACCCATTAAAAAGTTTGGATATTTTTGTGCTATTTTTGTGTATTTTGGATTAGTGTATGTGAGGATCCAAGATAAGCAAGTCAAGGTGCAAAATAACATGCTTAAACAGCGTCAAAAAAAAAAAAAAAAAAAAAAATCCATCAAACGTCAACGTTTAGTTTCAAGAAAATTTAATTAAATCTAGGTAGCACATGCGTGGTAATAAGATTGACCCAATAACACTCAAAAAGGCACCAACAAACGCCATAACATCATCGAAAAATGGTACAATGCATGCCATAGACACTGTGCTAATCATGATCAGAATACTAATAGTAGATCGACATTTGCAAAAATAAAATGTGTCCTCAATAGCTGTAGCAATCGGAGTAATTATAATTGTGTACTTAGTCAGAAGATTAATGAGTGTAGTATAAATTGCTTTTTTTGTAATGATTTTTCTTATAGGAAGATTTAATGTCATTTGAGACTTTAAATTTTTCTCGTACATCAGATAACCTAGGATGCCCATTAATCCATAGTTGATTGTGCTACTAATAAAGCAGACAAATAAAACCTTCAAAGAAAAATAACAACAGTGAAAAGTGAAAAGTGAAAAGGAACTTGTAATCATTGCCCAAAATCAACATTGCTATCACAAGTAAAAGTAAGATATTTGAGTACTTTTATTTATTTACTTACCTTAGAGAACTGAGTTATATCTTGCATGTAATTGCATAGTATGGAAAAAATTGCATGACCACAGAAATAAAAGGCAAACAAGCTTAAAGCAATAGACAATCTATCCAAATTCAAAACTATATCCCCTTCATGAAACCCAACATTATCAACTGCACCAGCCCATAATACACAACTAGTCATAATAACAAAAGCCAAAATCCCTACAGCAAAAAAATAGTCTAGTACACCCAAACTCTTCAACCATGTAGTTGGTAGAATTACAAGGGATGTGAGCATAACAAAGCCTTTTTTTCCTAAAAATTTTAGGCCAGCAATTTTGAAGGCCGTGGTTGGAAACAACTTTTCTAAATCGTCACCTCCTACTATTAGAAACTCAATCGCAACTAAGTACAACTCAAAATACATGAAAATAGATATCAAAACTTTACATTTGAATCCAAAAGCTTCATACCTATATCAAGATAAGATTTGGAGATAGGATTTGTGTTCATACACCATTGTAGAAGTAATCTTGTGTACTAACAGATAATTGTTATTAGGAGAAGAAGTAGTAAGCTAACCACCCTTTTTGAGAAAAGTGTATATGGAAGTGACAGTATCCATACACCTGGAAAACAAGATAATGAGATTGTTGTTAGCTCTCCCTCAATGTTAGTACATTTACAATGATCACAAGTAATGATAACAAGCTATCTCCTACTAAATAACTTAAATTCGACTTATTGTTCTAGTGGTGAAACTAGCTTAATAAAAAAAAAAATGGGAAAATGAAAGGTCTAGAAATTGGTGAGGATTAAAATGGATGCAATATGTGCATCAATAATCATTGCTATAATTATTTCTAGTAGTATCAATCTATGTTATTATTCAATATGTTTGCATACTTAGATTAAATATGTGCACTAGTAATCGGTGATATACTTACACCAGATTAAAATAACGTTTGAATATATAAAATTGTTATAACACCAACCGAAAGTAAAACCTTTAACTTAAACTCATGAAACAATAACAATTATGAAATATCGATTTACTAGTTTTGAAAATAACAGTTTACAACACATTCTTTCTTTAAAACAATTATTTTATCAATAAAACATGACCTAAACAATTATAAAATTGTTTTAGTTTTAGTTATTTATTTATTTTTTTAAAGATGTAAGTTTTAAGTTTTAAATTTTTTTATTTTTATTTTTTTAATTAAAAAACAATTTTTTTTTTATTAATTGAAACTAACGGTGTATAGTAATAAAAATGGACGGAAATTTCACAGAGTGATCAATTTAAAATTTGCGAATACTCATGGACCCAATTTTCAAAATTAAAAAAGTAAGTGATCGATTTCAAATAATAGATTTACTTAGGAATTTATCCTACATTTACCATATTAAATATAGGTGAGAAGACACCACCATTCCTTTTTCTTTTTTTTATGTGATTGAAATTCTTTGATTTGCTTGAACAAATATGACTAAAAGTAATTTGGATCCGGATTATGTTCTGTAATTTAAACTACAACATATCTACTGTAGTTTAAAATACAACACATCTATAATAAATGTGCTTGGCCAACAAAGACAAGAGAGACACAAACAAGAAAGACGCAAAATTGTAAAGTCCTCATAAATCCCTGGCCAGCAGAGAGATAGAAGATGGAGAGGAGAGAGAGACAAACGAGAAACGCAGATGAGAGAGAGAGAGATAGAAGATGGAGAGGAGAGAGAGAGACAAAAGAGAAACGCAGATGAGAGAGAGAGAAAAGAAGGGATGGACAACCCTCATAGATTCAATATGCTTGGCTAGCAAAGAAGAGAGAGACGCAAACAAGAAAGACGCAGATGAGAGAGAGAAAAGATGGAGATGGAGACGAGATAGAATTGAAAAGAGAAAAAAGCTTAAGGAAGAAAAAAAAAAGAGAAAGAAAGAAAATAGGTAAAAGTAAAAAATAATTATTTTAATGATATAGAGAAATATCTAAATTTAAATAAAATAATAAAAAATAATAATTATCTAAATTTAGAGAACATAGTTGAGTAGATAGTCTCCTTACCTTCTTAAACGGCGTTAAAAAAAAAAACACCAAAAAAATCCATCAAACGTCAACATTTAGTTTGAAGAAAAATTTAATTAAATCTAGACCTTACATTTATTTTACAGCAGAACTACAGCAAATAAGTGGGATCCAAGTAATTTTAAATCCTTGTCTGCTGTGTCAAATAATATATTTATTGTTATTTAATATGCTTACATCAGATTGTGTAAAAACCGGTCCCCAATACCGAAAAATCCAAGGCTGTGATCCTGTGAATGTGATTGTAAAAGCGAGTGCTGCAGCGTGAAGACAAAAGTCCAATTCCAATCCTATCCTTGCAATTAAATGAAGCAAAGAAAAACAAATAAAAACCCACGCGACCGTCAGTCTGACTCGGTAAAATATCTTCAAGAAAGTCAAAAACGAAGAGCATCTTCCGTATCTTTTTTTTTTTTTTTTTTCACCATTAAAAGTCCGCTGTGCAGTATTTTGCACATTCGGCGGTTGAACTTGTGGCAAATCGAGGTGCTTTGCGGTTCCCGCATTTCTACACAGCGGCGGCTCATCTAAACGGGCTTTTCAAATTTTAAATACAATTCTGAAATCGTGGAGTTTTGTGTGTGTCTTCACCTCCGACCACACCCACTGACTAAAAAGCATCACTGCTTGTTTCGCTAAGCTCTGAGCACAAGCAGACACAAACGCCCATTTCTATATATATATTTTAATTTCTAAACTTATTATTTACCTTAAGAAAGGTAAATCTTTTAGTTTTTAAAGAATGTTGTTTGGAAGTAGTTCTGGATTCTACTTCCTGCACTTTTTCTTCTGGGATTTGTTTTGTTTTGTTTATTTGTCTTCTGTTGTTTGAAAATTGAAGAAATCTCTGTTGCCGAGAGTCTTATTATAAGATGCTTTCACCTGCATCTTTGTCATTTTTCCCTTTCTTTTTGAAATTTGAATGCTTGAATTCAAAGATATGATACTGTATGCCGTTGACATTTTTTAAGGCTGAAGCTTGGCTTTTTTGGGTTTTATTGATTTGCATTTCAAGAAGTTGGGAGGTATTTTCAAGTGGGTTTTATCTCAGGTCTCTTTCCGCCTCTTTCTCATTCTCCTCGTTCTTTTTTGTTCCACCCCTTTCATTACCTTAAGGGGCTTTTACCTTCCCCATGTATTACTGGTGTTCTGTGAACATGGGGTTTGAAATCTCTCTCTCTCTCTGTAACTCTGGCTTGTATTCAGCGCGGAGAGGGAAGTGGGTCTGTGTTGTTTTGTTTTCTTGTGTTTGTTTTCGGATTTAAGATTCAGGAAAATAGGTTTCCTTTATTGTAGATGGGCCAGGTTCTGGTAAGTGTAAAAAACTGAAGGCAAGAAGAGGGACCGCTAAGATCTGTCCTTTGGATTGATGTGTTCCTTCTCATTTATGAGGAGTTTACTAAGATCTGTCCCCATAGATTGGATGCTTTTTTGTTACCCAAATCCCATGGCTTTACTTGACTTTCACTGTTCACCCTCACTCACTTCTGAAAGTCCCAAGCTTTCTATCTGAGATTCTGAGGTGTGTGTGAAGCCACACTTTGTTTAGGCCAACTATCAATTTTCTTTTTATCTTAAAATTTTCAAGGGATACGAAAAGGGGCTCTCTGAATCAACTTTTAAAGACTTTAATGAGGGTATGTTTGTGAAATTCTGTCCTTATATTTCACAATGGAAACTTTTGACTTCCATGATGGGAAGGGAGGTACCCCACTTCTCCTTTTCCTTTGTTCTTTGCATTTGAGTGCCCTATCAATGTGCAAAAGCCCTTTTGCTCCTAATTTGGTCATTTCACCTTTTCCTCTGCGCAGACAATCATTCCTTCTTAAGCTCTTGAGTTTACTGCTTTTTGCTCAGCTCTGAAATTCATGTAGTACAAAATTTAACTGGTTATTGAATGATTCTCGTGCACAATGTATGTTAGTCTTTTCTTTCTTTTATTTATTTATTTATTTTTTATTTTTTATTTTTTTCCCGTCTCTTTTTTGAATTGATTAGTCTCACAAGTTGTGTTGGTAATGTTTGTATAGTTGTGTTGAAAATGACTGGTAGATATGCATTCATGAGTTTCTTTGTCCTTATTAAGCGTTCACAGGTGTCACAGTGTTTTTCCTCTGTTTCTACATCTCATTATGCCGTGTCATTCAAGTTATCACAAGATTATTGGTTTTAGAATTCCCGTATAAAATGCAAAAGAGCCAGATTTTAATGTTTGAAGTGAATTTACAGGGTTTATGATGCTTGTTTGCACATGGGCATTGTAGTTTCTGGTAGCAGAAACCAAGGTTTCTAGGAATTTCCGTTTGTTCTTCACGTGATAAACGCCAAACCTCCTAGTCACAGGATGCGTAACTCACCAGTCGTGCAATCTGCCTTGACCCGGTAAGGATGCAGCATTCTTGTTCGTTGTTTAGAGATGGAGCTCTAGGCTATTTCCTTTCCAGTGCTTTCTTATTCTTCTTTCTGATTGAACTCTTGCAGAAATGATTCTCTTTCTAAACCATCGCATTCTAGCGGCAGTTGTTGTGATTCAGAAATACATTTACATAATGCTGATGAAATTTTGAGCAATAACTCGTCCTTGGAGGTGAGACTGGTGGGGTTTTCTCTTAAGGGGTTTATTATGTTGAAATTCTTGATTTCAAAATTAAGCTGCTAGTTTTCGATGCAAGTACTTGCTATATATTCTAAATCCTATCCAACACTTTTTGTCTCTGATCTGATGGTCTGAACTGGTTATGTAGCAGAATATTAGTGGGCATCATTAGGCTACTGTTAACTTCAGCTTGAAATAATTGTTTCTTAATATTTTATTAAAACCTTTTCATCTGTTAATTATTATAGCCATTTTTTTTTTCTTGTAATCAAATTGCATATTTATTGAAAGTAAATATGGTGAGTTGTTTAATCTTTAGGAGAGCAATCTTGGAGATAAGATTGGAAGTCCTGGATCGTGCACTAAAAGCAACAATGCTTATCCTTCCAGGTTTCAGCTTGAACAGGATGTAAGCTTCTTTACTCTTCCCTTGGAGGCACCATTGTTAAACATTTGGGCACCATTGTGAAATATTTGCACTTATTCCATTTTAATATGTAATTTCCATGTCTAAGGGGTTGTGCATTTAAGCGCTAGAAGCAGGATGCACTAAATTGATTCTGAAGTGGTGCTCATGTTTGTGGACTTACCACAAATAAGGTGGTTTTGAAAGGAACCTATTGGTGATAACAATTTCACTTGGGAGTTATCATCTAGTGTTATAATGTGACCATCAAATGTTGACTGGCGAGGAGAGTGCTGTAGAGATAACTATATATGTTGTGTTGCTTTGGTGACATATGCAACTTAACACTAAGAGGAGCTTGTTAACCACCTCTTTCTTCCTCAGTCCCAGGGAATTTTGAATCATTTGCATTATTAGATAGTTTTTATGTAATCAATATTGTCAGTACCATCAATTTTACCACTATCATCAATAAGAAACCCTTAGGCTTATTATCCAAGAACTTGTCTGGACATTACTATCATGTCGTAGATCCCATTGCTGTAGACGGTTTTGTATAGGAAAGTGAGTACCATCACAGCACTTGGCGCTCTAAATATGCGAAGAAGTGGTGGATTGTGAAGGTGGGAATGTTCAAAGTCATGTTATGCGGATGCTTACAACTTATGAAAATGGTGGTTGTTGCAGTAGATGGATGTATAGCTGCATTAGTGGTATGATTTAATGAAGCTTTTGTTGGTTCATATTTTTTTCCTAACTTGAAAGGACATCCTCTCTAGGGTGATGAGGACATTCTTGGCATCTTTAAACACCTTGTAGATGCCCCAGGGGCAGGAATAGAAAAATCGAGGTAGCTTTATACATGTTGCAGATGGCATGATATTTTAGTGCTTCAAGGCAATCATTGGATCGAAGATGTAGTGTCCAGAAGATATTTTAGCAGTTCAGATGCATCTTAAGTTCTTAACCTCAAGATTCGGATTGGTATAGAATTAATGTCTTAGTTTTTAATAATGTTATTGGAAAATTTACTCATCAAATTCTATCCTGTATCTTAGGAACACACTGTCATGTAGGAAGTGTCATGTTTGAACTAGTTATAGTAGATAACTTCCAAGAAGGGAGATTTACTGTACTTGTTATTCCTTAAGATGGATGGGCCTTTGTGATAGGTAAAAAGATTACAACAGCAGTTGCAAGAAGAGATCGAGCTGCATGCTATCCTGGAAAAGGCTACTCAGAAGAATGCTTCGAAATTCTCAAGTCTGTCCCATCTCCCTCGCCAGGTTTGTTATCTATTGATTCTTCTTTTGGATTCTTTAATATGTGTTTCCAAGTGAAGTGGTTGCATGGGAAACTCTGATGAAATGATCCTAAAGTTTCAACTTTTTGAAGCTTATTTCGCCAAGTTTGTTGAGGCTACTCTAAATGCATGCTCAATTACCTTGTATGCATCTGCTAAGACTGCTATTCTTGTTCGTTAGGTTTGGTTTTTTTTTTTTGGGAGTGTGGGTGGGGTGGAATAATTTCATAGATCTTGCACTATGGTTTGTTTTCAGACTCTCAATTTTTTATTGACGATATGGATTGTTCAAGCTTCTTGATTATGTCATATATTGCTTAGCTTTTCTTTTCACTGACACACTTTGGCATTTTGAGTGGGGTAATTCTTTGTTATATCTTCCATTAAACTAACTTTAATGTTATTATGATTGATAATTGGTCAATGTGAGTACTCCAGGTCAGTTCAATAGACACTCAAAATATTATCACTTTTTTTTATTATCCCACTGCATAAAATGATATTACAGCAGAACTGTGTCATGGGTACTGCTGGAAATTTCTAGGAGGCATTTTTATTCACTCCCTAATTTAGAATGAAATCCTATGGATTCTAACATAGAGTTTGATTGTTTTTGGAAGCTAAACAACGGAACAACTTGATAGTTCAGAAATAACTGCATAAAAGTTCTAAAGATTTACCAAAACTTAAGAGGAACTTTTCCTATCCCGTGTATTAACTTTGGAGGTTTCAAAAGTAAGTAGATATCATATAAAGAGGATTTGATTTAGGTGCATCTTTTTGTCTATGTTTTCTTCTAAGTTGTGCCAGGTAATTGGGGCCAAGGTAATTTTGCCTATTTTGTTTTGTTAAACTTATTACTCTAAAATCTTAAGCTGTTAGATAGTAGAGATTACTAACATACGTTGTTCTCAAGTAGCTTAAGCTTTTAGAATCATTATTGCACCATTCTCTAGTAACTTGAGCTTTTAGAGTTACTGGCTGTTTATCATGCTTTTACATTCCTACTTCACTCATGGGTGACAGGTTTTAATAGGGATTTCATATTGTGATCATGTCCTCTTCTCATATTAGTACAGGCTCAAGACCTTCTATCTAATATTGCATTGTTGGAGGTCACGGTTTCTAAACTTGAACAAGAGATGGTCTGTTTGCATTTTCAACTTAGTCAAGAGAGAAATGAACGGAGGCTTGCGGAATATCATTTGAGGCATTCATCTTCTCAGTCAATATCTCATTGCTCCTCTGACATTATGGATACATCGGTAATTTATCTGCTTTTATTCACATCTAAATCCTTCCTGCCTGGAGCAACATAAAAAAGAAAATTAGAAATGACTTCTTTTTACCTTTATTATCGAATTTCCAATTCCTTGTTAAAGATGCAAAGTATTCTTAGACAATATTCCTGCATTGATGCGAGGAAACTGGGACTTTGCCTAAAAGCTTCTCATGTTTTAAGTTGGAACTGGATTGTAGAATTTCTAATACATTACTAAATTTTGGTCCCTCAGTTTTGTGCATGCAACGTTGAATAATAAGTGTATTAAATAGGTGAAAAAATTGAAAGGCATTGAAATCAAGAATCTCAAAGGTAAAACCATTTTGCTTGTAAAGTGAAAGCATAGAAGTAGTGAAGAAGGACATGATAATTCTAGAGGTGACAGAGAGTATGGTCTTAGCTAGGGTAAATTGCATTAGAAAGACATATAGCTGTCCTCAATTAGTTTTTTGATAAGTAATAATCCAATCTCATTAAAAACTCAGAAAAAGTGTAAAGCGCCCCTAAGTACATAGAGAGTATACAAAAAGAAACACCTAAATAGGGGGAGAGCTGTCCTCAATTAGGTGAAAAAAATATTTATGGAGCCAACCCTAACCAATTCCAATTAAAGCTTGGCTCGATTGAGCTGAATTTTTTTCTCTTCAAAGAAAAAGTTTTGGATTTCAACGTTTCATTTAATTTCTTCTGCTAGATTTCCTTTACATATTTGGGTTAGTTATACATGGTCTTGTGTGTTGTGCCACTTCCATATAATGAGGGGACCTTAAGCACACATGGGCAGGTAGCTTCTAACTGCTTGGTATGCTGAGATAGGATTTTCACTTACTATCTTTGGTACCTGCTGGTATAAACAATACGGTTATGAGATAACTCACATAGTTGTCTTCCATATGGCCAATTAAACACACGTCACCCTGTATACGTTAAATATTGTGCAATATGGTTAACTTGTTTCTTACATTATCCAGAATTCACATTCTTTGAGGTGTTCAAAGGTTTCTCTTTCTGAAGTGCATGATTCCTCCGAAGATAAGAGAGATCAACCATTAGAATCTACCGACAGATGTACAGAGTCCCTGATAGAGGTATCTGTCTACTGTTCCTCTTACAGATGAAGCTTTTAGGTTAAAGATACTTTGATGGCTTTGGTTTGGTATACTCATGAGAGTTCAGTTTGACGTAAAGCAGATGGGTTAATTATTCCTTTTTGAAAGCTTTTAATGTGGAAGTACTGATTACAGTTTTAATTTAATAGTCAACTGTTAATAGGAATTTAACATGTGATACTTTGCATCAGAATTCAGTGGGCTCAGTTGCACTTTTCCCTGACACGAAAATGTCCATGAAGATGGATTCCAAATCTTGTAGATTTGTAGAGTTCAGGAAGCTTCCTAAAGGGATGCCACCGAACGGCCTTTGGGATCACCCTAATCAATTATCTGAAGAGATGGTTAGATGTATGAAAAACATATTCATATCCCTGGCAGATTCTACTATACCATCAAAATCATCTGCATCAGAGAGCCACTGCTCACCTGTTTCACCACATGGAATGTCGCCACGTGGTCATCTTTCAAGTTCATCTTGGTGGTCCTCATCTGAAAGGTCAATGATTTCATCATGGGTGCAGAGCCCACAAGTTGATATAGAAAGTAACTCTGAGGTGTTGGCTTCAGAGAATGCCTGTGACCCCTACAGGGTTCGGGGAAAATTAAGTTGGGCTGACATTGGAAACTATGGATTAGCAACTGAAGTTTCTTGGATGTCAGTTGGGAAGAAGCAACTAGAATATGCTGCAGGGGCACTGAGAAGGTTCAGGTATACCATTTAATTCTTTCGGTATGATTTTCCTGCTGTCTCTTTGACAGACTATACTTATATGTGAATTTGTAAATTCCAGACAACTTGCTCCTATAGAAGTTTAGGGAAACATTCCAAATACTCCTGATTTAGAATAGGTATTGAGATTGATTGAATTCTTTTATATGGGCTGTTTGCTTCAATTTGATATACTTCTGATCATGTTTACTCTTGAACTCTGACCATGTCAATGTTTGCGTTGGTTTGTGCATTATTGGTTACACATCCTAAGTACGTGGCTCATCGTATTGTCTTCTTTTCTTGGTGAGAAAGTATATTGATATAAGAGGCATACCCAAGTTTTTGAAGGATGCCTGTAAACTCCCACAGGTGTTAATATATGAAGATGAATTTACAAAGATGGTGATTTTCATTCTGAAATGGCCCTGTTGCATGCATTTGTTTCTTTCTGATTGCACATAGGTCAGACAAATATAACAATTAGAATACTTGATGAATCTTTAAGTCTTGCATTGGAATGGTTGACTTATTGTTTGGACCTAGAGCTGATCAAGTGCTGTTTTGTTTAATTGTTATGAGAACAGGACACTTGTTGAGCAACTGGCCAAAGTGAATCCTATCCATTTGAACTGCAATGAGAAGCTTGCTTTCTGGATCAACTTATATAATGCTCTGATCATGCATGTGGGTTATTATATTTCTATTACATGCGTGTTTTGTTAAAAAGATACACAAAGCACTTTCAAAACTTGTGAAGTTTCTTATAAAAGACAGTTTAAGTATTGTGCTCTTATGGGTGGACAGGCTTATTTGGCATATGGAGTCCCAAGAAGTGACTTGAAGCTCTTCTCTTTGATGCAAAAGGTTTGATTCTGACTTAAATACTCATTTTTGTTTGTGTTTAGAAACTTTTTTTTCCCCTTAATCAATGGTTATTATCAATTGACAGTTTTGCAACATGTCGTGTAATTGCCTTGGTGAGCCCTTGCACTAACATGTTGGTGCTGAGGTAATGTGGGGGAAAATAATCACACAAATTACACAGTAAAGTTAGGGCAAAATTAAGGTGAAATGAGGAGAAAGAAGCTAAGAGAGGAGAGAGAAAGAAGAGAAAGAAGCTAGAAGCCAGAGGAAGAGAAGGAGAAAGAGAGAGAAAGAGAGAAGAAGCAAGGGGAAAGAGAGGAAGAAGAGGGGGAAAGGAGAAGAATCAATTCTTCAATTTTGATTCCATCAAATTTGCCTCCATTGGAGTAATGGACTCACGACGAAACCTAGGGAAACACCCGTTTATTGACTTACCTAACATAATCTAGGGCAATGTCATTTGTTGCCATTTATTTATTTTTGATAAGTAAAAGACTAATCTCATTACTTATCAAAAAAAAAAAAAAGATTAATCTCATTAAAAGTGTAAGATGCTCTTAAGTATACAAGAAGTATACAGAAAGACACTTGACTAGGAAGAGCAAAACGAACAAAGAAATTACTATAGTTAAGTGACAGAGGAGAAACGAAGGCTACCGTTAAAAGATACAAAGTATCGTAAAATAAAAATAAAATTTCCTCAAACGACTTATTTTTGTCTTCAAAGTTCCTATCATTCATTTCTCTTCACAAACACCAAAACAGACAAGTAGGCACCATTTTTCACACTGCAACACTCCTAGGCCTACTAGATGACCACCAACAGTCATACCGATCAACAACACGTCTAGGCATAACTCAGGACAATCCAAAATGACTGAAAAAATTGCTCCAAATGGTGAATGCCACATCGCAATGAAGAAGAAGATGGTCCACAAACTCCTTATTACTCTTACACATGCAGCATCTGACTACCACGATAACATGCTGCCTCTTGAGGTTATCCAAAGTGAGGATCTTACCTAAATAAGCTAACCAAGCAAAGAAGACCGCCCTCGAGAGAGCTAGAGTTCGCCATACACTCTTCCAAGGGAAGCGACAACCTTTAGGAGTTACCAAAGAGTTATATGGTTATAACTTTAAACAAGCCTTTTTTAGCAGGAACCTCTTCTCACAGAAGTTGAATGCAACACCTAGAAGAAGGAAGTAAAAACATCCACCTTCCAATCATGTGCCGCTCTAGCAAAGTTCATATTACACTGGATGGAGCCGCCCAGGATCTCCAAATTAGTCGCAATAGAGGTGTTCTTCGCACAAGTGAGGCCATATAAGAATGGAAAAGTAACCTTGAGAGCCACATCCCTACACCACTTAACCTGCCAAAAGCTGATTCTAGAACCATCCAGTACCAAAAATCTTGTAGAATTGGAGAATTTTTCCCACCCTTTCCTTACATTCTTCTACAACCCCACCCCGAAAGCACTTGCTGGGACAAGAGAACACCACCCTCCCCATAAGTTGCCATATGTAGAATCTATCGCTAATCTCCACCAAGCCTCTCCTCAGATATTTGTTGCCATTTACTGAATTACCTAAATTAGTATAGGGCAATGCCCATTTATTGAATTATAAAAACACCCAGCACTCGTAAAAATTAAATAAAGCATAAATTAAAACTAATAGCCCAATGAACTAATAAAACCCAAGTAAAACTATAGCACCCAATCAACTCTTGTTTTATTCCGCATCATTCTCTCTTGGTTGGAGAAAGCTTGACCTCAAGTTTTGAAATGCTTAAAGGTTGAAAACATATGCTCAAAATTTTTTCGATCCAAGTCCAATTTTATTTTGTTTTGTTTTTTCTCGCTCCTATTTTGGACAGTGTCTACAAGTAATGAAACAGCGCTAGTTTCTTCTCAAAACAACACAGCATCTCGTGTCCAAGTATCGACACAACCATGGGCACCTACTTCAGCGACCGGCGGCGACGACAGTGACAACGCGGAGGCAAGGCGAGTGTAGCAGGGGTCGGCAGTGCATGAGCGTGCGAGCGATGTGACATGGGGAGCGAGTAGCGCGGCTGAGCAGGTCTCTTGTAACCCGACCTTGTTGGTTGTCAACTGGTGCGGTGGTTGGTTGATAGGAGTGGGCTGGAGATCTACGGCATGGTGGTGTGACTGAAGGTGGTGGCGCCAGTGGTGGTTACTGTTGGCTGTATGGGGATGTTTGGATGGCATTGCTTTAGGCTGTGTGATGGGGTTTTGGCGACCTTTTTTTTTTTGGATTGGATTGTGGTGTGGTTATGCCATATGATAGAATTGCTGGTGGCTGGCGATGCAGTGGCTTGCATGGGTTGATGGTGGCTGGTGGATTCTGGGAATGGGATGTCTTGGTGGATCAGTTGGTTTGGATGTTTGGAAGTTGGTGGAAGTTAGGATTTGATTTGGCCTACAGGGAAGAGGATGGCAGACAACGGATGTGTTGGAATGGTGGTGGTCATGGCATCGCTCGATTGGGTAGCACGGTCGTGGATCGCAAGATTGTTATGGGAAACAATCATCGGGTGCTCTGATACTAATTTGATGTGAGACAAAATAATCACAAAAATTACACAGCAAAATTAGGGTAAAGTGAGGAGAAAGAAGCTAAGAGAGGAGAGAGGAAGAAGCTAGAAGCCAGGGGAAGAGAAGGAGAAAGAGAGAGAGAGAGAGAGAGAGAGGGAAAGAGAGAAGAAGCTAGGGGCAAGAGAGAGAAAGAAGATGGGAAAGGGAGAAGAATCAATTCTTCCTTCTTTTTTTTTTTTTAAAAAAAAATTCCATCAAATCTCCGTCCATTGGGATACAAAGCATGTTTAAATGAACTCACGACCAAACCCTAGGGTAACAATCTTAAACATAATCTAGGACAACTTCATTTATTGCAATTTATTGAATTACTTAAATTAAACTAGGGTAATACCCATTTATTGAATTATAAAAACAATCTTCACTCTTAAAAATTAAATAAAGCGTAAATTAAAACTTATACCCAATTAACTAATACAACCTAAATAAAACTACAGGACCCAATCAACTCTTGCTTCGTTCCGCATCATTAGGTGGTTGATTTCTAACTTTTGAAATGTCAGTTGGGATCCTGCAACTCTGGAGAGTGCTCCAGTGCTTTTGAATTGCACCAGGGATGAAATAAAATTTGATGGATTTTTGAAAAGTATTCAGTTCAATTTGCAGTTTTGTTGTAGAGACTCTTTAGGAAAGCATGGAGTAGCAAAAAAAGCATAACTAGGGGCAGTTTAATTGGCATTTGTGGCAGAGTTAGATACTAGCGTGATAAGGTTTATGAAAGGTATTAGTATTAATTTTAACTAATTGCTCTAAAAGCTTATGATGATAGAGAATGGTTAAAATTTATTTCCAGCACTCAGCGTCACATGTTGCCTCTCTTACACAGGCCATCCACATCAGGATATGTGGTTGCTAATTCCATAGACCTATAGACAATGTTTTACTTTGATACCATAGTAATTGTTTTCTGCTTGCTCTAATATCTTGAGATGGTAGAGAAGGGGTGATTTATTTATTTATATGTTTACATTTTCGATACTAGAGGTAAACATTACTTTCCCTCTTAGCTATTATATGTTTATTATTTTGAAGATTTAACTCTTTTCAGAAATTTGATATTAGAAGGGAATTTTAACTTTCATAGGATTCTATGGTGCAACTAAAAAAGGGAAAATGTGAAGAGACTTTTAGAGGGATAAAATACTATTATTGATCACTGTTCTTTTATTCTTTATGGTTGATACTCAACATGAACTTAACCATAAGTTGTTTATGAGCAATCGTTTCTACTATCTATTAGAGAACAGGGGAGATCACTTTTCGACTGCCAGATATAACATAGAGTTTGCTGGTTGCACATTCATACCTTGGTTAAAACCTAGTGGTAAGCTAAACGTATTGTGGCCATCAAGAGTTGCAAGTGTTGTAGATTGAGAAATTCTTTTTAAAACTTGTGGCACTTCCAAAAGCTTATTTTAAATTCAAATAGGATCAAATCAGTGCCGAAGTATGGATGAGATCTGCAACCTTCAATGACATGCACTTAATATTTTTTTTACTTTATTATTATTATTATTTTTATGTATATATGGTTTTTGGTGTCATGACTAATTTCTGTCGTGATATATTATTGGACAGCCCTTAGGAAAGAGCTGAACTGAATAGTTTGTTTAGGCAAAGTCACATCACAGTAAACAAGTGAATAAAATAAAAGGGGAAAATGGTGGAATTAGAAGGAGATGAGTCTCCAAAGAGAGGGAAAAAGAAAGCTACAATAATTGAAAATTTCACTACGGAACAAAGCCTTCTATGCATATCTTTGTTATGATGTTAGAATTAACTTTATGAATTGGTAACTGTTTAGCAAGACCAAATCAATTAAGGATGGATCACTATTATTAATTTGCATAGGACTGTTACATGGACCATTTTGTGGCTTTAGTTGATGAATGTGTAGTTTATTAGCCTTTCATGCTTGGGCAATGCCGACTGATTTTTTATTTTTATTATTTTTCAGGCAGCATACACTGTTGGGGGATATTCTTTCAGTGCAGCTGCTATAGAGTATGTGATTCTGAAAATGAAACCACCACTCCATCGGCAACAAATTGTATGACTTGGTCTAGTAATCTGGTTGAATTATTCTCTCATTTACTTCATTCCCTGATTAACATTTATATCCAAACTATTGTCAGGCTTTGCTTCTTGCCCTTCACAAGCTGAAGGTATCAGAGGAGCAGCGAAAGTCTGCAGTTGATACGTATGAACCACTTGTAGCTTTTGCTCTCAGCTGCGGAATGTACTCTTCACCTGCGGTAATCTCAACACTTCTTCCACTAAATGTTCAATAGGTTGTTTAATTTTTAGTGCTTCTGTAAGTTGAGCTGGATAACAAATGCAGGTAAGAATATACACTGCTAAGAATGTGAGAGAAGAACTTCAAGAAGCGCAGCATGATTTTATTCGAGCTTCAGTTGGGGTTAGCAGCAAAGGGAGGTTATTGGTCCCCAAAATGCTACACTGCTTTGCCAAAAGCTTTGTGGATGATGCAAATTTGGCTGTATGGATATCACATTACCTTCCGCCTCATCAAGCCACCTTTGTTGAACAATGTATTTCACAGAGGAGGCAGAGCCTTCTTGGTTCACGCAACTGTGGCATTCTTCCGTTCGATTCACGCTTCCGTTACCTATTCCTGCCTGACAAAATTCCTGTGATAATGTGTTAACACTCTGCATCCAGATATACCTTGCTTGCCTTGGTCTGGGCAGGTCAATACAAAAATAATGCTGGCTCTAAACGATGCTAAGGTTGCATCTCTAGTGTGAAGCTTAACCTCCTTAAGAATAACAAGGATGGTGGCAGTTTTGGTCTCTTGCCTTATGGACCAGCTATATCCCCCACGGGTGTTGTACATTTTGTTCATGGATAAAGCGATTCCATACAGTACTTGTTGTACAGTGCTTAAGAAATAATCTTGTTTCCTGGACTACTGATTGTTCAGAACTAATTTAGTTGCTCATGTTGCACATTGTCAAGATTAAGGAAAGCTTGTAGGGCAAATAATTTATGAAGTTGTATATTAACAGTATCAAGGATATCTAGCAAGCAACTACAGTTTGGTGTTTCAATATGTACCACTCACAGGATACGGGGGACAATGTCCTACATTTACACAATAGAGGTGCTACTATACAATAAAGCATGGGGAAACTGTACATTAACAGAAGAAAGAACCAAAAGGGCAAAAAAAAAAGAAAAAAACCCTCTCAACTCTAGCCACAGCTTGGCCTTGGCTATACACTAGGAGTGGCAATTTGTGGTCATATATTGGGTTCAGGTTGCGTTGATGCATAGATGTAAGATTATATTCGTTAATTTTATCTTGATCTATTTAATTAAACGTATTAGATCTTTAATCTTAATCCTCTAATTTCTTATTGGATTCGTGTTAAATTTATGAGTGATGTCAAAAATTGTATATTCTTGTGTCACGTGTTGGGTTTAATTCATATTGAAATAGGTGTATAAGATTATATAAGTCAACTTTAACTTTATTCATTTAATTAAATGGGTTAAATTCCTCTATACTAATTCACTAATTTCGTATTAGTTCATGGGTCGTATAAAAATTGCCAGCCCACCATACACTCCTCTCAAAGCATCATGTTTCTTAAAAAGTAAGTAGCTTGGACATGGCTTCTTTTGGTTGGATTAGGTGTTTTGGCAACAAAAGTTAGATTCTAAAAATATGAAATTAATGTGTTTAGCTTCCCTCTTATATAATCCTTCTGCCCTACATAGGGATTATGGCTCTGCTTGTTAAAGCCACTGCACCCCTTAACACATTATCAAAATTCGTGCATCTGCCTTTCATCATGTCAAAGTGTACGGAAGTTCAGGCTTTAAAATCTTCTTCCAACAATGCCCCTGATTTCAAGTCTTGATGTTTGCTTATTTTTCGTGCTTCTTTAAGGGGTATTTTTGAAATAATTAAATATATTAAAAATTTTCTTCCAACAATGCCCCTCATTTCAAGTCTTGATGTTTGCTTATTTTCCTGTGCTTCTTTAAGGGTATTTTCGAAATAATTGAATATATTAAAAATTTTAAGTCTGACCAATCTGAGTACCGTACTTGATGGAGCAGAGTTAGGATTTCAAGATTATGGATTTGGGAGAAAAAGAGTTAACAAACGGACCCTATATCAGTATGTTTGGCCTCCCTCTTTTTATTATTGTTATTATTATTATTATTATTATTATTATTTTTAATGTCCCAAATGATTGTCCCATCTGAAAGTCAAATGTGTTGTTCTTTTGTCATTATTATTATCATATTACTAATAATAGTAGTAGGGATAAGAATGATAGCAATATTTGAACTCTTCGACCTTCGTTAATATTACACAATCCAATGAAGTCTAACCTTTCCATTCCCACTAGCTTTCCTCCACCCACCTCTATTCCAATTTTGTAGTGGGAAAGATCCACCAACCCATTTAAACTTGGTTTTTGGTGGTTGTAGTTTTTCCTTGTTTGATGGACTTATAAAAATAAAATAAAAATAAATAAAGTCTAACCTATTCACTATATTCTGCTAGTGCTTGCGACCTAACTTTCTTTGTCATTTGGATGTCATTTATTATTTAATCCATAACTCTTATTATTTAATTTTTTTAAATATTAACAAAATTGAATATAATATTTTATGATAAGATGATTTATTTTTTTTAATAAGTAATATGATTTTGAATCTCCCATCATTTTGATATTTTGTGAACTAAGAGGGAATGGGCAGACATGTAATTCAATAATGGGATTATAAAATACGGTTTTTTTTTTTTTTTTTTTTTTTAATTTTATATATATATATAAAAAAAACAATGATTGATATAAGAGTAATATTACATACCATACAAACATGATATAAATATTCTCCAAAGCTGATGTAACAAGAGTCTGTTTAAAATGACGTTAATGAGTTTAAAAAGTACTTTCAGGAAGCTGAGCAAAGCAAAAATAAGTCAATTTTGCTAACAAATTTAAAAATAACTATTTTGTTCTTAAAAAGCCTAAAACTACGTTTTGAGAGAAGCTTAAAAATGATGCTTTTTTCTAGAAAGCTCTTTCAGACTTTATTTATTTAATTTAATAATTGTTGATCTAAAGGCTGCTAAACCTCACTACATCAAGTTTGTAAAATATTTGTAGGATGTAATAAAAGTTATATGGAATGTGACTTGAACCTAATTATTATTATTTATGTAGCCCTAGGGTATTGAAATATGATATAATTGTTTACCAAGAACGGCTTACAAAATTTCCAACCGGATCATGGAGGACCAAAGTGGTCAATACGTTTGTCTTTTTGGCTCAATTCAACTCTCTATTGTTGCATCTTATCATCCTGAAGACATAAACCTTTGATTAATATTTGTCACGAGGATGCTTGCTATAATGAAAACAAATAAAGAAGGGAGAAAAAAAAGTGTTGAGGGTACTTTCGATGTCTTTTCATTTCTTGACATAAACTAAGAGCATTCACGTTCCCCTCTAAAGTTATAACAAAATTTTAACCAGCAAACCCATTTTTTTCTATTTTAATTACTTTCTTTTGAAAAACACCTCATATTTCTTTATGCAAATATTTGTTATTTCATTTAAATATTCTTCTTTATTCTTTCTTTACAAAACCAGCTCAATTCTATTTGAGATGAGAGATATAATAGAGAATAAAAAAAAATCGTTTTCTTTTTTTTTTTCTCTTCAAATTACAGCTACTCACACCCTAAAATGCCTCTAAATCCGATTCTTTACCATTCTAAACTTTGGACAAAATGCTTGAGTAGTTCTTCATATATGAAACACCAATGTAGCATTCTTTTTTTTTTCCTTTTTTTTTTCAATTGGGAAAATTACATTTTACTCCTCAATGTTTGAGCGGATTTTTAATTTAGCCCCCAATGTTTAAAAATTTGTAATGTATCCCTCAATATTTTCTAATAACTTCAATTCAGTCATTCTGTTACTTAAAGCCATCTAAATTGACGAATTTAGTGTTACGGTTCACTCAATTTTTACTATTTACTATTTTTTTTTTTTAAAAAAAAAAAAAAATGAATGAATAGTAAATCCGTCAATTTGGACGGCTTTAAGTAACAAAAGGCTCAAATTGATTTTTTTTGTAAATATTGATGGAATGCATTGTGAATTTTATAACATTGAAAGCTAAATTGAAAATTCGCTAAAACATTAAGAAGTAAAATGTAATTTTTCCTTTTTTGTTTCTTTATTTTTATTTTTTTATGTAGCATTCTTCAATAGTCGACAGGAGTTTGAAAAAAGTACTCATCTTAAGGAAAAGGGTGGTTTTTGGAGCTTGATGATGCTGGTGTAAATGGACCTACTAGACGCGTTTTCTCCCTCAAAGAGAGTGATTTCAATGCCACATATGAGTGGGGCTTTATTGACTCCATGTCTTCCAAGTCTCCTTTTCAAAATCTCTTATCATTTGCGTAAGGATATGGAACTTTAATCAGTTTCTCAGACTTACAACTAAAGCCAATTGCCTAGGCAAGAAAAACTAAACACCTTTTACAGTTTTCTAACAACCCACTTAATAGGTTATTAATTGTAATGCCTACGGAATTTTGGCAAGCTATATGTATATATAGCATTTTAGCTTGAAAAATATTATATATTAAAAATGTGGCATATTTTTTAGGCATTTAAATTTATTTTATTTGTATTATTATTATTTTTTAGGGAAAAGTTCACATACCCCTCTCAAATTACCACCCAATTGACAATGTCCTCTCTAAACTTTCAATTGTAATAATGTCCCTCCCAAACTACCAAACAAATGACAATGTCCCCCCTAAGGACGAAAATACCCTTAATAAAATTTTTTTTTTAAAAAAACAATTTCTTTAAAAAAAACTAAAACTAAACTTAAACATTTTTTTTTTAAAAAAAAACATTACAATTCAAAAGGCTAGAAAAAGACTAAAGCTAAAAATAAAAATAAAAACAAAAACCAAAACAAAATGAATTTTTTTTTTTTTAAAAAAAAACACTTAAACCAATTGGAAAAATTCAAGAATAAAAAAAAAAATTATAACATTCTTTTTAAAAAATAGAATTATTTTCTTTTAAAAAAATTATTATATCTATTATTTTCGAATTCATAAAGGTTAGAAAAAACTAAAATAAAAAAAATAGCATTTTTTTTATATAAAAAAAATAAACACTCCAACCCAATTAGCCAATTCAAAATTTTAAAAAAATTTATAAGTTTCGTTTTAAAAATAAAATTAAAAAAGGGTATTTGGTCTTATTAAAAATCTGTAGGGTTATTTTTGTCTTTCTGTTACATTTATAGGGGACATTGTTATTTGTTGTGTTTTTGGGGGGGGGACATTGTCACAATTGAGAGTTTAAGGGAGACATTGTCAATTGGGTGATAGTTTGGGGGGGTATGTAGATTTTCCTATTTTTTATTTCAAAAGGTTTTTTCTTTACTTTTGAAATGCAAAACGACATGAATTTATATAATTTGAGAATTTACACTTTCAAATAAATTATATAGGATCCTTATTTGTATATATAAAGGCTACTCATCCAGTCATCCACCTTGGATTGACCTTTATTGAAAGAAAAAAAAAAAAAATCAAAGTTGATGGGCACTATCACGTTAGCATTTTTCAAATGAAATAATGTTAAAAACTACATCTCCATCTCATCCTTATTCAATTGAGTTGATGTGACAAAAACCCACTACCAATTGTGGGTTTCCGTTGAAGGAGCATGTCTGGATTTTTTTTGTTTTTTGCTTTTTAAAAATCCAAGGACGTAATTGTAGTTTCACACATCTCAATGCATGTATGTATAATAGACATTTTATGTCATGTGTGATTCATATGATGCATTTTTCATTTAAGTTAATAACAAATTCTAACGATAAAGGACTAAGTAAAAGAGCTAGATATTTTCGAGGTCAATTTTTACAACTTTTTAAAGTTTGAGGAACATTGAAATTTGAGTGTAAATTTGAGAGAATAAATATAGTTTCTCCTTCCAAAAAAAAAAAAAAAAAAAAGAAGAAAAAAAAAGATTGAACAATCAACTTGATTGGGTTGATGTATCCCTCAAGAATGTATAGCTTATGGGGTGAACATAATCAATGTAATCGATTTTATTCTGATTTATTTAATTAAACAAGTAAGATTTTATAATCTTATTCTTCTAATTTTGTGTTGAGTTCGTGTTGGATTCGTGAGTAGTGTCAAAAATTGTATGCTTTTATGTCATGTGTTGAGTTAAATTCATATCAATGCATGTATATAAAACTATATAAGATACTCTAACTTGACCCATTTAATTAAATAAATTAAATATCTTAATCTTAATTTACTAATTCGATATTGGGTTATTGGTCGTATACACTTCTCTCAAAAGCTTCCTGTTTCTTAACAAAGTAGCTTGGATATGTGGCTTCTTTTAATTGGTTGAATTAGGTGTTTTGGCATCGAAATGAAGAGGTTGGAGGATATTTTATTCAATCCACTCTAATGCATGACAACTGTCATTTATTAACATTGAATTCTTTAAAATTCAATATTTAGGTTCATAAGTAGTAGAATGAGAGTTAATAACTATTAAATTTTAAAGAATTTAATTTTAATAAATGACAATTATCAATAAATTAAGAAAAAATATAATCTAAAGAAATTATTGTCTTCCGATATAATCCCTCTTCCCCAACGACAGAAATCTCTTTTTTATTTTTTAATGTCCCAAATCATTGTCCCATGCATTTGAAAAGTCAAATGGGTTGTTCTTTTGTCATTATTATTATTATTATTATATTAGTAATAATAGTAGTGATGAGTCTGATGATAGTGATACCAACCCAATAAAGTCTAACCTGTTCACTCTTGTGACCTAATTTTCTTGTCATTTATATGTCATTTATTATTTAATTCATAACTCCTATTATTTATATTTTCTTAAATACATAATAAAATTGAATATAAATATTTTATGATAAGATGATTTTAATCTCCCACCATTTTGATATTTTGTGAATAGATTAAGCTTACAGGGTGTAGAATTTTTTATAGCATGTATGTTGTAATCAAAGCAAAGGTCCAAATTTATTTTAAATTTTTATAAAAAAATTGGACCCTTTTTTTTATTACAATTCTGCAGCATGTAAACCAAATTCTTTGTTAACTAAGAGAGAATGGGCAGACATGTCATTCAATGGCGGAATTATAAAATACTATTTTTTTTTTTTTTAAAGTATGATTAATGTAAGAGTAATATTACATACCATATAAACATCAAATAAATATTTTTTAAAGTTGATGTAACAAGATTTAAGAATCTGTTTAAAATTATTAATATATTCAATTTTTATCGGTAACATATCACATTTGTAATAAATAACATGTCTCCATCGATGTGAGTCTCCATTGAAGCAGCATGGGTCATTGTTAGGAATTTTTTACTATTTTTTTTTTCTTAATCGAAAGACTTAATTATAGTTTCACACGTCTTGGTGGACATATAATTGACATATGATGTCATGTGTGAGTCACATGATGTATTTGCCATTTAAGTTAACCGAAAATTTTAATAGTAAATGGCCAAGTAAAATGGTTAGGTAGTTTCAAGGTTAATTACAATTTTTTAAATTCTAAGAGATATTAAAATTTGAGGGAATAAATATAGCTTCTCCTTTAAAAAAAAAAATGAAAAAACATAAAGTAAAAAATCAATATCGATGTAAATATTCCACAAGAATGTATAGATCTCCAAAATCACTATAATCAATGATTGCACTTGGAATCCGGGTGCAAATATCATTGACATTGACATTGACATTATATCGGATAGCAGTATTTTATGAAAAATTAAACACGAGCAACTACAAGGCCATACTCCAGCAATTAAGGTGGTGAGATGTCGTTTTAACTCTACTTTAAAAGTCCTTTGTTGTCAGCCTCCCTCAACTAAAACCACATCCAAAAAGTCCAAACCTAAACCCTAATGTCCAAGCCTACTCACTTAATAGGCTTTTACACAGAGACGGGAAGCTTTATAATAATATTATAGACATGGGTTTGGTAGCTACCCAAATTCGCAATCTTAATCCAACTGCTAAATGCCATGCATTTATATATATTCAACTTAGAAAAAAAAAAAAGAAAAAACTTGGAGTGTATAGTATTCATCCCCAACCCCCCGCGCCCCCCCCCCCAACAAAAAAAAAAAATAAAAAAAATAAAAGGGTGGTTAGCATTTAGCTGAACAACTTGACTCCACTTTATCTCATAATTGGTGGCAGTCGTGCATCATCAAAAATGTAATGACTCTATGATTGTTAATTGAAAAGATTACTCATTCATCAAAAAGATAAAAAAAAAAAACGAAAAAAGAAAAGAAAATGATTCTGTGATGGTGAACCAATTCAGTGACGCCTAAGATTCTGTCTAAACCACATTACTATTTTCTGCTCTATTAATTAATTATATCTTAGCTAATACGTGCACTTAACAGATCGATCAATACTCCAATCAAACTCATTTATTTCTTTCTTTCTTTAAGTATTATTTCTTTTCATGGGGCCAAAATGGTTCAACCACCTGATTTTTTCACTTACTTTTCCAGTTATGTGTCGATGGTTTATTAATTTTACTGCTGAGAATTATCATTTCGTTGCAAAAAGTATTGAAGAATAGAATCCTACCATATCTCCCATGACTTGATGATAGGATACTTTTTCTTTCCTTTAAAGAGGAGTCCACTTATTAATTAAGTCATTTTCATCCATTAATTGATTTTATGGATGAACCCTTGGGTAACGATAACTTTAGTGGATATTGTTTAATTATTAACCAAAATTGGATATGGATTCATATCTTGAAAGCCACACCTTTATTAATTGTAAATATTTATTATTCCCCCTTTAGTTCTAAAAAATAATGAACAGCAAGCTATATATGCCAAATTAATTAAGCAATATTGTTGCCTTCTCTTTATTTATTGCCAATTCAATTTGTGGCTTTGGCTGCCGAAAATATATCTTGGCCAAATTCCTTAATCATTTCCTGCATGGCCATTCAAGCAAGTACTCTTCTAAAAAAAAAAAAATGCTAATGGCTGGATTAATACAAGATAAATGAAGGAAACCTTTGTTGAAGGCTAATTTTAAATTATATATATATATTTTTTTCTTATCTGTTAATCATGCTGAGTTTAGTGCACTTTCTGCAGTACTGATTCTGTGAACAGCTAGGATGCCTTTAATTTGCCACTATATATGTGACATACAGCTTCGTCGATTAAGTCATGACTTTTTGTTATAATAAGAGAGTGTTAGCAAAAAATGTCGTCGCAGCAGCTGTAGGGACTTATTAAGTCCTTTGGTGTTTCTATAGTTTAGGGAACACTTAGGGAAGCTGCTGTAGGGACTTTTTTGTGTTTTTTTAACAGTTTTCCCTACACTAGGGAAGGAAATGAAGTTTAAGGGAAGCTGCTGCTAATGCTCTTAGTTCCCCACAAGGTAGTCATCGAACCTATCTCTATTAAGTGGTTTCCCAACGTAGGTTGTGGACTCAGCCTGCACGCAAACCTACCAAACCTATTGACACCTCCTAACTCTATTCCCATGCTCCTGTTTTCCACCATCCATGCCTAATTAGATCACAAACTATGCCCAAATCAATTTCTACAGTCTATGGAGCCGAATGCTTTGATACTAACCGTAACGCCCCCCACAAATAACTAAATGTGATAACTAACATGGAGTGCTATTCTTAGTGCTTTCACATTAATTAACTTGTACTTAATTAGAAGCGCTAACTTTGATAACAAATATCATAGTAAATATAGTAGAAAGTGGAAAACATTGATTTAAGCTGAAAAACTAAGTAACCTCAATATAATATCCTGTATCATCAATACAAACCAAAGTCTCAAAGTATGAGAAGTAGAGAGAATATTCACTTGTGTAGGAATAAATGTAGGAATGTTTTTCCACATGAAATCGTTTACCAAGTAATTAATACTCACCACGGAGTTAAAATCTAACTTATTTGCTCCCCAAAAACACAAAGTTTAAGTGATTAGTTATATGTTGGGGCGGCTTAACTCTTAGGTGGATTAGGCAGCCGCCTAAGGCAAAAAAAAAAAAGAATAATAATAATTAGGATTTTTTTCCATAAAAAAGTCATAATTAGAGTCAATATTCTCTAATTAAGGCTCCAAATTATAGTAAAATGTAAATAAGTAATTAATAATAACTTTTGTTCACACGTAATTAACTAATAATTATGATAATAAGTAATTATAGTCAATATTCTCGAATTAATGCCCTAAATTAAAATTGATAAAATTATACCTAAAATCAACAATGTCACAAGAAAGATTAAATGGATGAACCATATTATCAATTGAAAATTAAATCTTAAAAAAACTTGAATATAAATCCTTAAAAGCGAGAACAATGATTTTTAAATAAAAATATAATACTTAATTAATATTAAAATTTTTTTAAAAAAAGACTTTATTTAAATTTTTCACCTTAAACCCCAAAAATGTATCGAGCCGGCCCTGTCTATTACATGTAAATCATACCCTGTTACTATGGTCCTATTATATATGTTCATTGAAAACGTTATCATTTTAAAACTAAGAGTTTTCAAAACCTTGTTGTTCCTTCGCCCTTGTTTTTCTATTCCCTTATGCTCTCGATGTTCTTCCACATAAAGTTAAGAGGAAGAGCATTCTGAATAGTCCGAAACTTCAAATCAAAAACCCACATCTTGTCTGTCGATTCTTGAAGAAGACTACCCTTCGTTTGTCAACTGTTCTATTTTTTTGTTTTTGTTTTTGTTTTTATTTTTGAATTCCGAAAAGAAAACGGACAAAGTACAAACGCCATTCATCCACAACTATTTTCTGTCATCCAGTAACCCAGAGCCTGTTATTTGGTCTTTTTTTAATTCCAAAAAGACAACGTATAAACACGCCATGGAAAGCATCTTCCACAGTTTCATAAAGAATTTTGTTTTAAATTTTTTATTTAAATAATAAAAAAAAATAATTGATGCAATATAAAAGTGAAAGGATCGGTTTTAATATTTTTGTTAAAAACAATAAAGAAATTTATTTAATAATAAAAAAGGTTAATTTTTTTTCTAGAAAATTCTTTTAAAAAAAATGAAAGAAGTCCTGTGTTGTCCCCTACTAACCCATAACCTGCTTTTTGGTGCGTATTTGTTCGACAACCGTACGTTAATCTAATGTTGAACGACCATGTAAAGTGCATCGATGAGAGCAGTTGAAGAAAAAGACTTGTAGCCAGTTAAAGAAAGACAATAATTTCAAGAAAACGTTAACAAACACCCATGTTTTTGTTTTCTATTTGATAAAGACAGTAAAAATACAAACTCGCCTATGTATTTTTATTTTTATTTTGAGTGTGTTGATTGATAATAAGAAAAAAAAAACTTTTTTCTCAAAAAAAAATAAAGAAAAAAGTTTAACTCGATCTGTTTGGATTGAAAATTTTGTTAAACCCAAATAAAATTATATAAAAAACATTTCAACTTTTTATATTTCATTAATTACTTTTTAATATTAATATATTTTTACTTTTTATATTACGTTAAAACTTTTTATTACTATTCAAACAAAAACCAACTAAAAAAAAAAAAAAATTTATTTTTCCATACAAAAATTTTATAATATTTTTATATTTTATATCACATTAATAATTTTTTTATCCATGATGCAACTCAGGCTTCCGAAAATGGGTTGGTGGATCACATTGGCCATGAGCGATGGCTTTGGAGAATACCTCTAGATGGTGTGATCAAAGTCAATTGGGACTTGATCTGCCCTTGATGTTGAGTTAAAGAAAAGAGTAAAGATAGAAATAAGCCTGAAATGAATAGTATTTTAGCCCAGACACATGAACAGTAATACTGTTCATGGGCCCGTGAACAGTATTTTTTTTTTTTTTTTATCCTCATTCCTGCCCAGGCTGAATGACTGTTCATTCAGCCTGGGCTTATGCCAATCAAGACTCTAAAGAAAATGGGTGTTGGGTTGATTGCTCGTAATGTGAATGGGATTGTTTTTGGCGACTAAATGTTCCGTACGTTATGCATCCCATTTCAGAGTCAACAATTGCTGAGGCAATAAGAGCGTGGAAGGTTGTAGAATTCCATTAAGATTTGGGTTTTTAGAGTGTTATTATTGAGGGTGATGCATTGAAAATTGTGCAAGCTTTATGGCGAAATGATTTATGTTGGAGTCGCTATGGACAATTGGTTGAGGATGCACGTAATCAACTTAACAGCCTCCACTCTTGGATTGCTGCCCATACCCGTAGGGCTGCAAATGAAACAACACATTTATTGGCATAAGCAGCTCTCCATCAATCTTTAGAACATGTATGGCTAGGATCTAGCTCTGTTTTTATTCAAATATTGTATTTGTTGAGCAAGATGTTTCTCTTTGCTTTTTATGAATGAATGATATTTCACTTCAAAAAAATTAAAAAACCCCAAACTCCAATCAAACCTTTGCCAAACATATTAGGACTGCTGTTCATCTAATTTTGTTCGATCACGCAACTGATTCGATGAGTGGATTCCTCATTGTAGAGAGCAGTTGAAGAAAAGACTTGTAGCCAGTAAAAAACGACATTTCAAGAAAACGTTAACAAACACCCGTAAAATTGTTTTCTATTTGACAAAGACAGAAAACACTCCAACAAAGCGTTAACAAACTCGCCTAATCAAAGTAGAGATGGTTGGCTGGTACAGTTTAAAGATCACCATCCTCATAAGTAATTAATATAATTAAGCACAATTGACCGCTGGGGCCCAAATTAATTAAACGTCTAAATATACGACTTCAACGACAAATTAATTAATATACACCACATTTATCGCAATACATTAATTATAGCATAGCTTATTATTCTAGTCTAGTTAATTGGAACCAAAGTTGAGATACGTGGATGTCAAGGGTCTAAAAACATGGGTAGCCTCCGCCTCTATCAACTCCACCTGTCCTTTCAAGAGGTGCATGTACACCACCCAGTCGCCATTCCCGGTCGGGCTTGGCATCGGCATCACATACCCGGCGTCCCCGCCCCATGGAAAATGGTACGACCCAAAACCTGGCGTACCCCACCCGAAATCCACCTTAGACACAGGGAACCTTTGCCCGGACGACACCACAAAGGCCGGTCCATCTTCGGTCCCGCTACAATATATCTTTGCCAAACCGGGCACCGGCCGATGAGCCTCCACCCAATCTATTAGCCCCAAGAAATGCTCCTTCGTCACCGCACCTTCCAAAAATTCATGAACTTTATCTGCCACCCACTCCAATGGCTTTTCATTAAGCTCATCCACTTGATTGGCACCGTAAGGAATGGATAACACATTTCCAAAGTAAGAGTCCATGAGTGAAGCTTTATGTTCATCTCCATCGGTCAACCTTGTTCTTCCGTCGACAACAACGCCCATTTTTGTTATCTTTTTGTCTACATTTTGAATAAAGGCCCACTTGGCAACCATCTTCCACAAGAATGCACAGAAAGACTCTAACTTTGTCCGCTGGCATGCCTTGGTACTGGCTAGTGATTGGAGGTGGTTCAGTTGTTCCGCCGTGATGTAGTATATGCGGCTTATGAGATAATCGGAATCAGGTTGCGGGTCTTTGGGAGGGGGAAGTTTGTTTACAGGGATGTACATATCGTCCAAGGAGGGATGAATGGAGCCAGGGCGGCGAGGGTTGAGTAGAGATCGACGAAAAGATGGTGGAGTAGAGATTGGTTTGGACTGAGCCATCTCAGCCCATGAGACAAGAAACATGTTGGCCGAGTAGGCGTCTGCTACTCGGTGGTCAAACGAGCACGCCACCACCAACCCACCACATCTGAGTTCAGTAGCCTGCAACACATTTCAGAGAATTATAGATGGAAAAAACAAAAAAACAAAACCATTTGGTGAAAACACAAAATAAAACAAAACAAAATTTATGTGCATAAAACAAAACATATGTGCTCAACCCCCCTCCCCCTTTTTTTCTAATACCGAGAACTCTTATAAGATAGGGTTATTTCGTGTATTCATTTTTATTGGCTGTTGGGTAAATCCTGAACCCATACTTTGTACCCGTCTAAGCATGAACTGATTGAGTTGCAGGTTTCACTTAAAGGCTGACCTCATGAGATAATATATACTCAGTAAATTTCAAATTTAAGACTAAAAGGAATATTCAAAGTATCAAACTTTAACAAACAGAGCTAACCCTTCGGATATTTTCAAGAAGTAATTAAAAGGATCTTACGAAGTTTAGGGGCACTATAGTCATTTTGATTTCTTGCGTGAGTGTGAACATCGCCACATCGGTCAACAAACAACCAATCAGCTACCCTCACTTTACATTCGGATTATCTGAGGTTGCATTAAAGATTTTTCTAACATGCGTGTCACATGAAACATATGTATAATTAATGTACCGGATGTATTTGTGAAACATACGTATACCATTTAGAAAGAGATTTTTTCAAGACAAAAAGAAAACGTGCATATATATGTGGTAAACCTGGACAGCGAGAACTCCGTGCTTCTTCTCCGGCACAAGTTTGCCTTCGACGGTGTCATCAGGGTTATACAAGTTGAGGTCTTCAAGGTCAACCTCTGCAAAAGCTTCAACAAAGTCAACCCCACGGTTGTTGCAGAGAATCTCAGGCTCCCCAACAGTGTTTGGCACCACCTCACCAGCAAACGCATAATGGGATAACAGAACTTGGGCCAAGGCCTTCTTCAGAACGCCGGCCATGGATTCAAAAGTAAGGTTGGTGGGCTTCTTGTAACAGAAAAACACACCCACGTCCAAAGGGGGAAGAAGCAAGTCAAGGTTGGATAGTGGCAGCCAATGCTCTTGCAGTGGAAGCACTGCAGCCACCACCTCCCTCTCCCTCACACTCACAATGAACTCTCCACCTCCTCCTGCGCCCATGTTTACTTAACTGAGAGAAAGTTAATTAGAGGGAGAGACAAGGGAATAGTTGATATATGGGTGATGGGTTAGATAGGGAGATGGGGAAGTGTATATATAGGCGCAAAATATGATAGATGATCAGTCCTCAGTTAAATAATCCTAGTAAAGGTTAGCGTGTGAGATATAATTGTTGCAACAACCCCACAATTTTTTAGGCCTGTTCTTCTCTCTCCTGTTAAATTACATAATTGGGTATTAATTATTGGTAGCAGGAATCTTTGTCATCGTGAAAAACAATGACAAATTAACCATGTACGTACCTTGCCCTAGGTTTAGTATTGTCCTTGCGACACTATAGGTAGGGGTCACTACCAAAAAAAAAAAAAAAAAAGGGCCTTATATCTGGTCATTTTTACAATGACGAGAATGCTCTAATAAAAGATAATGATCAGTTCCGTCGTTTTCATTCTCGTTCTTGGGGTTGCGTCTTGAGAGTGTCGGTCTGCATCTGACCAATTCACGTCCACAAAGAGATGTTAAATCATGACTCTTAATCAGGTTAGCACTCATATTTGGCTCTATAAATATGTAGTTAAAAATTACATTTTTTTATTTTAGATATTCATGTTTTTAAAAAACTTATATTCAGCTCAGCATTTTAATTATTTATTTTTATTTTTTTTTAAAAATTATTTATTTATCTACTTTCTTTATTTTAGAAGAGAGACTCCTATTAATTTTTTTATCAATATAAATTATAAATTATTAATTAATAATGTTCAACAAATTTAGTAAACATCGTAGTAACTCAACAAGTCTTTAACTAATTTGTTGTAGGGCATTTTTTATTACAAAATTTTTTATTGAATCCAATATAAAGGTTCTAATTTAAGCAGTATTACGTCCTTTTATTAAAGGATGCAAGCAGTGTGTCCCTTAATAACGGACATAGCACATCCTATGTCCCTTACTAAAGCACGTGGTGCAACGTTCTCCTCTACTAAAGGACATTGCACTATGTCCTTTTAGTAAAAAAAAGGACATACGACATAGTTTACCGCAGTAAAAACGTGGATCCCACATTATTTATTGTAGTAAGGGATGTGAATATGCATATATTCAAAAATTCTCGTATTTCGGAAAATCCAAGGCATGCTTATATCTGAACAGCTTCTCAATCAGGGAACTTCTCTACTAATTCAGCTTATTTATCAATCATATCTCATAATTATTCTGAGTTGTCCTCCCAAAATTCATCTGTTTGGAAGAAACTCTGGAAATTACAATTAAATGATAGATTACAGCTGTTTCTCTGGAAGATTGCTTGGAACATCTTACTTACTAGCAACAGAATTGGAAGAGTTACTTCATTCCATACTACCATACTTTGTCCTCTATGTCAACTAGCTGAAGATTCATTACATCATTTGTTCTTTCAGTGTGATATTGCAAGGGTGGTATGGCGAAATTCCCAGTGGCCTTTGGACTCTTTGACTTTCAACTTCCCCAATATGCTAGATTGGGTCAAATTAATCCTCTCTCCAGGTCCTCTTCTTGGCATCAATGATGCAGATATCCATAAATTTCAGATATTTGCAACAGTCCTCTGTGATCTGTTATGGTTCTATCGGAATAAAGCCTACCATGACGGTCTTCTCTTTAATGGTTTGTTCATCTCTGATATTATTAATAAGATTTCATCTGAACATATAGCTGCTTGGGTCCGATCTCCTGCCCCAATTCCTATTCAAAAGGAAAAATGGATATCTCCTCCGAATTCTTGGTTCAAAATCAATTTTGATACAGCTATTCGGAAGTCACATTCAGCTCAAGCAGCAGTATGTCGTAATCAGCAAGGGCACATTATTCAAATGGTTTCTGAGATTAATCCTCCTTGCAGTCCAAATTTAGGAGAAGCTATTGCTGCCCGTCTGGCAACCTCCTTAGCCTCTTTCCTAAACTTAAAGAAAGTCATCTTTGAAGGTGACTCCCAACTGGTTGTCTCCGCCATGTTTCAACCACATTTAAATCAAGACTGGCGTATCTCTCCCCTTATTTTCAATATTATTGATTCCATACCGAATGACCTTCTCTGGGAAGTTCGGAAAATCAATAGAAGTGCAAACTTATGTGCTCACTCTGTGGCACGTTGGGCCGCAGCCAGATTGTTTTCTGGCCGCATTCCCATATCTCTTTATCCCTCTATTGTAAGTGGAAAGTTCTCTCCTTCCCACTCTTCTTTCAGTTTATCTTAATTAGGCTTGTTTAGTTTTTAGTTTTGTACCCACAAAAAAAAAAAAAAAAATCTCGTCCTTTGTCCTTTATGCAAATGACGTTATATTTGAAATTTTTCTAAAAAATTAGAATACTATATTGAGTATTCCATATTTTTTTTATAAATCTTAAATAAACTTCAAATGTCAGTATACACATTTCAAGCTAAATAGCACAAAAGAGACAACCATGTTAGAATTTGGGAGAACATTAACATATGAACATAAAATAATAAACATTGATATTTGACCATTGTTGCTTAAGTATTTGAATTGAAGAATTAAGATTGCTTGTTTGTAAACCTGTAGAATCTAAGAACTCTCACAAATATTTGAATGGAGAGTGGTGGATAGAATTTTTGACCTATCTTTTTTTTACGTTCTAAAATTATGACTAATGGAGAATCACATGCTTATTTGTAGATAGACAAAGACCCATATTCGTAATCTAATATTGCTTTCTTTCATCAAAGAAGACAACTTTTGGTGAAATGAGATAACGTTTCACCTTTAGTAATTATCTGTATATTAATTATCCAAAATTTAGTTTAATAAAAACTCTATTAATTTAAAATAATATAAATATATAATATATGTGACATGTGGGCCACTTTAAATCTCCTTATAGGAGATGTGTTCTAGTGTTCTCCCACTTGGCTCACATGACACATCTTTAAAATCATTCCAGTAACTAAAATTGAATATGACAAAAATTGAAAACTACTAAAGCTTTAGTTTTACTTAGAGAGAGATACAATACACGAATCATGGCGGTTATATTCTTATATTAACATTTCCTTCCATGTATTACAATGTATGAATCTCTCTTAATAAGATCCTTATATGGTATAAATCTTTATGAATAACTTCCAATAAGTCATTCTAGGTCTACCATTATTAGGAGCAAATACTTTATGTGCACAAATAAAATAATGTTTTGACAAATATTGAGTACTCTAAATAACAAGGATTTCATCAAGCATAAAATAAGCTCACTAATCCCATGCTCTCTACATGTTTCGAAAATGTCTTTATTAAGAGCCATTTCGTCATGGAATCTGCAATCATAAAAGTCGTACTTGTATGCTCTATAAAGACTTCTTGTTCCTTAATTCTCTCTTTGACTACAAGATACTTTATGTCAATATGTTTGGTTTTGCTCACACTTTTGTTATTCTTAGAAAAGAAACCTACTGCCAAATTATCACAGTAAATTCGTAATGGCTTGGATATTGAATCTACAACTTGAAGCCCTGTGATAAAATTCCTTAACCATTTCACTTGTGAAGTTGCTTCAAAGCACGCTATGAACTCTGCCTCCATAGTAGACGATGCAACTATCGTCTGTTTGGTGCTCTTCCATGATATAGCACCTCCCGCTAACATAAAAACATATCCTGAACTGGATTTTCTAGAGTCTTTACAACTTGCAAAGTCTAAGTTTGAATATCAAACCACTTCTAGATGATCAACATGCTTATAAGTCAGTATATGATTCTTTGTTCCTTGTAAATATCTCATAACCTTTTTAGCAGCCTTCAAGTGTTCCATTCCTGAATTACTTTGCTATCTTCCTAACATTCGTACTGCATATGTAATATCAGGTCTTAAACAAACATATGCATGCATCAAACTACCAACAATAGATGCGTAAGGAATGTTCTTCATTTCTTTCTTTTCCAAAGCATTTTTCGGACATTGACTTAAATTGAATGTATCACCCTTCAATATGGGTGCCGCATTGGGTGTACATTCATGCATTATGAATTTCTCTAAAACTCTTTCAATATAGGCTTTATGAGATAGACCTAAAATCTTCTGAGACCTGTCTCTGTGAATCTCTATGCCTAAGACACAAGAAGCTTCACCTAAATTCTTCATTTCAAAGTTTTGGAAAAGAAATTGTTTAGTGTCATGTAGTAGACCCAAATCATTAGTTGCAAGAAAGACATCATCAACATATAGGACGAAGAAAATAAATTTACTCCTACTGAATTTATGGTAAATGCAATTATCCATAATATTCTCCATAAAACCAAATGAAGTATTAACATTGTGAAATTTTAAATAACATTGACGAGATGCTTGTTTTAGTTCATAGATAGATTTATTTCATTTGCAAACTAGTTGATCGCCTTTATTAGAACAAAACCCTTCAGGTTGTTTCATGTATACCTCTTTTTCAAGACTTCTATTTAGAAAAGTTGTTCTCACATCTATTTGATGTAGCTCTAAATTAAAATGAGCTACTAATGCCATAATCATTCTAAAGGAATCCTTTTTAGAAATGGAAGAGAGAGTATCATGGTAATCAATACCTTCTCTTTGTGTGAATCCTTTAGCTACAAGTCTGGCCTTATATTGATCAATGTTACCGTGTGAGTCTTTCTTGGTTTTATAAACCCATTTACAACCAATCACTTTTACTTCTTTAGGTAGCTTGACGAATTCCCAAACTTGATTTTTAGCCATAGATTCTATTTCTTCTCTCATGGCATCATACCACAATTTTGAGTTTTCACCACTCATGGCATGTGAAAACGAGATGGGATCATCCTTAGGTCCGACATTAAAGTCAGACTTTAATAGGTCCACATAGTAATCACCAGAAATAACAGGCCTTCTTTCTCTCGAGGATCTTCTTAATTCTATAGTCTCATCCGCATTATGTAGATGTTGAGCTGCAGACTTCATATTGGTATGTTCCTTTTGTGGTTGTAGTGATTCTTGAATTGATTGTTCTTCAAGGATATCAGGTTGATTTTCATGAAAAACAATCAACTTATTTTGATTCACGCATATGGTATTTGAATTATGTGTTTCCTCCCATTCCATCTTTCAAGGAACATTACTCCCACTAATGTCAAGATCCTCAATAAATTTTGCATTCTGGCCTCAACAATTCTAGGTGTGTGTGAGGGACAGTAAAATCTATAACCCTTAGAATTTTCTGCATAGCCAATGAAATATTCACTAACATTCTCGAATCCAATTTCCTTAATTGTGGACTGTAGAGTCTAACCTCAACTGGACAACCCCATATATGCAAATGTCTTAAAGTAGGTTTCCATCCTTTCCATAACTCAAATGGTGTTTTGGGAACAACCTTAGATGAAACTCTGTTTAAGATATATGCTAAAGTTTTTAAGGTCATACTCCAAAGAAATAAAGGAAGAGTACTATTACTAAGCACACTTCTTACCATATCCATAAGTGTACAGTTTCGCTTTTTAGCAACACCATTTTGGTAAGGTGAACCTGACATTGTATATTGAGCAATAATGCCTTCATCTTTAAGAAATTTAGCAAATGGACCCGATCTTTGCCTTGACTCTGTGTATCTACCATAATATTCTCCACCCTTATCAGATCTAATGATCTTAATTTTCTTTTCTAATTGTCTCTCTACTTCCCTTTTATAAGTTTTAAAAGCATCTAGTGTTTCAAATTTATTAAAAAGGAGGAAAAGATACATAAACCTTGAATAATCATCAATAAATGAGATAAAATATCTCTGACCATTCAAACAAAGGGTACTAAATCAACCACAGATGTAAGTGTATATGATTCCAAGTATTTCTTCACTCCTCTTGGCACCTTTACTGGTCTTATTGGTTTGCCTTCCTTTTATGCAATCTACACAAGTACCAAAATCAGAGAAATCTAGAGCCTTGAGGACTCCATCATTTATTACTCTTTTGATCCTCTCTACAGAGATATGTCTCAATCTCCGATGCCATAGCATTAAGGAGAACTCATCAATAATGGTGCGTTTACTGCCAATATCATGCATAGTTAAGAGGCTTTGTTCATAAATTAGATCTAAATTTAATTTATATAAACCATTAACTAAGATCCTTAAGCCAACATCCATTGAGTTTTTAAACAAATAGACATTTGAATCAATAAAATTAAATTCAAAACCCAAAGGTACTACTTTAGATATAGAAATTAATTTTTTTTGAAAACGAAGGAACATAAAATGTGTTTTCAAGATCTAAAATATATCCATTTTCTAAAACAAGTTTGAAAGTCCCTACAACCTCGACATGCGAAAAACGCATCCCATTTCCTGAATAGATGCATTGTTCACTTCCCATCGGTTTCCTTAGGCTGCATGATATTGACAATGTGAATTGTAGTACCTAAATCAATCCACTATGTATTACGATGAGTATCAATGAAGTTAGAATCATAACACACTAGAGAAACGAGATTATCTTTTTTCTCGAGTCATTTTTTGTACTTTTGGCAATCCTTCTTTTTGTGCCCTTTTTTCTTGCAAAAGAAGCATGCATCTTTGTTTCCATATTGCTTGAATGGTGCTAGTCCATCCGTCTTCCATTTTATAGTTTTAGCACTCTTGCCCTTTTTTCCATTTGCCCATTTTATGAGTCACAAAACGTTCACTCTCCAAATTTTCATGTTTCAATCTCTCCTCTTCTTGTACACACATAGTTAGAAGTTCATTGATGGACCACTTTCCCTTATATGTGTTGTAAGAAACCTTAAATGGTCCATATTCAACAGGGAGAAAATTGAGTATGAAATGGACAATGAATGACTCCGAAATCTCAAGTTCTAAGGACTTAAGTTGTGCACCAATGTCCCTCATCTCCATTATGTGTTCACGCACACTCTTAGATTTGTCATGTTTCATTATTGACAACTTGCTCATTATAGTGCTGACCAATGCCTTATCAGAACTAACAAATTGTTCTTTAATGGCATTAATGTAGTCATTTACCTTATCACATGGAGGAATTGAACCTCTAATGCTCTTATTAATATGTGACTTAATGAGCATTAGACTTAATCGGTTAGACCGCTTCCACTTTTCATAAGTAGTTTTTTCTATTAACGAACTTGTTTCAGTGGGCATAGGTGGTTCCTCCACACGAAGGGCAAAATCTAGGTCCAAGCACCCTTATGTCAAAAGAATTTTGTCTCTCCATTATGAAAAATTATCTCCATTTAAAATGGAATATGAGAAGATTCATTATTTAAAACAGAAGAAACAGTAGCTGCAATAACCAATAATAGTCATTAACACCTTGAAATAAATGATGACCATAGTATGAATCAACCAATGTCACATTCAAAAACAAATCAAAATCTCCTTGTGGGCAAAGATCGCATTATGCATAAGATTTGTTTATGTTATCTTTATAATAAGATTAGTGTGTTTTATACGTACTTAAGAAAAAGAGATCCTGTACTATGGGTATTAGATATCTCATTTTTCTAATATCCTTTTCACTATTTTGTTCCAATTAAGTCACATAAAATGACCACTTCCTTGTGGACAATAGTAATCACTTTAATAACTTAATCTCAATTTGGAATGCCATTATAAATTTTCACATAAATATGCCTTAAGATGTTGTGGCTATTCTTAATACACAGCAATATATATATATATATATATATATATATATATATATATATATATAATATATATATATATATATGATATATATATATATATATATATATATATATATTATATATATTTATCTTGTGGTTAAAAGTTTTTCTTAATTTAGTTGCTTTTGTTTCTTTTTTTTTTTAAAATAAAAAAGATTTCACTCTTGTTTTAGTTTTTGAGTTCTATTCTGTTTCTATAGCAAGTGGCTCGAGCATATCGTTCTTGGACTCGAACGCATTGGTGAGCTTGAGCGTAATTTTAAAGAGGTTCGAGTGCTTTTTCCAGACAACAGCATTGAAGTTGCTATGTGCACTGCATAATCTAATTTATGCAAGGTCGTCAGTCCCAGGACTTAACCATCAAAGTATACGCTTCTGAGATTTAAAGGACCCTTAGACAACCTCAAAGACAAAAAGAAAAATCAGACATTCAAGGTCAATGGACACAAAGTGAAGCCCTACATTGATATATTAAGCACATGGCATGAGTGTCCCACAGTCTGGCTAAAGACTATAAACTTAGTATTACTTGAAAGGTAACCCAAAAAGAGAATAGAGCTTTAGCACAAATTCCCAAACAGCAGTACTGATGCTGTTGAATGTACTGCCCTATATTTCTTTGTACCCTCTATTTTTCTTTTACTTCATTATGGTTTTTACTTTATTTTGTTGTCTTTTTATTTTTGTGCATACAGCAGTACTGATGCTATTGTATGCATATTTCAATTTTGTTTTGTGAGTTTTCTTCTTTGTTTTCATTTTAGGTTCGACTATTTCCCAACAAAAGGTGCTCGAGCCATGTCGACTATGCTCGAGAGTGCACCTATTCAGAATAGTGGTACTGATGTCACTTAAGACACCGCATGGCTGTAACTATGGAAATTTATTTTCTGTTTGTTTTCATTTTTGTTCTTTCATTTTGTTTTTAGTTTTTGTTTATTTTCATATTTATAGTTTTTATTTGTTTTGTTTAGTATTTATTTTTTCAGGGACAAGTGTGCTTACATTCAAGTTTGAAGGTATGCTATGAGTCATGCCTCCCCATTCAAGTTTCCTACCTCCCTAATATGATCTTTTAATTTTATCTACACATTGAGGACAATGTATAATTTAAGTTTGGGGTATGGAGAAGACACACACACACACTTTGTTCAAAAAATTTGAAATTGCATATTCTTGTTATTTTTTAGAATTTGGTTGATCTGAAACTGTGATTTGAATTTCATTGGAGTTTAGAATGTTGAACACTGATCATATGGATATGATTCTAAGTCTTGTCACTTACATTTGACATTTGAAAATTTACTTGTTTTAATTTGATTTGCCATGAGCACATTATGACGTAGTTTGTGAGGTATGACATGTAAAATTGATTGTATATGTTTTCAATGTCTTGAGTGAAGTTGGGAGACTTATTGGATGAATATCTTGGCATATGTTAAAAAAATAAAAAATAAATAAAAGAAGTTGATCATTTTGAGTTTTTCACTGAGAAACTGGACCTCTTGCCTCATTAAGCAATGAGTGTTCACGTTAAAATGTGAGACACTTGGATTGGTTGATGTTATGGCTAGTTTGGTTCTGTAGCCTTTTTAACTCGAGTTAATAAGCCTATAGGGGTGTTTTTATACCTAGTACCATAAAGCCATTTAGTTTGGGAGGTGCTGGCCTAACACTTGATACATGAGTCAATTAGAAAGCTTAAGGAAACTAAGCATTGCACAACTTGACCAAAGAAAAAAAGGAAAAAAGAAGAAAGCTCTTAATGTTATGCCATGGTTAATAATCTGATGGGTACCCCAGTGAACTTTGAGATATTGAGTCATTGTATATTGGAATTATTTGGAAGCCTCATGATTATGTGTTAGTTCACTTTACATTGAATTGAACTTGTGATGCTTCAGCCAGTCATTTGTAAGTTGTTAAACTTTGGAATTCTTAATTTTCATTCATTAGCAAGCTTAAAA
>FXXK01000121.1:6468-232675 GCA_900184695.1 Betula pendula | reverse complement strand
AATTTATCCTTTTAAGCTTGCTAATGAATGAAAATCATAAATTTTGGTGACACTTAATTCTTTTGAAAACATGATTTGTGCATAATGTTTGTAGGTATCATTCCTGATAAACCTTCACGAGACTTCACTCATCCACTAGGGATGCCTAAGGGTTTAAAAGGCTTGTTTCATACGCTAAATACAATCGTGTTTCATGCGACAAAGGAAGTAGAGTAGTTATTGTATTTTGTTCCTTTTTATTTTCAGCATTTGTATTGCTAAGGGATAGCAATATGTAAGTTTGGGGGTGTTTTGCGTAAGTTTCAAGCACTTTAATTCACATATGGTAATCTTTTAGTTTCATTATAATATGATGTTTTGTGTTTTGTTTTTTTTTTTTTTTGTATTTTTTTGTGTTTTTTTTTTCTTGTATTTTTCAGGTTTTGGAAAAAAAAAACAATCAATTCTGTCAAATTTTGAGCTTAGAAGACATTTTGGTAAAAAGCTAAAGAAAAAGGCTCGAGCGCATTTCCAAAAGGCTCGAGCTCTTTCGTGCGCTGTTGCAGAAAAGTCGGCAGAACCAGTTTTGGAAAGATTCTAAACCTAGTCCAAGTTGGAATTGAAGTTGTGGGCTGCACGAAATTGATTAGGATTGTCCCAAACTCTAGAAATTCTCCCTTAATTCGTCCAAAACAAACACACAAGCTTTGAGAGAGGAATCAGAGGCTAGATCAAGAACGGTTTTGGTTTTTCTTTCTTCTTTTCTTTATTTTTTGTATGTATATAGTTTAATCCGAATTTAATTGTAGTAAATACTTTTGTTGGGGCTCGATTGAAGCCCTAATCATGTTTCTTTAAGGTTTGATTTGCCTTGCTACAACTATTTGTGATTTTTAATTGATTATTTTAGTTTAAATTCATTCCTCACATGTTTGTGTTTGGCCATCATATGTATGTGGTATAGATTTGTTATTAGAGTAACAAGAGAACCTATTGTAGGTGATCGCGCTTAGAAATCAAGTTTAAATTTATAAACACTCGCAATAGGACGAATATTTGTAGATAGGTCTATATTGAGGGTATCGATCCACAGGGATTGTGTGCGGTTGTATGATATGGAATTCCTAAAATCCTACCTAACTCAACTCATCAATCAAAGAAGTTGTGTTTTTAAACTAAAAACTTAACAACCGAAAAGTCTTAAACTAAATTACACAAGTTGAACTAAAAGAGTAAAAAGGTATAGGGGATTGATTTCACTCAATCCTCATACCACAAGCTAACTAGTCCTAGCATAGATCTTAAACAAAAGTATGGTTTTGAGTGTGTGAAGGGTGTCAATCCTCACAACAACTCATCAAAAATACACTACCAAGACGAAATGATAAAACATCATAAGTTTACACAAGCCACTCACCTAACCTACATGTGATTTAACCCATGTTCCTTAGCATGCCATATAAGCCCTCTTAATAGCCTACCCAAAATCATGAAATAAGCATAAGACATCTTAGGTTTCTACCCATCTTTTCCTCTATTCTAAGTTAAGCTAACATGGAATTGAGTTGTAGTCCCTAGCATGTCCTATCAAACTCACATAATATCAAGTCAAAAGCATCATTGTGTATCCTATACCTTTTCAATCGAAGACATTAAGGGTATTGAAAACATTCAAGACTTAGAACAATTCCTCATAGACAAAGAATGATTTCCATCTCAAATGTATAAATATGAAGAACAAACCATATGGATACACAATCACCACACCATTTATTTAAAAACCAAGCTAAAACTACTCAACCCATAACACTTGGATCAAGCTACATCAAAACCCTAAAAAGGATTTAGTTCCTCATATGGAAGTTGGATAACTCCATTGATTTGGAGAAACCCAAAACCCAAGGAGAGCAAGTGCTAAGGGAGAGTTCTACCTACTGTCTACAATGCAAATTACAAGCAAAATAAGTAAAACACTAAGGAAAATAAGCAAAATAAGTAAAACACTAAGCATCAGTCCTTCTACAGCATTCAACTTCCTCAAAAATACCTTCAAGCTTAATGTCCATGATATGTCTTGAATTCTCATTAAGACCTGAAAATATAGAAAACACTAAAATACGCCAAAAATATTAGATAACAATACAAACTAAGGTATAACACATGCAGAGTTAAGGGGCTTGAATGTGTAACANAACCATATGGATACACAATCACCACACCATTTATTTAAAAACCAAGCTAAAACTACTCAACCCATAACACTTGGATCAAGCTACATCAAAACCCTAAAAAGGATTTAGTTCCTCATATGGAAGTTGGATAACTCCATTGATTTGGAGAAACCCAAAACCCAAGGAGAGCAAGTGCTAAGGGAGAGTTCTACCTACTGTCTACAATGCAAATTACAAGCAAAATAAGTAAAACACTAAGGAAAATAAGCAAAATAAGTAAAACACTAAGCATCAGTCCTTCTACAGCATTCAACTTCCTCAAAAATACCTTCAAGCTTAATGTCCATGATATGTCTTGAATTCTCATTAAGACCTGAAAATATAGAAAACACTAAAATACGCCAAAAATATTAGATAACAATACAAACTAAGGTATAACACATGCGAGTTAAGGGGCTTGAATGTGTAACATTCAAGACTTATCACACCCCCAAACTTACATAATGCTAGTCCCTTAGCATTACAACAAAAAATAAAATTAAACAACTATAAACAACTACTCTACCTCCTTTGTCGTAGGAAACACGATTGCATTTAGCACATGCAACAAGCCTTTTAAACCCCTAGGCATCCCTAGTGGACGAGTGAAGTCTCGTGAGAGTTTAACAGAAATGTTACCCACAAACATTGTGCATGATCACATTATGACAAAGAATGCAGTATTACAAAAATAATGGTTAGCATGTCAATGATAAGCTTAAACTAACAAACTCCATTTTCACCACAAATCAGAGTGTACAAGATATGTTTACTTACAAATGGCTAGCTGAGATTTCATATATGTTCCAACTGGTGTAAAGTGACTCAGCACATAGAGATGAGGTTTCAAAATAATTAGCAATATACATGGCTCAATACCTCAAAATTCATCGAATTCCTTATCAAATGAAACAACCAGGGCATGGTTACTTATTTATTTACCGACCTTTTATACTTATATTTACACACCTGTTAGCTTAACTCTATTAAGCTTCTAGTTAACCCATGTAACGAGTGTTAAGCCAATGACTCCCAAACCAGATGGCTTTAGGACACTAGATGTAGAGACATCCCTAGGGGCTGTAAACTCAAGTTAACTAGGCTACAAAGACAAACTAGCTGTTTTATCATCTCTTTTTTTTTTTTTTTTTTTTTTTTTGATACATGATACCATCATTTTATTGCCCAGGTCATTCATCTAACAAATAATCCAATTGCATCAAATGTATTGAAAACAAGCATTTTGTCATTTAAGGCTCATACCTCACAATCCATATGCCAATGTGCTCGTGATATAACAATGTGAAACACCGAATTTCTCAAAAGCCAAACGCAAATAAAAAGATTTTGCAAGTCTAACTGCATGATCATGTGTTCGTTCTTTTAAGTTCACTAATGAAATGAAAATCAAAATTAAAGATCAATAACATTCTAAAGGATAATATGAACATGTATTTACAAGACATGTATTTACAACACATGTATTTACAATTTTTTTTTTTTTTTTATACAAACTCAAGAATAAGTGGTAAATGAACAAGAATACAAGTGCTTAACTATACCCCCAAACTTAAATCACATTGTCCCCAATGTGTCTGTACAATGAATGGCAAAACTAAGGGATAAAGGAAAACCTTATTGGGGAGGTATGGCTCTATGCATACCCCCAAACTTGATCTTTACAATCACTTATCCTGAAAACAAAACTAAAAACCAACTACAAAGCAAGATAATATACAAATGATAGAATGAATAAAAGAATGAACCAAAATGAAAAATAAAATCTTGAACAACAAACCAAATTCTCATAATCCCCATAAAATGAACAAAAACACATGTCCTTATAAGAAATGGCAAAAAAAACAAATACATTGATGGTTAACAAAATAAGGTTCCAAAATACCAACAATGTAATACAAAATAAAAGATCAAAGCCATAAAATAAATATAATGAAGCTCAAGGAGCAGGTGGTGCAGGCGGAAGGTGACTCAAGATCTCCTGAAGTGTCGACCCCATGGTCTGAAGTGTCGCCTCCATGGTCTGATATGCAGCCTCGGTTTTCTGTGCAAAGCTGTCTTGCCACTGATAGACTCGGTCAAATTGTGCTTGCAGCAGCTCATACTCAGACTGTGAAATGGGGGCTCTATCCCCCTGAGGAGCTGATGGCTCTCCCTGAGCCATCTCAGCAGCTACGTCTGGCATTTCTTCATCTTGCACATGAGCGGGTGCTCTGGGCCTCATGTGAGAGACACTTTTGTTCCAATCTCCCTCGGTGTACAGCTGAAATTTATTGGACACAAAGTGTCTTTCCTCAATCTCAAATCCCTTATTGACAAAAAGCTTGGTGATCATGTAAGGGAAAGGCAGCTTGAATTTTTCAGTGATTATCCTCTTGTCCACATACGTCTCCCAGCACTTATAAATTTGGCTCCAAATAAGCTGCGGTGCTGAGAACCAATGCTTCTTATGAAAGGCATACAGGGCTGCAAGGAAGGGGCCGGATCTCTGAATCTTGTGTCCCAATGGACACACATTCCTCTTAAGAACTATGTCTACCAACCACAGTCTTGAAGGTAACTTCACCTTGCTTGTGCAATTCCTCTTTCTATTCTCATATGCTCCATCACACATGTCTTGCACAATCATGTGCAAATCATAAGCCGGTGCCTCAGTGTAGTGCATAGAAAAACTCTCATGTGGGCATCCAAGTGCCTCTGCTACATCTTCTACAGTTACTTGGAACTCCTCTCCCTCAATTTCAGAAAATAAAATTCCAGGTTGATCCGGATCAAATTTCAAATTTCTGTAGAATAAACGGACAAACCTGGGGTGATAGAGGTGATACACCGGCTTGAGGAGTGGCAAAAAAATGGCGCTTCCTGAATTGTTTCCTTGCCCACTTGACATCCTCAAGCTCCCTAAACCTCCCAACAATATCGAATTTGGTCTCAGGGTCGAGAGCAAAACGCTGCCAATCCGTAGTGAAGTAGAAAGATTCTGGTTCTTGAGTGCCGGATGGAGAAGGGGACGGTGATTGAGCGGAGTTTTGCGAGGAACTAGCCATCAAAAAGCCTTAGAGGAATAAACACAAACACCTGCTGTGCACAACCCAAAAAATACAAAGAACACAAATGGGGGCATTTTAATCGGATAGAATCACAAGAAATGGAGTGGGTAAAAGTTTTAATGCAAAAAGAATGATAAAAAATGATTAAAAATGGAGAAAAATGGAGAAATACCTGGTCTGGGCAAGGGGGCGACAGCTGGGTTCGAGCGTAAGAGAAGGAGAAATGAAGAAATGAAAGGGAGCTAGGGTTTTATAAGCAGGTCACGTGACCTGCTAACCCGACAACGCTCGAGCGCCAAGTTTGGGCGCTCGAGCGTCAGACCCTACTGACGTGCTACTCCTGCGCGCGCAGCTCGCAAGCGCCAGCTTGCAGTTGACGCTTGATACCAGGCCAGGGGCTTACGAGCGTCAGCGCGCAGCTGATGCTCGTGCCATGGGTGCTCGAGCACCACAAATGGGCGCTCAAGCGTCATGCCCCAGGTAAAAAATTTCTAAGTACAAAACAGAAAAGAATGCAAGAATAAAAATTCTAAAACTATAAAACAAAGAAAGAGAATAATATGAACAAAAAATAAATATGCACAAATATTAATCCAAATAGATGGGATCTATCAAGTCGATAGATTCCACATCTTCGATAAGCTCCGAACCCCAGATGTAGGGTTTTAATCTCTGACCGGTGACCTTTAAAATTTGGCCACTCTTAGGACTCTTCAGCTCGATCGCTCCGTGAGGGGAAACTGATATAACTATGAATGGGCCATCCCACCTTGATCGGAGTTTACCAGGAAATAGGCTAAGTTTAGAATTGTATAGCCACACTTTCTGGTCAGGGACGAAAGTCTTAGGACGGATGTGTTTATCATGAAATGCCTTGGTTTTATCCTTGTACACCCGTGAACTCTCATAAGCATCATTTCTCAGCTCTTCAAGCTCGCTCAGTTGTAGCCTTCGGTGGGAACCAGCTGATATCATATCAAAATTGAAAGTCTTTACGGCCCACCAGGCCTTGTGCTCCAACTCAACAGGGAGATGGCACGCTTTGCCATAAACCAACCGGTATGGCGACATGCCAATCGGTGTCTTAAAAGCTGTACGGTATGCCCAAAGTGCATCATAAAGTCGCAAGGACCAATCCTTGCGATCAGGCTTAACCGTCTTCTCTAATATCCGCTTAACTTCCCTGTTGGATAATTCTACCTGGCCACTTGTCTGAGGGTGGTAGGGTGTGGCAACCTTGTGGGTGACGGAGTATTTAAGGAGTAAGGTTTTCATAAACCTATTACAGAAATGCTTTCCTCCGTCACTAATGATTGCTCGAGGTATACCAAAATGACTGAAGATGTTAGATTGAATGAATTTAATAACAACTTTATAGTCGTTGGTTCTGGTAGCCATAGCCTCTATCCACTTGGACACATAGTCCACCGCCACTAAAATATACTCAAATCCGAAAGAGGGCAGAAAAGGTCCCATGAAGTCTATCCCCCACACATCAAATATCTCGACTATCAAGATAGGGTTTAGAGGCATCATGTCCCTTCTGGACAGTGTTTCAAGGCGCTTACATCTATCACACGCCCGACAGCATTGATTGGCATCCTTGAATAAGGATGGTGTGACACCCCGCCTTTTAATAATAAGGCGTAAGTGGAAATCTCTAATTTCGCACGTGACGTTACGACATCAGAGATAGAATCACGCAATGGGAATATTTTTTTTTTCTTTTAATAACACAAGGAATAACCCTCGCATAACACATTGAGCTGACCGCATATACCTCAATTTAAATAAATATTAACATTGTGCGGTTACATAATAAATACACTAGGTACATCAAATAAAGATAAGTGCCACAGACGGCACAATAGCAAATATAAATAAAAGTGTTCATACATGTCATAAAAAGCAGTACATAGCAAGAGATAGATTAAACGTAATGTCTATCATCATATTGGGGCAACAAGTAGCTTTATCAAAATTGATCAAAACTGGCAAGAGGGTCTTGATCCTCTTCCTTCAATCCTGCATCATAGTCTATGTAAATATGGCGTTATTATATTTACATAGACAAACAAGTGAGTTCCACTGTTTCAATAAGTATAAAAGTTACAGGTTTATTGTTGTATTATTAATGACAATCATGGAATTTCCGTATTATTCATGCAATGCATCACTCTAGAGGATTCCAACCTCTTGGCTAATAGGGGACTCCAACCCCACATTTACGAGTTATAGGGGACTCCAACCCCACGTTCTCACTTTACTAGCAGTACCGATGACTTCAACCACCAGACTGAGGATTTCACCCACCTATTATAATCTTTCAGCACTGGGGACTTCAACCACCAGTCTGGGGACTTGAACCCAAAATGTATTAATGTCTTTTATGATCTGTTTCGAAACAATAATAAAAATAAGACAATATGCAATATCATATTCATACACATATAATCAAACAGTTGATAAATAAATCAGCAAGTATTATCTTATTAAAACCAGTATCATTTCTCAGTAAGTACTTCCATACTTACACTTCACAGCTTTCAGAGAATATCCACACAAGTGATCACTGCAATATAGTTTTGTACATGTGATAATAAATTAGTATAAAATCGCTAAAAGATTATTTTTAATACTTTTGTAACTTTTGGCTTTTAAATAATTTATCTAAGCTCCCTAATTTACTTAGGCATTATGACGGCATATAAAAAGAGGTAGTAGCATTACCACATATTTTTATATGGGTATTACTACGGTATTTATTTAGTTAATGCCAAAATATCATTAAAGTAAAATGGGTATTATAACAGCATTAGTATGCTAAAGGCTTAATATTTTTGCATAAAATGGATATAACCATTCCATTACTATAAATAATGGATATAGTATTTTAAAAATACATGGGCGGCATAACGGCATAATTATGAATAATTCATATAATATCTTTGTAAATTTGGCAGAGTAACAACATTAGTGTAACTAATAATTAAAAATGTTTTAAAACTTTGGCAGCGTAATGACACCATTTATGGAATATCTAATTAAGCTTGAGCATTTTAACGGTGTTTTGATAATTAAATAAACAATATATATATATATATATATATATATATAATATATTTATATATATATATATATATAATATATATTTATATATAAAAGAGCTTAAAACTTTGCTTAAAATATTCTCCAGATATAAAACTATGCATTTAAAGTAAAAATAAAAGCTCTTAACTGTAATCACTTACTAGAAAAGCCACGGATGAAGGCTTAGCTTTATTCTTCTCCTCTCTCTTCTCTTCTCTTTTCTCTCTTCTCTCTTTTCTCTCTTTTCTTCGGTTTGAAAGTTAAGTTGCTGAAGAACGAAGGAGCCTTACTTCCTATTTATAATACAATTAAAGGCCAAGATTTATCCTTTTATTTTGTTATCTACGGCTGAGGTGCATGTTTCATTTATTACAAAATTTTATCTCTTATCTTATCTGCATACTACTCATTACCATGCATTTAACATTACCAATAATTTACTCAGATGGTCTGAAAGCAATAAAGAGAGTGACGTGAGAAAGAGTGGGTGCAGGTCCCTCCCCCTCTATCCTCTTTTATTCATTATTTTATTTCTTTGTTTTTCTTTTGATTTTCGTCCAGCCACCGAGCTGGGTGGTTTGGACGAATTTTCGTCCCTTCCCAAAATTTGAAAAATCATGAAATTTGGAGGGTAGGAAGAGGACTATGAGACGAGTATTTTGGCTTTTGAAACAACCAAATCGGAGTTCGTTTGACCCTATTTTCATTATTTTTAGTTTAAAGTTCATTTACACTTTTCTTTGTACTAGAGTCTAAAAGTGTTCCAATAGACTCCAAATTTTTACCATATGTTCTATAAACACTACGTATAGATAGAGAACTACGAGACGAGTATTCCGGATTTTGAATTAATCAAATCGGAGTTCGTTCGACTCTATTTTAATCTAAAGTTTATTTACACTTTCTATTGTATTAGAGTCTAAAAAGTGTTTCAATAGAGTCTAAATTGCTATCATGTGTTCTATACACACTACATATATAATGGTTGGCTTTATAGTAAGAATCCCCTAAGAAATGGTTCATAACTTTTAAGTCATATTTCAAAGTGGCAAGAGAAATAATATTCTTTATTATTTCTTTTAGAATATTATAGCTTCTTTAATACCAGTAAGGGTATTTTATGATCTTAAATAATTATTATTCTTGGGTGTCACATCGGCTCCTGAATTAAAATCTACCAGTCAATATAAATATGATAAATATTCATGTAATCATATAGATTCATCAAAAATCATTATTGTGCCATATATAAATATATATAATCCAACCTTAATATTAAATTAAGGCAATAGAAACGGCAAATTAAAACCTGGGGCGCTACAGATGGCCAGTAGAATCCACTTTGCAAGACCTTCGCCGCGGTCTTATTAGCACTAAAATGTCATTCACAAACCAATGTGTGGCAAAAAGAGAGGACACTCTGCACTTCGTCCTGAGGTACACAGCGGCGAATAATCTGATCAACACAATACTTAAAGAGCTCAGGATCCTCCCAAAAATAGGATCGGATCTGCTTGAAGAATCGGTCTCTTGCTTGCTTCGTCCAATGAAAATGAATCTTACCTATTGCTAGGTAATTAACAATGTCAACGTACCATGGCACCTCTTTTGGAGTAATCTCAAACAGTTGCTCATCCGGAAAGGAATCATGAACTGGAATGAGAGACGACTCGATAGAAATGCGGGAAAGATGGTCAGCAACAACATTATTAGATCCCTTCTTGTCTCTAATCTCCAAATCAAATTCTTGAAGCAAGAGAGTCCATCTAATCAAACGGGGCTTTGTCTCCCGTTTAGCCATTAAATGCCTCAGAGCGGCATGGTCAGAGTAAATCACTACCTTGGACCCTAAAAGATAAGAGCGGAATTTGTCCAAGGCAAATACAACGGTTAGCAACTCCTTTTTTGTAGTAATATAATTCACTTGAGCGTCCATCAAAGTTTTGCTAGCATAATAAATAGCGTGAGGGAGCTTGTCCTCACGCTGTCCCAAAACTGCACTGACAGCATAGTCGGATGCATCACACATTATCTCAAATGGGAGAGACCAATCATGCGTCTTAATGATAGGGGCGGAGGATAGAAGAGATCGGAGTGTCTCGAATGCCTTAAGACACGCTTCATCAAAATCAAATGGAGTCTCCTTGGCAAGAAGATTGCACAAGGGTCTTGAAATCTTATTGAAGTCCTTGATGAAGCAGCGATAAAAGCCGGCATGTCCGAGAAACGAGCGAATTTGCTTCACTGTAGTAGGTGGTGGAAGTTTTGAAATTAGCTCTACCTTCGCTCTGTCAACCTCAAGTCCTCTTTTGGACACTATGTGCCCCAAAACGATTCCCTCTTGAACCATGAAATGGCTCTTCTCCCAACTCAAAATTAGATTTGTCTCCTTGCATCGTTTAAGAACACGATAAAGATTATGGAGACAATCATCAAATGAGGGTCCAAAGATAGAAAAATCGTCCATAAACACCTCCAAAAAGTTCTCCACCATGTCCGAGAAGATAGACATCATGCACCGTTGAAAAGTGGCGGGTGCATTACACAACCCGAAGGGCATGCGCCTATAAGCAAAAGTACCAAAGGGGCAGGTGAAGGTCGTCTTTTCTTGGTCTTGCGGATCGACGGCAACTTGATTGTATCCTGAATATCCATCCAGGAAACAGTAATAACTCTGGCCGGCAAGACGATCTAGGATTTGATCAATGAATGGCAATGGGAAATGATCCTTCCTAGTAAACGAGTTCAGTTTCCGGTAGTCTATGCAGACACGCCATCCTGTGGTCATGCGTTGAGGAATTAATTCACCTATCGAATTCTCAACAACGGTGATACCTGACTTCTTAGGTACCACCTGAATGGGACTCACCCATTTACTGTCTGAGATGGGGTAAATGATGCCCGCATCCAGCAATTTTACTACTTCAGTCATGACCACGTTCTTCATGGTGGGATTCAATCGACGTTGCGCCTCGCGAGAGGGCTTAGCGTTATCCTCCAAATGAATGCGATGCATAAAAATGGAGGGGTCAATCCCCTTAAGATCCCCAACACTCCAACCAATCGCCTCCTTATGTTCCTTCAGAACATCCAATAAGCTGCTCTCCTGGTCCTTAAGTAAATCTGATGCTATGATGACCGGAAGAGTATCATTAAGTCCTAAGAAGGCGTACTTGAGTTTTGCTGGAAGTTGTTTTAGCTCAAGTTTTGGTGGGGTGATGAGGGAAGAAACGGGAGGAATGCCAGATGTAAGAGGTAAGGGCTCTTTAGGTACTCTCTATGGGGGGGAAGTCTATTGCGGCCGCAACGTCAAGGAGGGAATTAACCTTGTCGACATATTGCTCCGTGTCGAAGTCCTTCAAATCGAAATGAGACAGGCACGCCTCCAATGGGTCACTACTCAACAATTGGGGGAGTGAATCTTCTATGGTTTCTTCAATCTGATCGACAAAGAAACACTCCTCCGCATCCGATGGGTGCTGGAACGCATTGAAGATGTTTAACTTCACCTTCATGTTCCCAAAAGTAACTTCCATCTCCCTGGTCCTGCAATTAATGCATGCATTAGCCGTAGCTAAGAAAGGATGGCCGAGGATGACGGGAATCAGTTTGGCGGGATTCGGGACAGGCTCTGTATCTAGAACGATGAAGTCTACAGGAAAGTAGAACTTGTCCACTCGGATGATGACATCTTCAATTATCCCACGAGGTTTCTTAACGGATCTGTCTGCAAGTTGTAAGACAACCGTCGTGGGTTTCATCTCTCCAAGTCCTAATTGTGTGTAAACCGAGAAGGGTAGCAAATTCACACCTGCACCCAGATCAAGGAGGGCTTTATCAACAACATGGTCTCCAATAATACAAGGAATGGTAGGAGCACTAGGGTGCTTGATCTTGGTAGGAACAGTGTGTTGAATAAGTGAACTGACCTACTTGGTCAAGATAATCTTCTCAGGACTACGAGTCCTCATCCTACGCTTCTGAGTACATAAATCCTTCAAAAACTTGGCGTAGAATGGGATCTGTCGGATGGCATCGATGATGGGGATATTGATTTGAACTTGTTTGAAAATATCCATCATCTTTTTGAATTTCTCTCCTTGCTTTAAAGCACAAGGAGGCCCCTTGAGACGTTCAGGGAATGGAGCTCTAGGCTCAGAAGACGTCTCAAAGGTTGGACTGCTAATGGGCGGATTTGGATTTACGGGGGAATCATCCTTCTCTTGGGCCTTCAGCCCGACCTTGTTATCGACCACCCGTCTGCTTCTCAACGTAGTGATTGCCTGGACTTGTTCGTGGGGAACGCTACCAGAAGCGCTTCCATCGACCATGTATTGTCCCTTAGGGTTGGCCACGGGTTAGGAGGGTAGCTTCCCTTCCTTCCTCTGATTAAGTGCATTCGCCAGCTGGCCAACTTGGCCTTCCAGCTTGGCGATGGATTGGGAATGGGAATTTAGCAATTGAGTATTGGCCTCAAGATTGCCGAGAGCAATCAAAACTTTATCCTCAAAGGCAGAATTCCTAGGAGGAGGGGCTGACTGAAATTGATGCTGAGGGGGTCGGTAGTTGGAGGACTGATTAAAAGATTGATGGGTAGGCATCGGATGTGCCTGATTTTGCAATCCTCCAACAGGTCCTTGATTTCCCGGAGCTGGGGCTCGCCAAGAAAAGTTAGGATGATTTCTCCATCCCGGGTTATATGAATTGGAATAAGGATCATTACCCGGTCTGGAGAATGCTGCGTTCAACTGCTCAGGATGAACTTCAGAAAATTGTCCAATGATAGGACAATCTTTCGCCTGGTGCGATGGATTAGAGCAAAATGAACAGGCCTCAGGTGGAGTTGAGATGAGAGCTACATGCGTAGGAGCAAAGCCAGCTGCCATGATCTGGTCAAGTTTCCGAGAGAGAGCATCCACTTTAGAGGTAACCTCAGAGGAATGGCTCACTTCGAAAAGACCTTCATGCTTTTGTTTGGCAAGAGGTGCCCTACGACCGGATGATGCATGGTGTAAAAAATTTTCACCAAGATTTTCAAAAAGAGTCCATGCATCATCTTCACTCTTCAACATAAATGTGCCTCCACATGAGGCATCGACCATTTGCCTATGAGGCTCAGTCAAGCCATCATAGAAGCATTGGACTTGCTGCCACTTGGGGACAGCATGGTGTGGACACTTTCGTAAAAGGTCCTTCATTCTTTCCCACGTATTGTGGAAAGATTCACCATCAATCTGCGAAAAGCCAGTTATGGCTTTCCGGATTTGATTTGTTTTCCCTATTGGAAAGTACTTCTTAAGGAATTCTTGTTGCATTTGAGCCCAAGAAGTAACTGAATCATTAGGCAAGGAATTAAGCCAATGTTTGGCTTTATCCTTGAGGGAAAACGAAAAGAGGCGCATCCTCAAAGCATTTTCATCAAAGTTTTGCAATCTTAGAGTTGAACATATATCAATGAATTCGTCTAAATGCTTATAAGGATCCTCATTGCTAAGTCCGAAAAAAGATGGTAACATCTGTATCGTGCTGGACTTAATTTCATGTTAGGTTGCCGTGATGTTTGGCAACCGAAGGCATGAAGAGGGTGTGTAAGTGGAGGGAACATAATGATCCCTCAATAAAACAGCCCTATTCTCTTCAGCCATGTGTTCTATATTATGCACTCTTAGATCTAAGTTCCTTGCGGTTCTTTGTTGTCTAAGAGTACATTCTAAATCTAGGTCGCACGGAAAAATAGGCAATGATAATGTGCGGCGACCAAACATAAACTAACACCCTAATAATATGCACAACAAACAGGTGAAAACAAAAGAGAAAAACAAGGTTTAGAAAAATACCTGTTTCTGCCTTGGCAGTAGCTTCAGTGCTACTGTCTGAGAAGTGGCGCTCGATACCCACACAGCGGCGCTCGATACCAAAATTCTGATGCTCGAGCGTCAGATTATGCAGAGACCTGAAATTATGCAGAAACAGAAACAAAAACAGATTTTGTACAGACTCGATTTTATGCAATTTTTGGGACTCTAAAGACACAATTTACAGAATCAAACTAGATACAACCTCAAAAACTCCAAAACAACCTTTTTCAACAAAAACAATCCTCGGCAACGGCGCTAAAAATTGATCGCGCTTAGAAATCAAGTTTAAATTTATAAACACTCGCAATAGGACGAATCTTTGTAGATAGGTCTATATTGAGTGTATCGATCCACAGGGATTGTGTGCGGTTGTATGATATGGAATTCCTAAAATCCTACCTAACTCAACTCATCAATCAAAGAAGTTGTGTTTTTAAACTAAAAACTTAACAACTGAAAAGTCTTAAACTAAATTACACAAGTTGAACTAAAAGAGTAAAAAGGTATAGGGGATTGATTTCACTCAATCCTCATACCACAAGCTAACTAGTCCTAGCATGGATCTCAAACAAAAGCATGGTTTTGAGTGTGTGAAGGGTGTCAATCCTCACAACAACTCATCAAAAATACACTACCAAGAGGAAATGATAAAACATCATAAGTTTACACAAGCCACTCACCTAACCTACATGTGATTTAACCCATGTTCCTTAGCATGCCATATAAGCCCTCTTAATAGCCTACCCAAAATCATGAAATAAGCATAAGAAATCTTAGGTTTTCACCCCTCTTTCCCTCTATTCTAAGTTAAGCTAACATGGAATTGAGTTGTGGTCCCTAGCATGCCTTATCAAACTCACATAATATCAAGTCAAAAGCATCATTGTGTATCCTATACCTTCTCAATCAAAGACATCAAGGGTATTGAAAACATTCAAGACTTAGAACAATTCCTCATAAACAAAAAATGATTTCCATCTCAAACGTATAAATATGAAGAACAAACCATATGGATACACAATCACAACACCATTTATTCAAAAACCAAGCTAAAACTACTCAACCCATAGCACTTGTATCAAGCTACATCAAAACCCTAAAAAAGATTTAGTTCTTCATATGGAAGTTGGATAACTCCATTGATTTGGAGAAACCCAAAACCCAAGGAGAGCAAGTGCTAAGGGAGAGTTCTACCTACTGTCTACAATGCAAATTACAAGCAAAATAAGTAAAACACTAAGGAAAATAAGTAAAAACGAGCTACTGCCCCCTCTCCAGTCAGTTTTGGATATATAGGGAAGAGAGAGGCTTAGATCTTTACAAGGGAGTTAAGACTACAAAAATCTTCATCCAATTGGTCTTGGGCGGTTCTAAGGGTTGATTTTGGCGCCTACATTTGACTGACAAGCCACAATATCAGACTCCAAAAGATCTTGCCGTCATTTGCTGTCATGAAAATAGCTTCCAGTTCTGGAAGATACGACGACGCTCGAGCGCCAGGGTTGGGCGCTCGAGCACCTAGGTTAGGCGCTCGAGCGTCAGTCCTTCTACAGCATTCAACTTCCTCAAAAATACCTTCAAGCTTAATGTCCATGATATGTCTTGAATTCTCATTAAGACCTGAAAATATAGAAAACACTAAAACACACCAAAAATATTAGATAACAATACAAACTAAGGTATAACACATGCGAGTTAAGGGGTTTGAATGTGTAACATTCAAGACTTATCAGTAGGGTCTTGGAATAATCAACATAAAGACAACTGGAATAGATACCATGTTTCAGCCTGAGTGTGTTTGTCGATTTTCATAGATTTATGCTTTCTTGAAGAACAACTTAGTGAGGGCCAGTGACACCCTTAATTGAATCATTCGAGAAATAAAAGAGTTGGAGTAGATACCATGTCTAACTTGTTGTTTAGATAAATCAATAGCTTTAGGAGTAAATATTATGCCCTTGTGGTTGATAAGTAGTGAGCATCGCAATTTGGGTTGTAGTATTGTGCATATCGTTTCCTCAAAAGAGTATGATTAGTGGTGGATATCGGAGCCCTACCCTATTTACTTATTGTTTTCAATTCTATTTCTTGTTTCGTTCCGTTTCAATTGCTATTTTATTCTGTTTCAACCAATATAACTTTTTAGGAAAATCTCTTTAAGCATAATTTACTAATTCTCGTGAAAAAAATCTCGTACTTGCTTTTTATACTATCGTTTTGATCTTATGCACTTGCGAGTAAAACGTGTATTTATTCGCCTATTTATTTAGGTGGATATTTGCACAAAAGTCACAACAAAAAATCATGCCTTGCAAAACATGCTTTAACTTCCATTTTAGACTTGTATTTAGCAAACTCAAGCTTGCATTTTGATACTTCATTCGCAATGGTTGTCTCTATCAATGCCCTCTCAGATTTCAAATTCTTGTGCCACTCCTTCAACATCGACATCACTCTTTCGCCGTACGCACAGATTTTGGGATCAAACAATTTAAAGAAATCACACCCACGCTTTTTTTTCATTCTTGGCAATGACCCAACAAAAAAAATACAAAAAAACCATAACAACAAACAAATTAGGTTTAACACATTTACGCATCACATAGAAAAAAGCCGAAACAATAACTTCAAATTCAATTTGGATAAACAAGCGGATCTGACCACATAATTTATACAAGAAAAGAACCTTATACAAAAATTTGCTTTTGTCAAGGATGTGCTGATGCATGTCTTGCTCCCACATCTGCAAGATGGATGACTTGAACCTTGATTGCTAACTTCACCGTCTGAATGCTCCATCGGTCAACACTGTGGCTGTCGTAGCTGGTCGAGATGTTGAGAAGACGAAGAAGAAGATGGTCTTGGCAAGTGCTAGATGTTAGGAAGAAGAAGCTCTCGGCATGCTCAGAAAAAACGCATAAAAGAATTCAAAATTTAAAACATAAAGACACATTCAGCTTATCCTTAAATGCCTTTCACGTGTTATCCAAATGGTGGTTTTCGGGGGTGTTAGAATGAAGGGTAAAATGGGTAAAAAACACTTAGGATATCACGTACCGGTAACATGTGGTCAAGTACGTCAGGTTTTGACAGAGAAAATAGACGGATTGGGGTTTACTGATAGAAATTGAAAGCTTGAGAAGTCAAATTAAGATAAATCAAACATTGGGGGGGGATTATTCAAATCGTGTGGAAGTTGGGGGGCCTTTGTAAAGTTTTTCCTTAAATTATTAAGTATTTAACACCAAAACAGGTATGATACTTCACAAGTACTACAATTAAAGTTAACATCATTTGCTCAAAATGCAATATAAACTAGACACATAATATTAAGAAGGAAATCAATTCAAGAAATGTAACAATAACCAAAACATAAATATAATTGTGTCTTACCAAAACTAATCAAGTAAAAGTCGATTTTTTTCAATTACTTCTCTAAGTTCCTATGATAGATTTTAGTAATTTTATGTAAGAAGAGTCACATAATTAAATAAGAAAACTATGCCAAACATATCAAAACCAACACGAATGAAAAATATGCCAAAATCATAACAATATACTCCCAAGAAGTCTCGTGATTTAACAACAAACATTGAACTCCACATTAATTCACTTCTCAATTGCTTTCAGCATTTCACAACACAAGAGCTAGGATAAAATTTGTAATTTGCAACCAGCCAGACCCAAATAAAGCCCAAGGAAATCAACCAAATTAATTTAATTACCTAACAAATCAAAGTTTGATACACATGCATTTAACTAAGTGCATCACATGCATTGTTGTTTAATCCATTAATGCATTAAAAGGTACCCCAAGTTCAAAATTATGTAGTGTATCCATATAAAATTCTCCAAACAGTGATAGCATGGGCAACTACAGCAGATATTGTTCTTTTTTTTTTTTGTTCTTTTTTCTTTTTGTTGTTGTTAGGGGGGGATCATAAATGATATTGACAATAAAAATTAATGAACAAAATGAAGAAGCAAGCTATCTATGGTTACTAAAACTAAACGAATACACACACTGATGCAGGAGAAATCCAATAATAAGTTGGATTATTTTATTTTATACATGTGTGTTTTAGTTTTCCTTTTCAATAAGAATTGTGTTTTCCTTTCCCATTCGGATTTGGTTTTCTTTTTCCAAATAGGCTTTGTTTAGTTTTTCTTTTTCCTTGTTAAATTAGGATCATACATTAGGCTATATAAAGGCATCTAGTGTGTATTATCTTTCAATTCAGTTTTCAAGATCAATATATTTCTAGTCTTTCAGAGTTATTATCTGTTTGCTTATTTTGGGTAATTAGGGTCTTTCTTTTTCCTATTTATTATTTTCTCTCTTCCTGAATTCCCTTTTTAATCTTCAATTATTAGTTTCTACTACTATCATACGCTGTTAGAACAATCTTAGTTCTGCTCGATGTCAATTGGTATCAGAGCGTAGCGTTTTCTTGAGGTGAAATTTTTTTCATTAGTTTTTATGGCTGGTGGTCGTGGTCGGCGTGAACAGGTGCCAAATGAGGAAGTCTCCTATCATAATCGCAATGTACGAGACGTGACGATTAAAGACTTGCAAATGTAGGTTGCGGAGTTAACCTAGTGTCTAACAGCACAAAACTTGGAAAGGGATCGTGAGATGGATGATCGCGATTCAAATTCTAGCTTTGAGAACCCGTATCAAAACCTTATTCTAGATCGGGAACAGCGTGGTCGGGATGAGTGATATGGAAACTTAGGCTTCAAAGTTGAGCTTCCATAATTATTTGGCACTCTACAAGTCGAAGGCTTCATTGATTGGTTGCACGAAGTAGAGTGAATCTTTGATTATAAGGAGGTTTCAGATCGCATGAAGGTGAAGCTTGTTGCTATCAAGCTAAAGGGTCAAGCATCCACTTGGTGGGAGCAGTTAAAGCGATTGTGGGATAGACAAACTAAGCCGAAGATCTGCAATTGGGAGAAGAAAAAGAAGAAGACGATGGGACACTTTTTGCCCTTCGGATACACTCAGGCGTTGTTTTAGTGGCTTCATACGCTGAGACAAGGTACGAGATCTATTGATGATTACACCGAAGAATTCTACTAATTGGTTGCTCAAAACGACCGGTCCGAGACCGAAGAGCAATAGGTGGCGCGATATCTGGGTGGGTTGCAGCAGTCCTTACAAGACATCCTTAGTCTCCAATCCATCTGGACGGTTTCTGAAGCCTACCAGCGTGCCTTGACTGAAGAAAAACAACAAGCCAAAAGCAATACCAGATCTACACCAAGAGGAGATCATAATACACGAGGAATCCGTCCTTAGGGACCTCATCCTAATCCACAACCTACGTGAGGCCAGAGCTTCTACTCCAACATCTGTTATTTCAAATGTGGGGAGCCCAGTCATCAATCGACAGATTGTTGGAAACCTGCTAGCAAGACGGGCAAGAATGTCTTGATTGAAGATGAGACAATAGAAGAAGTCGACATCGAGATCTTGTTTTTGATGATGGTGACGATGATGAGATTTTGTATGTAGATGGGAACGAGATGCTTGTTGTCAAAAAAATTTTGCTCACTCCAAAAGATTACTCTAGAGAAGTTTGGTTAAGAACCAATATTTTTCATATTACTTGCACGATCGTAGAGTAGGTTTGCAAAATGATTATTGACAGTGGCAGTTATGAGAATGTTGTATCAGAGGAGGCAGTTAAAGAGCTTCAACTGAAGACTGATAGCCATCCAAAGCCATACAAATTGTCCTGGTTGAAAAAGGGAAGTGAGATAACAGTAGATAAGAGATGTTTGGTTTATTTTTCAATTGGTAGAAAATATTTCGATAATGCATGGTGCAATGTAGTGTCTATGGATGCATGTCATTTATTATTATGTAGGCCTTGGTAGTATGATTGGAGCATTGTCCATGATGGGCGACGAAATACCTATACCTTAAGCATTAAGGGAAAGAATGTGGTGTTAGCGCCTTGGCGAGAAGGAGTTATTCCTGTACCAACGGCCAAAAAGGGCGTTAATCTTTTGTCAATGTTTCAGTTCTTGGAAGAAGTAGAAGAAGAGGGCGTTGTGTACGCCTTGATGCCACGTGAAGAAAGTTCTAGAGTAGAGGATGATGTGTCAGTGGAGTTACAAAAGCTGTTGACTAAATTTGCTAATTTGATGCTAGAGGAGCTACCCTCTGGTTTACCACCCATGAGAGATATATAGCACCACATCGATTTCGTCCCAGGGTCAAGCTTGCCAAATCAACCAACTTATCGCCTCAGTTTGAAGGAATCTGAAGAGTTGCAACGCCAAGTGACGAAGTTGCTGAAAAGAGGTTACATTCGAGAGAGCATGAGTCTATGTGCAGTTCTCGCTCTCTTAGTTCCGAAGAAGGATGAATCGTGGTGCATGTGTGTTGATAGTAGAGCCATCAATCGAATCACAGTGAAGTATAAATCCTCGATTCCCCGCTTAGATGACATGCTGGATCAGTTAGCAGACTCTAAGGTCTTTTCCAAAATTGAACTTACAAGCGAGTATCACCAGATCAGAATCAAGTCTGGAGATGAGTGGAAAACAACGTTCAAGACACATCATGGGCTATATGAGTGGATGGTCATGTGGTTTGAACTATTCAATGCACCCAACACATTCATGCAGTTCATGCATCAAGTGTTGTGGCCTTACATGGGCAAATTCGTTGTTGTATACATTGACGATATCCTCATCTATAGTCCCTTACAGGAAACACACTTGGAGCATCTTAGGGAGGTTTTTTGAAAAACTACAAAAAGAGTGTTTATATGTCAATCAGAAGAAATGTTTCTTTCTTACTACTAGTGTTACTTTCCTTGGTTTTGTTGTGTCCATTGATGGTGTTCATGCAGATTAGTTTAAGGTGACATCAATTCTAGAGTGGCCAACACCCAAGAGTCTACATGATGTCTGGAGTTTCCATGCGTTGGCGTCATTCTACCGATGGTTCATCTGAAATTTCAGTACATTGATTGCACTAATCATAGAGTGCTTAAAGTGCCAGACTTTCCAATGGATTGAAGAAGCCGATGCAAGCTTTCAATTGGTGAAGCAGAAAATGACAAAATCATCGGTTCTCACTCTTCTAGACTTTGAGAAAAAATTTTAAAGTCAACTGTGATGCATCTAGTGTTGGCATTGGTGGTGTCCTAAGTTAAGAAGGGGGTCCGATCACTTTTTTCAATGAGAAGTTGTCGGGGTCCAAGAAGAACTATTCCACCTATGACTTAGAGTTCTATGTCATTGTCCAGTCTTTGAAGCATTGGCGTCATTACCTGGTGCAAAAGGAGTTCATCCTTATCACTAATCATAAAGCCCTCAAGTATATTAATGGCCAACAAAAGCTCAACCACAGACATGCCAAATGGGTTGCCTACCTTCAAGAGTTCACTTTTTCCTTATGGCACCAATCAGGGAGCTTGAATCGAGTTGTTGATGCCTTAAGCAGGTGGGTTGCACTTTTTACTACTCTACATACCAAAGTTGTGGGTTTTGACATCTTTCGAGAGTTGTATACGGGAGATCCTTCATTCAGGAAGATATTGGCTGAGGTGTCTGTAGGTAAGCGTAGTGATTATGTTATTCTTAATGGTTATCTGTTTCATGGTTCACAATTATGCGTTCCGGATATTTCGTTGCGAGAGTAGATAATACGAGAATTGTATGGAGATGGTCACTTTGGACGAGACAAAACTTTAGCCTTGGTCTCATCAGGCTATTATTGGTCCAAGTTAACTAGTGATGTGGCATGTTACATGGAATGGTGTTTTATTTGCCAGAGGTCTAAGAGAGCCCTCACAAATGCTGGTCTGTACACCCCATTACCAATGCCCGATGGCCCATGGCTCGACGTCAGCATGGATTTTGTTTTTGGGTTACCTCACACTCAAAGGAGCATGGATTCTATCTTCGTGATCGTGGATCGATTTTCCAAGATGGCCCATTTTATCGCATGCTGAAAGATGATGGATGCTACCTGAATTGCTCACCTATATTTTCAGGAGATTGTTCACATGTATGGGGTTCCAAGATTTATTACATCAGACCAAGATTCAAAATTTATGAGCCACCTTTGGAAGAGTTTGTGGGAAAAGATGGGGACCAAGCTTAATTTTAGTAGTGCCTACCACCCCCAAACAGATGGTCAAACTAAGGTGGTGAATTGGAGTTTAGAAAATCTTTTGAGAAGTTTAGCGGAACCTGGCTTTATCACAGGTAGAGTTTGCTTATAACCGGTCCAAGAACAGAACAACTCAGTTAAGCCATTTTGAGATCGTGTATGGGTAGAATCTGTCAGGAATACTCGACTTGACACCCATTCCCCGTATTAGTCAATTGAGTATTAAGGTTGATAAGATGGCAGATTATCTCTGAGGAATTCATGACCAATTCAAGAAAGCCATAGAAGATAGCAATGCTATGTACATAGCACACTCTGACAACCACAGACACAAGGTAATTTTTGAGGTTGGTGATTTGGTTTGGGCTATACTCATATGTGATCGCTTCACCATTGGTGAGTATAACAAGCTGCATGAGAGGAAGATTGGGACTTGTGAGATTCTACAGAAGATAAATGATAATATATACCAGTTACTCTTCCAAGTCAAATAAAGACCTCTGATGTGTTCAACGTGAAACACTTGACTCCATGTTTTGTTGATGTTGACAGAGACGACTTGAACTCGATGACGAGTTCTTTCCAACTCGGGGAGGCTGATGCAGGAGAAATTCAACAATAAGTTGGATTATTTTATTTTATACATGTGTGTTTTAGTTTTCTTTTTCAATAAAGATTGTGTTTTCGTTTCCATCAGGATTGAGGTTTTTTTTTTTTCCAAATAGGCTTTGTTTAGTTTTTCTCTTTCCTTGTTAAATTAGGATATATCTTAGACAATATAAAGGCATCTAGTATATGTTATTTTTCAATTCAGTTTTCAAGCATCAATATAGTTCTAGTATTTCAGAGTTATTCTTTGTTTGCTTATTTTGGGCAATTATGATTTTTCTCTTCTCTATTTGTTATTTTCTCTCTTCCAGAATTCCCTTTTTAATTTTCAATTATTAGTTTCTACCATTATTGTACGCTGTCAGAATAATCTTAGTTATGCCTGGCATCACACACACAAAAGGTATTTGTTGAAAAGCTTTAACCAAATAATGATTCACGAGAGGTTGTATTGTATTTATAATTCTAGTAAGACAACCATATTCTATGTACCTTTACAGTTGCCTCATTACTAACTCCATTTTAATCTTTATATGACATTTCCTATACATGTACAATATCACAAAACCAATTCAAAATTTATTACATATTTTACATCATCCCTACCACACAGTGTTTGAAAATTCACCTAGTACCCTCTCTCCCGCCTTTATGTCCCACTTGTGCATCATCCTCATCAGCAATGTCCCCTTCACATGCAAAACATCGTCACATGTGTATCAAATGCAAATTGCCTTTACACTCGATGTTCTATTCGTACACAAGTTAATTAAACTTAGCCAAGAAAGATATTAATGAGACTAACATAAAATGTCACCTCCGGATATTGTGCCTAAAATGTTCGACGCAGGGCCTCATCATTTTGGTAAAGTCCTATTACAGTAAACGACTTGTACTCATCATTTTGGTAAATTTGTTCAATATTAAAATACGGTAGACTAAATTGATATTTTGTCATCTTTTCAACCAAAACGTGATATTTATTCTTGGAATTCGTTTTTTTAACAAAAGACGGAAGTTAGCGCCATTTCTTTATAAACGATGTCAATTTGCCTTTGTTGCGTCGTTGGGAACAAACAAAGAAAAAAAAAAGATGAGAATACCCTTTTTTTTGTAGTGGGTGTAAATGAGTTGAGTTTGAGCGAGTTGGGTGTGTTCAGGATCGGCTCGTATGCATTGTTCAAAAGCTCGAGCTCGTCTGCTAGCTGAGCCAAGTGTCTTATCGAGCACTCAACTTGGCTCGTGTAGAAGTTTTGTGGCTTGTAAAGTCGAAAAACAAAATCAATGAGGCAAACATTTAACGGATGTCCCCTGAAAGGTGAAAAATCATGCAAAACGTTAACATTTGAGCTTAGAAGTACTGAAAAATCAATTAGAAATTGAAAGAAAATATCAAAAATTCGAAGTGTATATTTAACATAACTAACTGGTAGAGTTGTAGTCTTCTTCAAGAATCGACAAACAAGATGTAGGTTCTTGATTTGAAGTTTCGAACTATTCAGAATGCTATTCCTCTCAACTTTATGTGGAAGAACATCGAAAGCATAAGGGAATAGAAAAACAAGGGCGAAGGAACAACAAGGTTTTAAAAACTCTTAGACTCTAAAAGCTGAATGGTTTAGATGGCTTAGAAGTCATTTGGTCAAACACAAGAATGGAAATCAAAGGCTGAATTTCCAACCATACGAGAACAAGTAGTTGTGGAAATAACCATTGCATTCAATGCCTCAACAACTCAATATATTATGCAACATTAATTCAAAGAGCAAAACAAGGAGGAGGATTCTGCTTCAAAAGTCTGATAGATTTCTCAAGGAACCAAAATCAACGGTTCAATGTGTTTCGTATTTTAATTTTAATTGATAATCAACGGCTAGATTCGCGCAAAGTGCGAAATCAACAAACTGAGTCACTGAAACGTTTTGAAAATTGGTATCTGATAAGTGATGAGCATTCATTCACATTAAATGCTCAATTGTAAACATCGAAGAGTTTTTCAATTTATTCCTTACATGTGAATGTAGCTAAAATTGACGTTACATGTGATCTTGACTGTTGAATATAATCATATATTTATTGATTAAAATTAAGTTGTCTGATTAAATCAAACATAACGATCTCATGGACAATTAAATCATTATATAATTTCCTCCGAAGTGTGTTACAATTGCATCCCATGTTCTCGATCGAACGACTAGGATTGGTTGATATTAAAATCCAATAGCCAAAATCAACCCTGAAGCTCGCATTTTTTTGCCTCGGTAACATGCGTGGTTTGGCTATAATTAATGCTGCGTGTCAGACAATCAAGCATTCAAAAAAATCCAAACATCTTTTAAATTTAATCCCCTACACACGCATCCTGGTGATACTTGTTTCTTGTAACCCGATGCAGTGATCCTGAGCATAAAAGAAGTTTGCATTTCTAATGATTCAATTGTAGTCGTTGATTCAGATGGAGGAGCATGCAATTAATAACACCGTAAGCATTCAATTTAAAATTATTGAGGAACCCAAAAACAAAAAAAGAATAGTCAAAGCTTGAAATTGACTATGAGACTCAAATAACAAAGAAGTGAGGAACCCAAAACCATTAACCAAGAACCAAAAATGCAGTGTTTTGTATCTCAAAAAAAAAAAAAAATCAATATGCACCATTTGGATCTTTGATTATAAAGTAGTTATAATTAATTAATTTTTCCTTGTATAATTCTTTATTTGCCTAATTGACTTTTTTCAAAAATGAAACATTCATCTTCTTATGCTCTTAACATTTAATCCAATACTCAATACATAAGGTTTTTTTATTGTTTAATTATTTTATTTAATGAAAAATGTAAAGTTAGGGGAAATGACTCAGTGAGAAGAGGATCAGATCGTTAAGCCCAACAAGTACTTGAACAAGTCCAAACATAAATGAGGGACCTTCGCGTTCGGTCCTCGTATTTCCAATTAGAAGGTCTATCAAGCGATTTAAACCTCTTTTTAAGAAGGTGTTAGAAGGGTTTCATCATACGTCAGATTGACACCTTCCTTTTTGACGAGTAACAGTTCGGCAATGAGACTTGTCTCCGCTTTTTCACCAAGAAGCCCCATGATCGGGAGCCCAATCACGACCATGATAGTAACCTCAACAGCCACGATGAGTTAAACGTCCACAGCAACCTGATCCCCCAAAAGAAGTGACTCATCGCGTCATAGCTATATTTACTGACCAAAATAATTAAGAATGCTCCTGCTGTTTGGTGTGTTTTTGTTTGACTGCCCGTTCATCTAATTTTGTACGATTATGCAAACTGCTTCAATGAGTAGATTCCTCATTGTAGAAAGCAGTAGAAGAAAAGACTTGCAGCCAGTTAAAAAAAGACATTTCAAGAAATCATTAACAAACACCCATGTTTTTCTTTCCTATTTGATAAAGACAGAAACCAAAACACTCCAGAAAGCGTGTAAACAAACTCGCCTTATATATTTTTATTTTTATTTTGAGAGAACAAACTAGCCTTACTAAGGTAGAGATGGTTGGCTGGTACAGTTGAAAAAGATCATTATCATCTTAATTAATTAATATAATTCAACGTCAAAATATATGACTTCCAACGACAAATTAATTAAAATACACCATATTTTATAGCATTCTAAACTGAACAAAGCGCCATACACGGTAATCGACGTAGGCATGTACGAGGCATAACTTATTATTCTAGTCTAGTTGGAAACAAAGTTGAGATAGTTGGTAAATGTCTGAGGGTCTAAAGGCATGGGCAGCCTCCGCCTCTATCAACTCCACCTGCCCTTTCAAGAGGTGCATTTACACCACCCAGTCGCCGTTCCCGGTCGGCTTGGCATCAGCATCACATACCCGGCGTCCCCGCCCCACAGAAAATGTTACGACCCAAAACCAGGCATACCCCACCTGAAATCCACCTTAGACACATATATGCATGTTTCATAGAATCATAGATGGTAGTAGCTCGGAAGGAAAAACAAAAAAAAACAAAACCATTTGGGTGAAAAAATAAAACGTATGAGCACAAAACAAAACGTATGTGCCCCGGCGGCCCACCTCCTTTTTCCTTTTGTTGTTCTTTTCTTTTGATTTTTGCAATATAGCAAGAAGTAAAAAGGATCTTCTGAAGTTTAGGGGCACTATAGTCATTTTTTATTTCTTGTGTGAATACTGTGTACATGAGTGATGCTAGGCGTCCGTCGGACGCCTAGCGTCCGTTTTGGACGAAAAAAAAAAGAAAAAATCAAAAATGGCTTATTTTCACTAAAAATAGGGTTAAATTTATCAAATTCCAATTTTATTTTTGTCTAAGATTATGAAATGGTGATGAAATAAGCCTGGACCTGTTTTTTGTTAAAAAAATATTTTTAGTATTTTTATCCAATAAAAAATACTAAAAATATTTTTTTTAACAAAAAACAGGTCCAGGCTTATTTCATCACCATTTCATAATCTTAGACAAAAATAAAATTGGGATTTGATAAATTTAACCCTATTTTTTAGTGAAAACAAGCCATTTTTTTGATTTTTTCTTTTTTTTTAAAACCACAAACGGACGCTGGGCGTCCGTCACAGACGGACGCCCAGCTCTACTCTCTGTACATCGGTCAACAAACATCCAATCAACTACCCTCACTTTCGGATTATTTAGGGAGGTGTTTGACAAAGAATTTAAATTGAGATTAGAGAATTATTGATTTTTATGTGATATAAAGTAGAAAAAATATTGTAATTTTTATATGAAAAAGTGAAAATTTTTATTTTTTAGTGAGTATTTTATTTGAATGGTAGTAAAAAGTGTTTGATGTAATATAAAAAATAAAAAAAAATTGTTAAAATGTAATTGATGTGATATAAAAAGTGAGAATATATATATATTTTTTTAAATCTAAATTTATAAACAATACAATTCAAGTCTTTTTGCCAAACTTCAATGTTCCATTAAACATGTTTCTAACATGCGGGATATATATGTAATATTTTTTTCTAAGCTGCCTGATATACAATTTAATAAATTATTTTTGATGCATACTTGAAAATTTTTTTAATAAATTATTGCATAAAAGAAACGCATCCGCCAAAGAGGCCATGTTTCTTGCAAAATTAAATAGCCTTCGTATAAGCGTTTTCTCGGTTTCTATAATTCCATATAAAGCTAGCGAACTATTTGCATGCAAAACTAGGATGCAACATATTCCAAAAACAATGCTCTCTACCGTCTATATATACCAAATAAAAAAATAAAAAGACTTTTTAGACATTTTTTCTTCTTTGACATTTGATAAAGTACATTTTGTCTTTGAATTTCGTAAATGACGGTTGATTGTAAATTAATTGCAGACGGCAGCTAACTTCTCTCTTTTTCTCTCTCTGTGCTAGTGTGCGACTCCTTTGTTTTTTGTGTCGTGCTGTGCTCTCAAAAAAGAAAAGGCTCTATTTTTTTTTTTTTTTTAAATTTATTTTGTCTACCCATATGTAAGTCCGTGTTTTGCGTCTCTATCGATCATAGGACACAGTCCACATATTGTATAATAAGATATTTTTTCCAATATATATAAAAAAAAGAGCACTAGAGGGAGATATTTGGGCATGTGTATCACAAGGAAACATATGTGGCACATGAAACATGCATGTGTGGTAAACCTGGTCAGCGAAAACTCCTTGCTTCTTCTGTAGTTCTGTGGAACAAGTTTGCCTTCGACGGTGTCATCAGGGTTATACAAGTTGAGATCTTTAAGGTAAACCTCTGCAAAAGCTTCAACAAAGTCAACCCCACGGTTGTTGCAGCTTCAACAGAGGTCTCTGTGTTTTTTGGGAAAAATGTTGTGTATTACTTCATGAATATCTATTCTATTCATTTTTTTTTTTTTAGAGAAATATGTATTCTTCTTCGTAAGAAAATAGTTATTCATAGGAATAAGCCTCTGTCAAATAAAAGAATTGATATTCCAAAGAAATAGCTATTTTATTCCAATGATCTATTCCGCAAACCAAATAAAACCTAAATTTCTTAGCCCAAATCTCTTCAGATAGTGGCTCTTGAGAATTAAATTTTCTAGCCCATATTTTGATAAAATAAAACAAGCATTGTTGAATATTAATTATAGGCCCATGTTTTATTAAATAAAAACCCACCCAAATAAATAATAACTGAGACCCTATAGTAATTTAGTCAATTTACATCAGCTCAAAAAGGGATCTGAAAGAAAAATAGAATTAGCTCCAATAATCCTGTGAAATCTTGTCATCCAATAACTCATCACACTGTACTATTAATCACAAATGATTCCATTAAACTAATGTGACTGCACTCTAATTCATATTTTAATTTAATCAATTAATCCTTTATGAGATCTTATTAAACACATACTACCCATTCATAGAACTATTTTGTAGTTGAACCAAAGTTTATTAACTGTCATTTTGTTCACAACCTCTTTCCTTGAGTACTCAAATTTAAACCTCATGATTATCCCAATGTACCTTGTGAGATTCTTCTCACCTTGTACATAACAGTTTGAATTAAATACTATTGGAACACTCAAGCCTGAACTTCAGGATAAACATTTTTATTAAATTCTAAATCAATGGCAATGTTTATTAGCTCTTTGTTCACCTATAGAGGACTTAGACTCCATGAAGAAAGATCCTCTACAATGGTACATGTGATCACCCAACGTATAGAGCTGTTGATCGTTGGTAAGTCTCACTCTTTAATACATCAAAATGACCTACGTACACTTAACATATAGGTTCACAAACTTCTCCGAATTTAGAGTAATAGGCAAGTCATCGTGCATGTAAATCATTCTTTATGATAGTTATTTGAAAGAATTTGACTCATGCGGTCCGCTTAGTATATAACTCTAACCTTGTTATTACACTAACATATCAACCTGAAGTCCACCTGCTTCACCTCATCGAAACAAATTGTCAAGGTTGACATGTTATAGTGTAGATAGAATTCATGGTTCCATTTATGACTATGAATAATATTTTGATAAGTTACAAAGACCCTTTGATTATGATATTCCGTATGATAAAACTCATTACTCATACCATAGTGACATAGTCAAATACAATATAACTTAGAAACCTTTACATGCATATAACAGGAAAATATATAAAGCCACATATATGCTATGTAAAGCATCAATGAATATGCCTAATATTCAATAATCAAATCAAGGAATAAGTAACCATTATTTATTATATAAAATATTTTATAATCAATTAGAGTTTTGGATAACATTTCCAACAAAGACACTGGCGGAGCTGGGGGGAAAAATGACCCTTGGCCGGTACAAAACACCAAGATACAGTTTTTTCTTTTTTTTTTTTGGAATATTCCCACCAATTTCCCTCTCTTTCTTTAGTATTAAGATATGTTGCTATTTTTTAAAAAATGAAACCGCTTCGTTACAGAGACATACATACATACAAAGTCATCATCAACTCATAATATGAGCATATTACATCAGAGTTAACATAGCATTGCAGCGAAAACTATAATAAACATAATTGTGAGAGTAACATAACCATGGAGTTGACAGAGCTATATATAACAATTTTAGCATGAGTTCTAAAAAACAGAATCTGAACAAAAAAATAATAATAATAAAAAAGGTGGCCATAGCCACCACCATGGGCAATTTGGAGGTGGCTCAACCACCTCCTTAGCCAAATGAGGGTAGCTGAGCCACCTTCAAAGGGTTTAAGGGTGGTTTCGGTCACTCCCATTTGGACCCTTAGGGGTGACCAAACCACCCCCATGGGCCATGAAGGTGGCTCACCTCTCCCATTTCGGCCAGATGGGGGTAGCTCGACCACCCCTAAAGGCCAAATGGGAGTGGCTAATTTAGCCTTTGGGGAGCCACTGCCATTTGGTTGGAATGGGATGGCGACTCACCCCCATGGCCCATGGGGGTGGGTCCAAATGGGGGTGGCTTTAGGCAACCCCCAGACCCTGGTAGTGGCACAACTACCCCCATTTGATTGGAATGAGGATGGTTCAGTTACCCCAAGAGTCCAAATGGGGATGGCCAAAACCACCACCAAACCAAATCTTTGAGGGTGACTGAGCCACCCCCAAATTTCCCATGGGGGTGGCTATAGCTACTTTTTTTTTTATTTCTTTAATAAAAAAGAATATTTTAGAAATAAAGAGTTTAATTGAAGGTAATTTGGGAAAATAAACAGTAAAAATGGCAATTTCCGTCAAGTTAGATGGAATGGACTAACAGATTAGTCCAATTAAAATTTTTTTAAACTTCGATGGGATACATTGCAAATTTTTAAACATTGGAAGCGACATTGAAAAACAACCAAAACTTTAGGGGGGGTAAAGTGTATTTTCTCCTATTTATTTATTATGGATTTAAATTAGTTATTATATCTGTATGTAAGTGAAAAGTCTTTTACTGCAAACTCTCTTTAGAGAGTGTGAAATCCCTTAGTCTTATTCTTAGTGGGTTAAGACTGGGAAACAAACTGTGAAGTCATTTACCAGTTAAATGATTTTGCCATGGCATTACCCTTTTTTCCTTTAATGTGTTCTTAAGGTTTTTCACTTCATCAACAAAACCTTGTGTTGTGAATGTGTGATTGTTTTGTGAACGTGATGATTACATGCTAACTATTGCACCATATCATCTTAATGCATGTGTAATTTAGTGTGCAATCTTTTTGTTGTTTCGTGTTGAGGGCTATGCTTCAATAATCCATCCAAGGGATTATCGATATTGTGTTGTGCTTTGGAAGGTATAACCATTCCTTGGGTCTTCTTTTCATATCAGAATTTGAATTACATGCTTAGACTTGAATACCAATGTATCATATATCTGAAAATGTCAAAATAGTCTCTGATTGGAATCGAGTAGAAGAGTAGAAGGTGTTTGTCTAAATGCTGGACCAAATACAGAAGCTGCAATATTCAGCCTACTATACACACAACATACACTGGTTGCTTGCTATAACAACATACTTCAATATATAACCATCAACATACAAATCTCAATATGGTCTAAAAGCTGGACCAAACACATAAGCAAATTTTTTTGAAGAAAAAACTTGCATTATACAATTATTAATTGAGGGTCTTAGGCAACCGTGTAAATTGCCTAAGGGTTAAGCCGACACAGCTATGTTTTCAACTTTTCAATTGGCAAGTGTAGTTTTATTTAAATATGCGATTTGTCAGAATTCTAAAATGCCACTTGTCAAAATTAAACATAATAAACACATATTATTAAGCGCACAGTTGAACTTAAAGGAATACTTGTCAACATTTTAGACTGACATTTGTCGTAATTCTAAGTTATTCTCTTGAAGGCTTGAGCTTTTATATTTAGCAAGTATATCTTGATTCTTGAAAAAGAATAATCTTAGATTGACTAAATTTGTTATTTGTTCTAAATTCCTCAATATGATTTGATTTATATTGATTGGTTTTCTTATTTGATTTGCACATTAATAATACTTCACCTATTAATGTTAGGATATCAAAGAAATCCTATTTGATCTAGATTTCAAATATATTTTGATTTTTGCTTATATATTGAATTTAAATGGTCACTTGTCAGCATTTTAGACGGTCACTTGTTAGAATTCTAGCCTATTCCATCATAAACATGGGCCTTGGAATACATGAAAGACAGAAAGATTAATGTTAGTACATGAATCTAAAACAAAACAAAAAAAATGTTCATAAGGTGTGTTATAAAATGACGTTCTTTAAGAAGTTACTTGTCCTCTCAAATTCTGATCAATTGGTGTGCACACAGTTATAACAAATACTTCTCAAGAATACAATGAAGTCCAAAAAACTTTAGACTAAAACAACCCCAAAGTTTCTATTCTAGCAAGAAGATTAGAGTTTTGTTTATGTATAAAAGCAAGGCCTGATAAAAAACAAATTTAAACCATGCATAAGGATTTTAGAGAGATGGAAAGAAGAGAAATTTTTCGGTGTACATGAATACAAGTGCATACATTCAAGTATTGCTTTACAACAATAGCTTAATGTGAGTTGACATTATAAATGTCGCCATTATTTTCTCTCTTTCCTATGTGAGACTGTCATCTTCTAAGACTATTTAAATGTCTTCTATTATATGAGCTTCTGAAACCAAAAACATAGACATACATACATAATTATATTAAAGTTACTTATCAAAAAAAAAAAAATTATATTAAATTTGAAAACTTTTTAACAATTAATGGCGAAATAGCATTAATGGCTGCAGCATAAAAGCCGAAGATTTTTATCTTACTGTTCACCACAAACCAAAAGTTTGAATGAGTAGGAATACAGGTGATTGCAGGCATTTGAGACTTCAGCCCGCCATAACAAACAAACATTTACAATACCTTATTATTCTACGACAGGAATTTTTCAAATACCTTTAAAAATGGCCTGAATACATCAAGTAAGGCATGGAGACAATATTATTAACGTGGACAATTGTCTGGGCAGGGATATCAGAATGCAGTTTGGTGTATAATAATAAAGTTGAAATGCAACCATAACGAACCGGAAGTCACATATGGGGGCAAGATGCACACAGTAACTACTCAGAGTCCTTGTCTATCTAACCATGAAAGAGCTTCGTCAAATTCCCTAGGCATCTAAAATCTGTAGAGATGGCAGGTCAACCTCAATACTCTTCAATTTTTAATTCTGAACAGATGCATATGGCAATTTGCGAATTTTGTCTAAGTTGTCGAGTTTTGGACATTTCCTGACTTTGATTGATTCCAAGGATGGAGATATATTCACAATGCTCTTCGGCCCTGGCACTCCAATGCTAGTCAACACAGGCAGTTCCACGAGATGCAGTCTCTTCAATTTCTGTAGTTTACATTCTGTCGGTGGATCTGAATGAAAAAAAGTCTTCAATTTATCACAGCATTTGATTTCGAGGATTTCAAGCTTTTCTGGCAGCTGGGATGAATGAAACACAACTTCAAGCTCAGGGCAACAATCCAGATATAACTCTCTAAGATTTTGAAAGCCTCCAATGCTAGTCGACACAGGCAGTTTACATTTTGTGGGTGCATCTGAATGACAGAGTCTTCAGTTTATCACAGCATTTGATTTTGAGGATTTCAAGCTTTTCTGTCAGCTGGTATGAATGAAACACAACTTCGAGCTCTGGGCAACACTCCAAATATAACTCTCTAAGATTTTGAAAGCCTCCAATGCTAGTCAACACAGGCAGTTCCACGAGATGCAGTTTCCGCAATTTCTGCAGTTTACATTCTGTCGGTGATTTAGAATTAAACAGTCTTCAATTCATCACAGAATTTGATTTGGAGGATTTCAAGATTTTCTGACTGCTGGGATGATGGAAACACAACTTTGAGCACTGGGCAACAGTCTAGATATAACTCTTTTAAGATTTAGAAAGTCTCCAAATTGCACATTCCCAATGGAGACGACACTCTTTAACTTTGGAAGGTTTGATGCCCTCAGAGTCTTTAAATTTTCCCTTATTTTGACTTCTGTATATTCACTGCCAAAAATGGTCTCCATTTCGGTGCACTTCTCTAGCATACAGCCTTTCATTGTCATCACGCGTTCATTCATTGCCTTCAAACCCGCAGTCAAGTCTGATAAGGATTTGATGAACTTGTTGTCAATCAAAGAAATATACTCGGCTTTTATGAGGGCCTCCTCGACATCATCAGGAAAACTATCAAATCCAACAATTTCCAGAAACTTACAATGCTCTTCTGGGAAGAGAAAAAGTCTTCAAGTAGATATTTCTCCAGAAAGGGTCAGTTCTGTGCCAATACATATCTCCAGCACCACCTTGCTCCTTAAGAGGGTAAACAGAGAACTGAAATTCTTTGAAGCATGTCTCCCATAACTCAGGATTTTTCTTCAAAAATTTAAAAATTTCGGTACCACTCAGCAACATGCAAGGCCTGTTTTGACTGTGCTTGAAGATGCAGCATTGATCCCAGTTTAGCTCCTTCGGTAAGTGCTTTATCCTTCCCCAGTCGAGGTCTTGAATACCCTCCAAGTTTGGCAGATCTAGGTGCTTTAAACGAGTCAATTTTAAGACCTCATAGGGAGACCCGTCGATTCCTGTTCCCCACAAATCAAGAACCTCCAAATGAATCAATGATTCCAAATCTGGCAGCTGCTTTAAGCTCGAACAGTCTCTTAACTTAAGCTCGCGGAGACTGCTAAGATTTGTTAGGGATGGTAGAGAAGTAATCTTTGATCCAGAACCTCAAGCTTTGTATGGTCTCCCAAATTTGGCTCCGATTCTGAGAGTGAACAACCACGAAGGGAAAGCTGGGTGAGGTTGGTGAGATTGGACAGGGAAGGTAACGTAAGACCCATCCCTGATAGGTTGAGAAGCTGAACTTCAGCTTTACTTCCTTCCAGCAGATGTGCACCACATAAATCGAGCTCCTCAAGTTTCGACAGAGATTCCAGAGGTGGAAGTTCATTTAGGCTGACACAGTTTCTTAGTAAGAATTGACGGAGGTTGACAAGTTTGGAAAGGGACGGAAGGCATTCAATCTTAGTTTCAGAGAGGTTGAGAAGCTGAAGGCGAGTCATGTGCTCAAAAGAATTCTGTCCTGTTTTTGTCAACCCACTACAACCAGAAAGATTAAGAACTTCAAGTTTACCAAGGTTAGAAAGTGAAGGCAGATTTTCAATTTTGGTGTTCGAGGAGAGGTCAAGATGACGGAGGTTGACAAGTTTGGAAAGGGACAGAAGGCATTCAATCTTAGTTTCAAAGAGGTTGAGGCGCTGAAGGCGAGTCATGCACTCAAAAGAATTCTCTGCTATTTTTGTCAACGCACTACAACCAGAAAGATTAAGAACTTCAAGTTTACCAAGGTTGGAAAGTGAAGGCAGATTTTCAATTTTGGTGTTGGAGAGGTCAAGATGACGGAGGTAACTTAGATGTTGGAAGCAGTTATCTTCCATTTTCACCAAATTACGGGCACCAGAAAGATCAAGAGACTCAAGATTAGAGAGGCAGTTAAATTGGTAGGTAAATGACTGATTGAAGTTTGAGACAGATCAAGGATCTTGAGGTCATTCTTACTTTGCAAGGATTCATCTGGGATTTCCTCCAACTTAACAACACCCGAAAGATCAAGAATATGGAGGTTAGACAAGGATTTTAGTTTGGGAAGTCTAGTTAAGCATTCACAGCATCTTAATGAGAGACGTGTAAGATTTTCAAGACTGCCAAGGATTGGCAAGCGGCCAAGCTTGGTTTTGGAAACATCAAGAATGCGGAGTTTCACAAGTGATTTCAATGCAACGTCTACAAATGTTTCCAATTCGGTAGCACCAGAGAGATCAATTACCTGGAGGTTTGTAAGTGTCCTTATTTTAGGCAGTTCTTCCAAGCTAGAGCACCCGCTTAGGATGAACCAACGGAGTTCTCTCAGGTGGGAGATAGGAGGCAGGGATTTGATCTGGCATGCAGAGAGTTTGAGGCTTCGAAGTTGATTCAATTTGTTAAAAAAATCATTGTCAATCTTCTTCAAGGAGGTAGCACCAGATATCTCCAGAACTGTTAACGACTCAAGTTCTTTGATGCTATCAATGTTGTCCAACGGATCACATCCTCTAAGCACAAGCAAAAGAAGCTTACCCATTTTAGACAAGCTTGGGGGCAGTTCTCTGAATGTAGGATTAAAAATCGCAAGAACCTGGAGTCGCTGCAATATTGACTCAAAGAATTTATCAGGAACTTCCCTGTAGAGACGGCTTCCATCAATCAGTAGCGTGGATACTTTATCCAATCTTTCAGGATTGCACAGAGTTTTTATCATACCATCCGCTGGTGTGATTTTCCGAAAACCTTGCCAATGGCCATCCTCAAACACACTTTCCAATCCTAGACTAGATGTCCCTTCATAACCATCTGGGCGACAATCAGGAACTGTAAGTGCCAATCCTTCCATGACAACAACAATACCATCTTGTATTTTCAGCATGTGGCGATCTATAAGCTCTATCAAAATGCGATGTCCCTCTTTATAGGTCTCCTCAACAAGGTCGACAGGGTCTATATATCCTACCAATACCAGTAAGCTATCAACTCATTGTAATGAACTCCACCATGTTTGAGAAAGAAGTGCAGGCTATGCCAACAGCAGTTGATCAAAGCCGTATCAGTCCTCGGCAACATGTCAAACGCATAGCGCAGTAGTGGATCTGCACCATCAGGTGCCTCCTCACATGCAGCTACTTCTTCCAGAGCACCTTGCAATATTGTTGGACTCCCGGAATCATGCTCTCCAATGCGATTTAAGGCTTCTGCTATCACGACTATTGTAGCTGGCAGATCCTTGCTCTTTTTCACAATTTCTCTTGCACATTTTTCAAAACCAGCAATCTTTTCAACCTTTTCACTGACTCTTTTCCTAAGTAGAGTCAACCTCTCTTCCTCAAGCAAGGGTTCGATCATCTCGATCACCTCTTTCGTTTCCATGCTCTCAATCTCTGACACTTGATTCATTTCCTCTCTCGCAATTGCTTCCTTCACGAGCTCTTTTCTTCTAGTGATTAAAACCTTACACAAATTTCCCAGATTCAGTCGTAGTTCTAGCATGATGTCATCTTCATTCATTGTGTCAGGAATACCATCCAGAATTAGGAGAAAAAACTTCTTTTCTCTTTTCATTGCAGATTCCATTGCTTTAAGCTTTTTAGATATCTTCCCTTTCAAGATGTCCAGGTTTTCCTCTCCTCTTGCTCCTCCTCCTTACTAACATTATCATCCCACTCCTCAAAAGTGGAAAGCACAGACAACTGACGGGCAATATTCTTATCAAGAGGACTCGCTTTGGTCTTTTTGGACGGGGACTCGCCTTGGTCTCTTTCAGATAAGGCCTTGCTTTCATCTTGCTGGTTCAGAAACACCCAAACGGTCATGCAAGATAAACCGTCGCTGATTGCACCATCACTTATCTCTTTTGCAATCAGTGTTTTCCCTACTCCAGCATCCCCAGTTAGAACAATTTTTTTCAATTCTTCTTGCTTTAACAGTCCTAGTATCCTATCTTTCATATTTGTTCTCAAGGCCATAGCTGATAACAAAAAATTGAACATTAGAACTTTTACAGGATCAGAACTTTAACAAAAAAATTCATGTTTTCACTTTTGTGTTTCAAAATTATTGGATTCACTGCATAATTGTATTTCATGTGTGATCTACTCACTAAGCCGTGAACTTACCATTTCATTGTTTTACAAAGAGCCAGCAATAAGCAGCCGCTTTGGCGTGATATTATCGGCCCTATATCACTTGAGGACTTATTATGGAATCCTATAGACCACTCATGGTAATTAGTGCTTGTGATACCCCATCTCATAATTACCTAATATGAGTATTTAACAAAGGAATTAAGTAAGTAGATTATCTGTTCCATTTGGAAATGATTTTAATTTTGGACAGATGTAGGGGGAGTTATGATTTTAAGGTGCAAAGGTTAAAAGAGCAATATATATTTCCATGAGGATTTTAAGGTATCAAATAAATATAGATTGCTGTCATGTTTTGGGATATGTTTGTGAAATTGAACCTGATGAAGCCAACAAACAAATTTAACTGGCCCCATCAAACATTGTGTATCTTTTTTAACTAATTAAATTATCTAGACTTGATATTAGGACAAGTGAACATAACTTTTAAACAAGTGGGATTTGGGATCATTAACTTTGGGTGCTTAATTTGATTAAATAAGGATAGATTTTAATATGATATATGTTGAATTTGTGGAGTGACAGCAAGAGATATGATTAACACCTAAGATTAATGGGCAAGTAAAAGACAGTGAAGACACCTAACTGCTAAGGTTTGCACTGCATGCCTAAAGGGTTCATTCGGTTACAGAGCATGCTTCCATAGCATTTACTAAAAACTAATTAATCACTATGTTAATCATAAAATTATAATTTCTATCTGTTACCTAAAGGATTAAAGGATGTTTAAGGAGAATGATTAAGGATATAAACAGATCTGGCTTGATAAGAAGATTTTGATTAAATCCTTGAATGAAAATTATTAATTTGATGTTTAAATGATGGAGTGAGTAATTATGGCCTTATTGGCCGAAAATATTCCACACGCAAACTGGACAATTTAGCTAACCTAGCCCGTGTGTGCTTTTTGGCAACTACAAAACAGTTTGTATAGAGAGAGAGAGAGAGAGTTTTATCTGCAATTCCAAAGAGGGGCCGTTCCCTGTGAAGACCCCAATGATTCTCTGAATCCCAAAATTTGGGGATCGGAGAGTCACTGCCTTCTTGCCCTTCTCCATTTCTTGAAATTAATTTGAGTGGAAATCGTCTTGCTTGGAACAAAATAGAATGTCAAGAAAAATTAGGGAGTTGAAGGAATGGGTTTTGGGATTTTCTGAGATGAGTACATTCCGAAGGAACAAAATGTTGGTTGTTGTGAGAAAAAAAAAAAACATACTAATCAAAGACAAACAAAAGGTAGGTACAGAGAATAAAAGAAGACGTAAAGTGTCAGTGTGTTTTAGTGGAAAATGAAGGATTGAGAAGACAAAATAAGGGAAGGATGTCAAAACCCATTCCCTGTCCTTGATTAAAAAAAAATAAAAATAAAAAATAAAAATAAAAAATAAAAAAAAGGTGAAGGATGTCAAAGGGATGTTGGTTGAATAGTTGTACACGTGGTTGTGATTACGCCGGACACCTTTGACACGATTTATAAATTCGATATAAATTTATTACAAAATTAAATTATTAGAGTTGGAGAGTTAGACTGACTTAATTAAATAGGACGAATTAAGATTGATCTTATATCAATATCTTGATACGATTCAAATTCAACACGAAAATATAAATTGTTATTATTTCTAAGTAACTATACAGTTAGCAGTTAATTGTTAACTGACAATTATGTTGTTATTGAATGCCAATAAGCAATCGCTTACCACTTGTCAAATAATGAGCTTTTTGGGTCTCTCTTAGTTTTTTAAACCTTCTTTGAACTTATTTTTAAGGCCTAAACTGTTTTGCGCCTCTTTTAAATTTACCTTAATTTCTAAAAGGAAAATGCTTAGTTTCCTACTTCAAATATCTAACTCCATCTAACTCATGAGTAAATTTTTTTTATTTTTTTTATTTTTTTTTTTTAAAAAAAAAGGCAAAATAAATAGGATTAGATGCTTGGGTAAGACACCAAGCATCTCCCTTTCTAAAATACAATAGAGTTGTTTACATAGTAAGCAAAAGCCTCTCTTTTTTTTTTTTAATTCCCTACGATAATGTCCGTAGAGTCCTTCACCATCGGTTGGATCATAGGACAATTATCCTGTTTGGGAAGCTCATTTAACCTCACTCAACTCTATCCAACTCAATTTTTCTTAAAAGTCAACTTTTTTTTATAATTTAAATTTATTTAACTCAACCCAAATTTATTTAACCCAACTAAAAAAATAATATTTATATTCTAAAAAAACAAACTGAAAAAAAGAAGAAGAAGAAGAAGAAAATTTGGAAGGGTGGCCGAGCCACAACCTACAAGTTTTCAGGGGTGGTTCGAAACCCTCAATTTCTTTTCTTTTTTTAGAATTTAAATATAATTTGAATTTATTTTTAATTTTATTTTTTTTCAAATATATTCACTTACTTAAATATTTTTTTTTTAAATCATCCAAATATAATTTTAATTTGTTTTTCAAATAAGATAGAGCACCCAAACAAGTCCTAATGTCGCGTTTACTGCCTCCATCTTTTCCCTTTTCCCATATTTGAATTAAAAAAAAAAAAAAATCCATATACTCCCCTCAAACTACTACCAAATTGACAATGTCTCCTCCAAACTTTCAATTGTGACAATATCCCCCTAAAGACGAAAATACCCTTAATAAAATAAAATAAAAATTTCTTTAAAAAAAACTAAAACTAAAATTTAAAAAAATTGTTATTATTATTATTTTTGAAAAAAAAACACTACAATTTATAAGGGCTAGAAAAAGACTAAAGTTAAAATAAAAAATAAAAACAAAACCAAACAAAATTAATTAAAAAAAAAAAACCACTACAAACCAATTGGACAAATTCAAGATAAAAAAAAAAATATAAACATTTTCATTAAAAAAAATTATATTATTTTTTAAAAAAAAAATTATTATTATTTATTATTATTTCGAATTCATAAGGGTCAGATAAACTAAACTAAAAAAAAAAATTACAATTTTTTATATATAAAAAATAAATAAATAAACACTCCAACCCAATTAGCCAAATTCAAAATTTTAAAAAAATTATAAAGATTTCGTTTTAAAAAATTACTTTTAAAAAATTAAAATTAAAAAAAGGTATTTGGTCTTATTAAAAAATCTGTAGGGTTATTTTTATCTTTTTGTTGCCGTTGGGAGGGACATTGTCATTTGTTTGGTAGTTTGGGGAGAACATTGTCACAATTAAAAATTTAAAGAGAATATTATCAATTGAATGGTAATTTGAGGGGGGTATAGGGACTTTTCCCAAAAAAAAATTTGTCACGCTTACTGCTAATGAACAAAAGCTTTATCAAGTCCCAGATAGACCAAAGCACAACCATAAAACAATGTACTACAGCCTAAGTCCCATATAAAATTATTCTTAACCAGAAATTTTATCCTCTGAAATAAAATAAAAGGCAAGTCAATATAAAAAATTAAAGAAGGGGATGAAGTGATATAACAACACTTAAGCCCATATAGCATAAATCTGTGCAGCACCATTCAATTTATGATATGACAAACGAGCTTTTCTAAACTTCAATCTCTAACATCGTTGGCAGAAAATGATATTTATGATTCGAGACCATGTTAGATATGAAAAATGATCCTCTTCATTTCAAAGGAAACGGAGTGTAACCTGTTAGTTGGAAATGAAGGGTATAATGATAATTTCACTTTACTTGTTTCAGTTCAAACTATAACTTGACTCTATCATTTAATACTAAAAGCTTTTGTCTAAAGGCCATTACCAAGTGTTGGACCCAGTTCTCTTCAGCCTTCTTACAAGAAGCACCTACTCTCAACAAAAATAATAATCAATTTATTATGAGCATAGCAGTTGGTATTAAACATCAAAATGACGTCGTTTGTTATATTATTATTTTTAATTATATATTATATATAAGGATAGGTGGTTAGAGGTTATTAACTGTTTCACTTATCTCTAAACCTACTAACTGCAACCGTTTTAAACAGTTATACGGTTATGATTATTAGTGGTAAAATGATTATTAGCAGTTAATAACCGTCGCGTTTATACACACCTAGTTACATGTCCATGAGAGAGGGTGTAAAGAGAAGTAAAATAGAAAAAGAGTTGTAGGAGGGGTGTTGGTGTGCGTGAATGGTGAGTAGTTGAGTGTGTATGCTATGGAAATGAGATGTGCGTGAATTATATGTACCAAAGAAAAGTAGTATATGGTTTGAGGAATAAAAGGAGTTACTGATCTTAATGGACGGTAAAATAGTGTATTGAAAAATAAAAATTTATCTTGGATAAACGATATTTTGGGAATGTTGTAAGTATAATATTGATATGGAGCAAGGCCATTTTGGAACATTTTGGGCAAGGTACGATTTTAGGAGGAGTTCATTTATGATCGAAATCAATTTAAGGAAGATGGGGAATAGAAAAAAAAATAAAAATAAAAATAAAAATATATAAATAAATAAAATTAAGGAAGATGGGGATATTATTTTAAGGACGAAGGTTTTACTTGGGTTTCTTTATTTATAGGGTTTTGATCTCTAACAATTAGGTTGAACTCATAGTCGAATCCTTATGAATTGATGATTAAGTTCTCTACTTCCATTGTAGGAAATTATGCACGACACAAGCATATATTTTCTCTCCTAGGGTTTACTCAAAGGTATTAATCTTTTGAGGTCTCCAAAGTCTAATCTAACACTGCCAATGCGATCCTTAGTGTTAGACCATTATTTCAACCGAACGATTTGAGGTAAAATCACCAACCCTAATTTTTCCTCATGTTGAGCTATATTGTTAAATATGAGGCTTAATCTTCCAATTTCTTTAGGGATTGTTATCCATTAGGAGGTTCTAGGCTACGAGTATGAGTTTCATGAGCCAAAACTTTGACTCTCCAAGGTAAGAACTAAACCATAATTTCTTTAAGTTATGTTAGTTTGGGGTTTAGAGTGTTAACCTTAAAGCTTTGCTAAGGGTTAAAGTTTGGTAGATAAAATGAGTCAAATAGAGCCCTAGATTTCTATGGGTTGCCAATGAGAGTTAAAAAGTGTTATAAGTTGAGTCTTATTGTTTAATTGCAATATGAAATGCAATGATGTATTGCAAAACACAATCACTACAGTTCTTTAGTATTTACTAAGAACTAGTATTCTTGAGTTAACTCTTGATGATAAGTTTAAGTTTTGAAGAGCAAGGAAAGAGTCCACACTCTTGATTACTGTTAGTCATTGGTGAGAAGATCTGAAGGTCTCGTAATCATTGAGGCTACACGTTTTTCATTGAATAAGAAGAAAAGTTTTTCCCAAAAGCCAAGAAGTGGTCATGATCTTTAAGTAAGCAGTTCTTACTTTTGCAGTTTAATTTTACAATAGCATAGTTCTTCACATGTTCTTCTTAAACTTCGATCTTGGTTTGAAAATTTTTATTTTCCGCTATGCAGTCTTGTTTTTGCACTAATATTCCCAACAAAAAAAGTTACACTACTAAAAAAACACAATTTATAGATGGTTTTATTCTAGACGGTTTTTCAAACCGTCTAGAAATATTTTTTTAATGATGCTTTTAAATGACGGTTTTAGTATAAACCGTCATTAAATTTTCAGACGGTTTATTAAACTTTTTGAAATTTAATAATTAAAAAATACAATTTCAGACCGTTTCTCAAAACGGTCTGAAAAATTAATTTTTAAATATTAAATCCCAGACAGTTTCTCAAAACCATCTAGAACTGAAAAAAAAAAAAAAAAAAAAAAAAAAAAAAAAAATCTTAAAAGTCGCGCGCATGACTTTGTCTCTCTCTCCCTATCTCTCTCTTGTTTTTAAGACATGGAATTGGATTTTATCTCTCTCTTCCAATCTCCCGTCTCTCTCTCTCTCTCTCTCTCTCTCTCTCTCTCTCTCTCTCTCTCTCTCTCTCTCTCTCTCTCTTCATTCCTCCTCTCCAATCCTTCTCTTCATCTCTCTCCACCGTCCAGGCCACTCTCCCTTTCTCCACGGTAAATGATCTCACTCTGTCCATCTCTCTCTCTCTCTCTCTCTCTCTCTCTCACAGATTATCAGGGGTTTTCAAAAGCTAAGCTTGTCCACCCAGCCGGCCACTAGGTACGATTTTGCTTTTTTTGGTTTTTTATTTTTTTTTATTTTTTTAACTTTCTGTTTGTGTTTGTTTGCCGAGAATTTCTTGGCAAAATTCACAAACCTCAACAACCAAGAAAACCAGCCAATAGATGAATTATGAGTAATCAGTGTGGACGGATCGGCAACTAAGAGGCGAAGTGGAGCAGGTGTGGTTCTAGCGACCCTAGAATGTGAAGGGATTAAGTATGCAATCAAAATGGGCTTCAAAGTCACCAACAACAAAGCAAAGAATGAAGCCGTCATTGCAGGGTTAACAATTGCCGACGAGCTTGGCGCAAAAAATGTTGAAATCTACACCGAATCCCGTGTGATCGCAGGACAGATCCAGGAGGAATACGAAGCCAAGGGTGAGAGGATGAAGAAGTACCTTCATAAAGTGAAAAGATTAGCAACTCAATTTCTACAAAGAAGAAAACGAAGAGGCTGATAGATTAGACCGGATAGGGTCAGCATAGGAGGAAGAGCTAGAGGCCTATGAAGAGCAAGTTTTTCTGTTGCTTGCGCCAACCATCGTCGATGGTCCTAAGGTTTATGAGATAGGAGGCCCCCCAGAATGGGCTAAATAGATCTTTCAATATATTACTGAGGGAAAGCTCCCAGGGGATTGAAAGATTGCCGCCATGATACAGTTCAAAGCCTCCAAATATACAATTATCGAAAGGTCCCTCTATCGGAAGAGTCAGACATTGCCCCTCCTTAGATATTTGTCTCAGGATGAAGTTGACTACACTTTAAAGGAGATCCATGAGGGGGCATGCGGAAGCCATTCTAGAGGACGCATCCTCACACACAAAGCCATTAGACCAAGATGTATCAACAATCCATGGAAATGGTAAGAAGCTGCGATAAGTGCCAGAAGTTCGCCAACAACCAGAAAAGTTCGCCCGAAGAATTTACCCCCATGTTCTCACCTTGGCCTTTCGCCCAATGGGGGTGGACATTGTTGGTCCCCTCTCACCTGGAAAGGGGGGTGTGAAATTTGTGGTGGTGACGGTTGATTATTTTCACAAAATGGGTCGAGGCATAAGCTCTCGTCCACATCACCTCGTAGAACATCACGCGATTTCTATGGAGATTAGTGATTTGCAGATATGGACTCCCACACACCTTCGTTACTGATAACGGGAAGCAATTCGACTACCAGGCATTTCAAGAATGGTGTTCTAACTAGAAGATCATAAATTACTTCTCCTCGCCAGGGCATCCACAAGCCAATGGGCAGGTAGAAGCCATTAACAAGACGATCTTCAAGGTCTTGAAGAAGAGGCTTGAAGAAAGGAAAGGCTTATGGGTGGAACAGCTCCCTGGAGTACTGTGGGCCTACCGAACCATTAAAACAACCCCTACAAAAGACACCCATTTTGGTTTGGCTTTCGGGTCGAAAGCGGTAATCCTGATCGAAGTGGAGCTGGTGAGCCTCCATGTCTAGAAGTACAACCCCGAGCTCAATGATGAAAGGCTGAAACTATTGCTTGATCTCTTGGAAGAAAGGCGAGACCAGGCTAAAGTGGTAATGGCTTCGTATCGCCAAAAAGCAACCCAGTATTTCAACAGAAAAGTGAAGTCCCAAAGATTCAAGATCGGCGACTAGGTGCTGAGGAAAGTGACCTTAGCGACCAAGGAGCACGCAGATGGAAAATTGGCTCCAACTTGGGAAAGGCTCTACAGAGTTATAGGATGCAACCAACCAGGAGCCTACCACCCGGAGACAGCAGAAGGAAGGAGGCTGCCACACCCTTGGAATGCCGAATACCTGAAGAAGTACTACTAGTAATCCCCTATACCTTTGAACTAAATCTTATTTGCTGATGAATTTGAGATGTTTCCACTATGCCTTTCTTCATGTATGCATAAAAATTGCAGACAAATTCAGCGTTCTAGTCACAAAAGTCTTAACCTCATGATGCACGAACCTGACATTAAGAGTCAAGGACCCCATGAGGCAACTCCGACGCTTGACGTTCACGCGAGCTTGAAGATTGAGAATCAGTATTTTAATCACGGAGGTCTTAACCTCTTGGCGCACGAACTTGACGTTGGGAATCAGTGTTCTAGTTATAGAGGTCTCAACCTCTTGGCACACGAACGTGACATAGAGAATCACGACCTCAATTAGAAGACCACGACCTTCTGGCGGCAAAAGCGGATAAAAATAAAACGATCAGACTCGCTAGGGGCATCTAAAAAACTTTCAAGCCACTTGAACGAACGAGCCAACCCACTAAAATGACAAGCAATCAGAGGTCAAAAAATACTTCGACTCACTCGGTCCAAGTAAAGTGAAAATTGCACTGAAATTTCATTTTTAAATGAAATGGCGAACAACAAGAAATTACAGTACTTCATTCATTCCAAAACAAAAAGGGGAAGATAGTGGGGGCCCAAGGGTCACTACAAGAGAAAATGTATCCAAAGGCCACTATAAAAGTGCCTAAACAATGGGTCACTGACCCTTACGAAAAACAAAAGAGAAGAACGGCAGAAATGTCGCTTCAGTGTTTGCCCAACGAGGTGTCACCACTGAAGGGAAACCAAACCTTCCACCTGAACTCGGGAGCCTGCGTGATCCGTCTAGCGTATAGTTTTCTGCGCAAAGGCGCGATTTGCCCTTGGAGCCGGTCGATTTCTTCTTGCATATGAGCAACGCACCCCTCCAGATAACCCAACCTTCTTCCTTGATAGAAACAGTGGGCGTCATTCTCAGTAATTTCATAATTGAGCTTCGCCCACTCCAAAGTTGGCCCCGCTCCACGCGTGACGCGCCATGCACAAATGGCCTCGATCTCTAGGGTCGAACGAAAAGCTCCACCCATGTCAGGAGAAGTAAGACCATCGTCATTCTCTATGGCCTTTCCCCTATTCGCCTCGAACTTGTGGTTTGCACCCCCTTTCACCTCCTCTCCCTCATGTTGTACAAATATCTACCTAAATAAATATGTGAATAAATGCACGTTTTACTCGCAAGTGTATAAGATCAAAACGAAAATATAGACAACAAATACGAGATCATTCCCACAATAATTGGTATAAATTATGCTTAAAGAGAATTCCCTAAAAAGATATTGTGAATGAAACGAGATAAAATATTAAATTGAAATAATAATAAGATAAAGGTAAGGCTTCGATATCCGTCACTAATCATACTCAAATAAGGTAAATAATATGCACAATACTACAATTATGTCAAAATACTCAATGTTTGCCAATCCAAGAGCATGACATCTACTCCTTATGTAAGACCTAAAGATTTAATTAGGACAACTAAGAACACTTTGGTGTAAATTGTGATATTAAGATAGATCAAATATATTTGAAAATATATTTAATGTTTAATTTTATGTTTATGTTCTTAGTTTTAATTGAGAGGTGATTAATTTAAATTAGGCTCAAAGAGAAATGAGAATGTTTGGAACTTTGGAAGCTTTTAAGAGTTATAAATATAGATGAGTAATAATAATAATAATAATAATGATAATATATAATATTTTTAGTAAATCTCTAGCATTCTCGTGAATGCTAGAGCATGAATATAAATAGGTTACCTTATAAGCTGCAATTCGGCTGCAGCGAAAGCAAAAGGAAAAAAAAAAATCTAGACAATGTTCACGCCTAGTCTGGTGAACTATAGTTTGTTCAAGTGTGTTCCAAAGGTGTTTCACCGCCTTAATGAGCTACAAGAAATTTTAAATAATTATGGAATATTATTCACGCCTAATTTATTTGACTTGCAGTAATTCTCTTTAGTTGTGTGGCCGATCTATCATTTTTTTGATGGACTGCAACACAATCACGTTAGCTCTAGAATTTTCCCATACATAAATTTGTGTTATGCTCTGCAGTTCGGCTATGGCAAGAATAAAAAAAAAATTGAAGTAACTTTGGTAGGAGGAAATGGGGCGCCGTAATTTTGTAAGTCACTACAGTATATACATGTATGTCCCAAAAGTTAACTCATCGCTTGGTTTTTGGTTTACAAAAATTTCAGTTGTGTCCTATAGCTTCAACTATAAATAGGGTGACTCTGCAGTGAATTTGTATTCACAAAATTTCCCTCAATCTCTCTCTCGTGTAAGTGCTGTAGTTATAGGAAGAAAAAAATAGTCTAAGTCTTCAAGCTTTGGAACTTAATTAGGAGTGTTAGGTATAATTCTTTTATCCCTAGTTTATGTCAATTCTAGTTATTAGAATTTAAATTATGTTATTATAATGTCTAAATTATTTGGAAAAGTGTGATTGAATATCTTAAGGAAGGATATTATATTTAATCAACCTTTTTAAATATTACAAATGCGTCATTGTGCCACCTAAATAATATTAGGTATTTTACAATAGCGCCGTTGTAATGCCCAAGTAATGTTAAAAATTTTAGATATGCCGTTATAATGCCCAAGTGGTATTATAATATTTTAAATATGTCATTATAATGTCCAAGTTATATTATAACATTTGAGATATGCCGTTATAATGCCCGAGTGACATTATAATATTTTAGATATATGTCGTTATGCTATCAATTTTTGGACAAAGTATAAGGAAAATAATCAATGGTCAAGATATTGGTTTTTAAAAATAATTTTTAGACTAATATACCGTCGCACGTGAGCGCAATTAATTGCAGTGAGTTTATAAACGACAAGAGGACTTTCTAAGTAGACTATGAAAAGTAAGTATTTTACTTACTGAACAAAAATACTATATTTTGATGATTGTTATATTACATGAGCCTGAGTATTTTATGAATAAAATGATTATATATTTCTGATTATTTTTACATGTGTTGAATAAGTTGTGAGATGAAAGAAGATAATTATGAGAACAAAAGTATGATTTTAAGGATGACATGTTATTGCATATTGTTGACCAAAGAGAATAAGAGACATTAAAACTTGGAAAACCATAAGGTTGTCTTATGTTAATTGTGGAAGCTAAGAGAGAGTTTCAGGTTAAATAAGAAATCAGAAGGTTTTCTTAAGTTAAATATGAAGCTAGAAGGTGTTCTTATGTTAAATGTGAAAGCTAAGAGAGAGTTCTAAGTTAAATAAGAAATCAAAAAGACTACATAAAAAGATGTTAATCGAGAAGTTAGAGTGCGTCCTGAAAGAGGTAAACGAAGGGTTAAAGTCCCTTAGAAAGCCGATGGGGTCAAGACTCCTAGAGGAAATAAGAGAAGATTGCATTGTATATAATGAATATTGTGATTTATATGTTTTGTGATTATAGAATTATTTCATTTCTTTATAATTATATACATATGCAGGTTATGAGATGCAAGTAACATGTATATAGATATAAGTATAAAGCTATAAATAAATAGACTTGTTAAGAAGAAAATAAGTTGATTTTATTATGTATTATCAAACAAATTCTACAATGTTTATCTTATCAATTATGGATTACATGAAATGATTCTTTTGGGAAAACATAATGTAGTTGATAATATAATCATCATGATAGAGATATTTTCGGAAAAATATGGCTCATATTGAAAAGATCAGTAATTATTTTACTTGCTGAGTTTGTAGACTCATTAATCCACCTATGTAATTGTGGGGTCACAATTGCATGGATGATGTTGTAGAACTTGCAAGCATAAAAGATTGAGGAAATCTTATAATAGTGCTTAAATAACTGTTTTTGAAGTACTCAAGGACCCCAGACTTGTAGGAATTCTGTTTTGAGCTAGGTCGATATTTGTAGATTTGATATTTGTAGTATTGATAAATAAAGTGTAGATTTTGAGTTTGTAATGACTTCACATTATGTGATAGAAGTTATGGTATAATTTTAATATAAGTTTATAAGATCAATTGTAAGGAAAAGCTTTATTGCTAATGTATTTTGCTCTCAGATTTTTGAGCTCTGATGATATTATGTTTAAGATAGTAGTGCTTAGTAGTAATTAGAAATTTCCACTTTTGCCTTTCATTAAGTAAAGGCAGGGTATTACACCTTAGGCTATTGATCTCTCTACGCAACAAGTTAGGCATAGCATCTACTCTAACTCTTTTCTTTTTCAAAGGATTTAGCATGATATTCACTAAGTTGTTCTTCAAGAAAGTATAAAACTATAGAAATCGACAAACACATAAAGCCTAGAGCATGACATCTGATAGTCGCGCGAGCGCTACCGATTTTAAAATTTATAATTAACCGCTCGCGATAGATCGCACCTTTGCAGAATAGTTCTAAAAAAAGGGTATCGATCCGCAGTGACTGTGTTGGTTGTTTATCAAACTTTCAAGATTTTCTCTAACTCAACTCATGAAAATAGATGTTTTTGAATTTTTTAATGTAAATGACATAAATGTAAATGACAGAAACGTAAATGACAGAAATGAAAATGACATAAATGTAAATGACATAAACATAAAGAATAACAGTGAAAGTAGATAGAAACAGATTATATCTAGCATGGATCTTTAGCAAAAGTATAATATGAGCGTGTAAAGGTTATCAATCCTTACAACGAACTCAACATGAAAATACTACCGAAAGAAAATAATAAAGCATCATAGTTTCGCACTAGTCACTCACCTAACATCCTACATGTGATATAACTCGTGTTCCCTAGCATACGATATACGTTCTCTCAATAGCCTACACAATTTCATGAAATAAGCATAAAGTATTATAGGTTTCCACTCCACTTTCTACTTATTCTAAGTTATTCTAAGTAGATTGAGTCGTGGTCCCTAGCATATCCTATCAAACTCACATAAAATCATGTCAAAAGCACCATTGCAAAGCCTATGTTTCTTCAATCAAAGACATTGAAAACATTGAATTCATTCAAGACTTCAAAGAATTTCTCATAGACAAGAAAAAGGTTTTCATCTCAAATGGTATATCTTGAAGATCAATCATTGGGCTTATACAATCATTATACCAAATGCATAAAATCTTAGCTAAATACAATCAACCCATAACCCCATGAAAAGAATTACATCAAACTCTACAAAGGGTTTAGTTCCTCATTAAGGATTTAGATTTCTTCATTAGGTTAAAGAAAACCATTTCCCAAAGGATTGTAGTGCTATGGGCTGGTTCTACCTACTGTCTACAATAAAAAATGAAAGCAAACTAAGCTAAAAAGTATAAAAATATACATTGGACCGAGCTCCCTGGCTCTCTCGGACAGACATACATATATATGGAAAAAGGAAGCTTTGATCTTTCTTAAGGAAATATCAAGCTAAAGATTTGTAATCCAGCTGTTAGGAGTCCTCTGAGAAGTGATTTCGGCGCCTACAACTGACTGGCAAGCCGCAAATTTGGACAAAAAAATATTCTTGCCGTCATTTGCTATCACAAAAGATCTTCCAGATCTGGAAGGTTCGATGGCGCTCGAGCGCCAAGCTTTTGGCTGGCGCTCGATCCTCATTTTGGGTGCTTAAGCGCCCATTTTCTGCTTCAACTTTTGCTTAATGAATTGTTCATTTTTTAGCCCTCTTTCCAATGCCCTTGACTTTGCCTCAATCGGAGTTTTGAGCTAAAAGTTATTGTCGAAAAAGTGCGCAAAGGTCATTAATCAACAACTTTGCAGAAGTTGATGTATTTTCAGCCCGAAATCGATAGAATTGCTTGTGTTCTCTATTAAGCCCTACAAAATAAGATAAACACTAAAACAAAACAAACTATTAGATTACAATACAAACTAAGGCTTAACATATGTTAGTTAAGAGGCTTGAATGTGTAACATTCAGCACTTATCAGCATTTACTCCAGTTTTCCATGTTGATTAATCCAAGAACCCACAATTGATTCTTTTGTTACTCTACTAGTCCTAGGACTCGGCCATCCAAATTGATCTAGATAACAATTAACAGATGTTATATGCATAAGATGATCAAACCCATACATAATCCATATGAAGAACGAACAAAAACTCAAAATTAATCAATTAAGTATCAAAACATGAATTGTAGTAAAACAAATTAAAACATTAAAGAGACATGATTAGAGCTTCAATCAAGCCCTAACTAAAATATTAGCTACACATAATTCGGATGAAAACCATCATCATAAGCAAATAACAAAGAAAAGAAGAAAAACTAGAGAAAACCCTTCTTGAAGTAGCCTTTGATCATTCTCAAAGCTTCCGTGTTTGATTTTTTTTGGACGAATTATGGGAGTATTTATAGAGTTTGGAGCAACCTTAATTGATTTCGTGCAGCCTAGGAAGTCCAAAATCGAGTTGGAGTCGGATTACCATCTTTCCATAACAAGTCTACCGACTTTCTGCATTCAAGTGCACGAGGGTGCTCGATATCCAGGTTATGGCGCTCGATCGCAAGGGCGCTCGAGTGCAAGGAATTGGCGCTCGATCCCCTTTGCTTTCAATGGTGCGCTCGAGCGGTTCTTCTTCAGCTTTTCAACAATAAGTCTTCTAAGCTTGAAACTTTGATAGAATTAAGTGTTTTTCTTCCAAAACCTACAAAATAAGAGAAAAACACACAAAACATCATACTATAATGAAACTAAGAGATTAACATATGTAAATTAAGGGGCTTCAATATATAACATTCAGCACTTATCACGTCATCGTCTGAAAGGTTTAGTTGCACTTTCACCTCCTCCTGTAGACAACCAGGGCCGCCATCTGGAATAAAAAGAGGATCGCTCCCCGATTTGCTAGAAGATCCAATAAGATAATTACTGGAAGAGGTATCAAAGATGTGTATCCTCCCCACTGGTGATGGGGGGGTGGCTTTCATTACTCTGGTGTGAGCTCGGCGGCGCATTAGGAGCTGGAACCCTCCGTGGTCGCCTCCTATGCGCATTACCATCCATGACTTCTGATTTCAAAGACAGAAAAAATGAAGAAAGCAAGATAAGCAAAACACTAAGGGGCAAAACACCTTAAATAGACACATTGGGTAAGGATGTCCAAACGGTACACCTATAAACCTGAAACGCTCATTGATTGCAGACACTATCTGCGCTCATTAATGTCTTTGAGGCACCTTTTGGGTTTCCAAGAGAACTGCCTGCCAAAAAGATAGACGAAGCATGAGAGATTTTAGCAAGCCTAAACATGCATTAAATATGCTACCTACGCTCATTGAATGCTCTTAAGTTACCTTTTGGGCCTACTACGAACATGGAACACCGTTTATAATAAAAGGAAAAAAAAAAAAGGAAAAGAAGCGTTGAAGACTCTAACACATGGGCAGGATCTCGATTTCTGAAATGGGCCTTCTAGATCCCAAACCTAATCCACCTTGCGTGTAAAGTGGGGGGGGGGGGGAGATAGAGAAGGTAAATAAAGACACAAGATAAAGAAAATTACATTTTTATTAATCAATACACAAAGTTTAAAATGACAATGGAGGAACATGATAGCTAAAGGGGAGCCTCGCCACCACTCTTGGCTGTGACCCCTCCCTCATCACCAACCTCGGCCAAGATCACTTCCCCATCATTAACAGGGATGCCCTTGAAAATCCATAAGCAAATAACATCGGGTAATTCTTCCCGCCCGATCGCTTTGAGCTCCTCCAAGGCTCTAAGGTCTGGTTCAATCTTATGCATAGTCATAGTGGGAACCCGCTCCTTGAACTCTTTGTCTATCGCGATTGCTCGAAGGGTCTCAAACCCCCAATAATACCCTCGGATCCAAGCATGATTCCTAATCCTATAAACCTGCGCAATTTGCTATGGATACTTCCTTGCTTTGTCTTTTTCAACCCGATGCATTGTCAGGTGTTAAAAACATAGGTTTGTAGCTTCAACCGATTTCTCTTTGAGGGTAGTGTTTTTCTCTGTCAACTCATTGATCTTAGACTCAAGCTTATCTATTTGTATTCGGGAAGTGCTCTAACCATCCTCTAGCTTCTTTCAAGAACCCTCGCGACTAGACTCAGAGGAGGATTGATCCTGTGAAAGGCTCGCTACCTCAGCTTTATACCTTTCGATGACCTCCTTTTACTCATTGATGGTGCCTTGGAGCTGCAACGAATAGGCGAATAAACTGGCTTTTGCCTCCATCGCCCTTTCGAACTTAGCCTTAAGATCGGCATTTGTACTTGTGAGATCGGCATTGGTAGCGTCAAGCCTAGCGATCTCAAAGGTCAACTCATCAATCTTCAAATCCCTAGCCTCCACTGACGAGCAAAGCTTATCGTATTTTGAGGATTGCTATTCAAGGACGTCTTATCTCCTAAGAGCCTCTGCAAGCTCACCGTACAGATCCTCAAGCTTCCTCACCAGTTCAAGATTTTAAGTCTCCAAAGTAGCAATCATGGACCGAGACTCCTTCACTTCAAGGAATAAGTCTCGGCCGGAACACAAGTGTCTGCCAAGCGAATTAGTGGCCACCAAGGAGTCCTACAACACAACAGAAGGTTAGTACGGTACTTGAACTCAATAAAGCAAAAATTGACTAAAGCAACCTCCTTACGTCAAGCCGATTGCGAAGAGCACGGATTGGGTCTTCCGAAGTACCAATCACTTCCCACCAAGTGGGACCATCTAGCAACACGACTTCTGGTAGCTGTTGTGACAAATACCCACTTAAATAATAGGCAAATAAATGCACGTTTTAACTCGCAAGTACATAAGGTCAAAATGATAGTATAGTAGGCAAATGCAAGATCATTTCCACAGGTATTGGTAAATTATATTTAGAAGGACTTTCCGATAAAACAGAATTTAAATGGATCAAAATGAGTGGTTGGTTGAGAATAAATATCCAAAAGAAATAGAAACAACTAATAGATTTAAAACAACAAGAAAGTAAAATGAGATTTTATGGATTAAAAACAGCAAGTTGATTTGTGAAGAATAAGAAGGTAAGGTAGGACGTTGATATCCACCACTAATCATACACTTTAAGTATCACGACTTGCACATGTTACAAACCATTTCGCGATGGTCATGTTTGTCAACCTAAAGGCATGGCATCTACTCTAAAAGTTATAAATTTTTCTATGCAACGAATTAGGCATGACATCGACTCTAATTCTTTTATTTTTTAAAGGATTTAGCATGTATCTACTAAGTTGTTCATTAAGAAAGAATAAATCAATGAAAATCGACAAGCACACTTAGCCTAGAACATGGCATCTATTATAACATCTTCATGTTAATTAATCCCAAGAACCTCTAAAAGTTTCTCTTGTTACTCTAATAGGTTCAGGACTTAGCCATCCAAATTGACCTATATGACAATCTCCACATAAAATATGCATATGATGATCAAGTATAAACACACTCCAAATGAAGAACGAACAAAAATGTGAAATTAATCAAGTGAGCATCACAAGTAGTTTGCAATAAAACAAGTCGAGTTTCTTAAAGATTACATGGCTTCAATCAAACCTTATCTAAAAGTTTAACTACACATAGCTTGAATAGAACTCATGTTCATACAAATAAAAGCAGATAAAAGAGAAAGAAAGGGAAAACTTGATAGTGGTCATGAGTTCTCCCCAGCAGCAGCTCAGGGTTCCTTCCCCATCTCCTCTGTGTGTGTCCCTCCTCAAAATAGAGTGGAATTCCTCTTTTATATCCCCCCAAGTTTCCTAACTTAACTATTTTCGGATTAGTCACCCAAGAGAGAGAAAAAGTGTCACTTTTCCTTACCTTGAGAAAAATTTGGAGAGAATCTTGGAAGGATTTTGATTTGTGTGCCCATTGTGTCTTCTTAGAGGACAAAACAACCACCTTCTGCACTGCATAGCACACCTTTTTTTTTTTTTTCCAAACGTGTAGCAGAGGTTCTGTTAGAATCATGGTCGTCCGGACAGTGATGCGAACGAAGCACATTGTCAACCTGGAAATCATGGTCATTTGGATGGTGTTGCGGATGAAGCATACTGCCAATCTGAAATTCACAGTCGTCCGAATGAACCTTGCAGACGAAGCGTACTGTAAGCTGAAAAAATTGATTTGTCTAGACAGTGCTGCGGACGAAGCACACTGTCAAATTGGAAATCACGCTCGTCAGGACGGTGCTTGCTCCATCCAGACGATTCTGAGTAGAAACCTTATTTACACAATTTTCTTCAAGTGTTCAAAGCTCGACTTTAATGGAATTGATTACTTTTCAACCTTAAGCCTTGAAAACACTAAATAATACAAAAACCAAACAAAACATTATATTACAAAGAAACTAAGGTGCTAAAAAATGTAAGTAAAGGGCTTATTTTATGGAAAAATCAGTACTTAACAACAGCCCAAGCTGCTTAGAAATAAGATTGCTAGGTTGTTTATCACGAACCTCGTCCGAAAGAAAGGGAACTTCGCCGCTTGCAACGGAGGAGGGTTGGCTAGTGAGCCCAACTCCCACAACATCCGAAGTACCCCCAACTTCTTCAACCATTGAAACGAGTTCAATCCCCTCCATCGTGGACCCAGTGTCGACATCCTAGACTGCAAGTGCGACACTCACCACCTCAACAGTAGGATCAATGCTCGCTTATCAACCGCCAAAACTTCATCCACAACAGAAGCAGATTCAATCATCTTTGCCTGAGCGGCGGCCTCGTCCTGTGCTATCAGGAAAATCCTTACAGGAGAAGTTGCATTACCTCCCTTCCCTTCGTTAGGGGATACCCTCTCGAGAGTGTGGAACTATCCACCGGAACCTGCTTGAAGAGCCTCGCAGGATTAGACCTAGTTAATCCCTTCTTTTTAGAGACAGGAGAAATATCTCTGATGACCAGTCCCTCTAAAGCCTTCCTTTTGGCCTTTCAAGGCCTCTTCGCAAGAGGAATGTCGTCCAAATCTTCCTCTGAACTGCCATCAAGAAGGATGGGTCCCTCCATGACAAGCGAGGCTTGCTCCCCTATCATGACCGCCTCCTCGGATGAGGCTGAAGGGATGGCCCCCTCAGATGACGAAGAAGAGGCGATCTCTTTAGAAGACGCAGGGACAAGGCTCTGGACCTTGTCTTGAGGACCTTAATCGCAACCTTCTCTTTTCCCTTCCCCAGGAAAAGTATTTTCAGGACCTTGGACATCCCTGCGCATCTGTGCTCGGAGTACCCCAATTACTTCTGCTAAAGGTTGGGGCAGAGTAAATACCCCAGGCTCGCCTCATCTTTTTTCAAGTTAGCTTTGGACCATTTGGTCATCATTCTGGCTCGATTCTATTGAGCCGATGTTAGTGGGGGTACTGAAATATCCTTGGATCCTATATCCTTCCATCGACGAGGAACACGAATCTCAGGAAGGCAACCCTGTAGAATCTTGGAAAACTCCCATCCTAGTCCGGAGACGAAGAAGAACAACGACTCAAAAGGGGCATTACTACTCCAAGAAGGGGGGCTTGTGAAGAATTTCTTATCCCGAGCCTAAAGAGTCCAAGTATTACCGAACTTAACTGGCGAAAATAGTTTCAAGAACTCTGGTGCAGTTAGCTGGGCGTTCTCTCCCAAAACCATTAGCCACGCAACAACACAACAGGTGAGCAAATTACGCCACCCATTTGGCTTTAGCTGAATTGGGGACATACCCAAAGTGTACAAAATCTCTTGGACCACAAGAGATAAAGGAAGGCTAACACTTACTTTTAGCATCATCTTGAAGATGCAGACCTTGTTCTTAAGACCCCTTCCTTCGATACTCTCATCGGGATTGGGTATCCTGATCATTGTGTCATCGGAAATCTCATAAGTATCCTTTATTCTTTTGGCGTCTTCTGATTTTAAGGAGGACCGCCACTTGAGATGGTCGCCAGAAGCATCGAGTTAGATGTCTTCTTCATTAATTACAAGATGTAAGTTTCGATTTGGTAACGAAAGTAATGGACTCACTAAAGTGGACATCGAGAAAGGAAGCGAAGATAAGAAGTGTTTTGAAGGTATGAGTTCAAGATTTTTAGCAACGACACGTATATATACATAAGATTTCACATGAAAAATCTCTAGAAAGAGAGACACGTGGAGCTACCCCATGGAGCACGGAAATCGAAGCACACCTTGAAAGACCAGTCGGCGGGATAATTGTCGCCAATTCCTTTCCTGAGATCAAAAAACTCTTCCGCTTTCCATTATGCGTTATGTGGAGGGTTTTGGGGGGTAGCTGTTGGGAAGTGGGCCAGTTGATTAGCGGCCCATCCCCATTAGTTGACTTAGTTGAGTCTATGGACCCAAAGCCCATATCTTCTGTGAAGATCGTTGATAACCCAAGGTTGGTTGTGTCTTCATAATACCGAACCTTGATGGTCTAAGGTCAGAAACCATTAAGACTCTTGATAGAGATGAGACAAAGACTAAGATGAGGCGCATTTAAGGGGGATGGCCTCGAGCCCATACTCCTGCATTCTTCAAGAATACGCTAGCTCCTAGGATTTGACAGACATGACGTATGAACAGTAGTCAGGACATTGTGGTCCGCTACTCAGCCGACACTTGGCATTCCCTTAATTAATTGGTGTCGACACTGTATGTAAAGGAGGAATCCAAGGGCCCACAAAGAGGGCCGCATTAATGAACTGGGAGATTGTGCCGTCTCATATAAAAGGGGAAGCTCGTTGAACAGGTAACTATTCTAGCAAATATATTCTCTGCATGCTCATACGTTATAAACTCTTACATGGTAACTGACTTTGCCATCAAAACAATCTCCTGCCGGCCCGCTCTGACAAGTTCTTGTGCCGCAGAGATACACGTCACTAGACTCGAAAATTGTCGCAACAAGTTTCATTAAAAATAGAATGAGGGAATGAAATACATTCCCTAATGAGCAATGCGAATAATTATTCCAAGTGTTAGAATCTTATTATTTATTCTAATATTAAGGCTATTCTATTCAATCTTATTCTATTTCTAATAAAAATTATTTATTGTTCTAATAGAATAGTAATTCTGCGTACCAAACGTACCCTAGTTTTGGATATAAAATATATTTCATAATTATTTGAAATACCCAAATAAATAATCAAATTGAAATAACGAAAAAATAAGTATTTTGAAAAAGAGAAAAAAAAAAAAAAAAAAAAAACCACAAGCCACATACTCACAACCCACGTCAGACACCCTGAGCTGCCGACTCTTTTCCTCCCCTTTCCAAGCTCTCGGCTGAAAGCGCGAGGCGTTTTCCATTTTCTCTCAGGTACATAGTTGGGTTTCTACTTCAGTTATTCTCTTTCCCAGTTGTTTTTCTCGTTTTAATTCAGTTCTTGCCATATACTTCATATTAAAGAAAGTCATATGTGCTTTCATTTCTTTTTCCTTTCTTTGTACTGTGCATGGTTTTTCTTTTGCTTTTTCCACTTTCCCATGTGATTGCGAGTGTTATCTCTGTTCCGTGGATTGTGTTTCTTTGATGGGTTTTTCTTTTGTTTGGTGAGTTCTTTGGTGCTTTGTGTGGAAAAGTGGCAAAATTTGGATTGACTTGATCAAACATAAGATGGGTTCTTTATAATTCTGTTTACAGTCAGGAGCGTCTGTGTTTGACGTTATATTTTAATTAGAACGGAGGTTATGTTAATCCAGCTTTTCGTCAATTTACTCTTTTCTTGTACAGTTTTCTCCTTCACAGCCAAACCGAAAAAAGAAAAATTTCACTGGAATTTAATCTTATTTTTACTAGCGAAATTTAAGATCTTTTGTAGAATGAGTTAATCTTGTATACATTTAATATGCTAATCCTATCTGCTTGAAATGAAAGGAAAAATCCAATAACTTGACAATTGGAGATTCCACCAAAGACTTTAATGGTGCGGTAGTTTGATATGTTGCAAATTAAACACTTGAAATCTAACCTATTTATGGGAATTGCTTCTTTTTCTTTTTTTTTTTCTTAACCTTTTTTTCAGTTGGAGCCAGGTCTGGAATCGCTTTTTCGCGATCGGTTGGGATTTTGGCTTAGTTAAGTTGACACTTGACAGCGTTGAGACAATTGGGGCCTTATGAAGCTTTTGAAGGAAACTTAGTTATATAATCATTCTTATGGAACTTTGTAAAATCCATGATTGTTTTTCTTTTTACCTTGTTATTCATTTTTGCTGAAAGCTTGTTCCCATTTTGGTAAACATGGAAACTCTATTTATTCCTCTTTTTTTCCATTTTAAAATTATTCTCGAACTTTTTCTTTCACATCATGCCTAGCGTCCTAATTGGATAAACACATTCCCCCCTCCCCCTCTTTTTCTAGAAATGAACTTGCGCACAAATGTTCCATTGGGCACATTGATGCTTTTTTTATTTTTTATTTTAAATGCTTTTGACACTTTGGCTCTTGCTTTGCAGAATTCTAATGACAAATAACAGTATCAGTGATGATGACACGATAACATCAGTTGATAATTCAGTTGAAAAGCTTCCTGATCATCTCCTGATAGAAATTTTCATTCGAGTTCCTGTCTCAGATTGGGCACAAATATCATGTGTGAAAAAGCAATGGGCCAATTTGTTTCGTGTAGAATGCTTGTGGCAAGCTGCTCTACTCAAGACTTATCCTTTGGCTGGCCAAGCTAAAAGGTGGCCTGGACCTATCCCTCGAGGGTTGAGCCGAAGGTAAAGTGAAGTCCCTTTATTAACTGGTATTCACATAATGTTAATTTCTTAGAAATTCTCGTAGCAGCATTTAGTTTATAGTTTAATGGCTTGGAGAAAGGCAATGCAAATTGATGGAAATTGATTATTACCTTCTCAAGGAAATGATCTTTCTGATATGTTAATGCACAGCTTAGGAATTATTTGGGCAATCATTTAGAGCCTTTAGGTTTAAGCTTTATTATCTTTACATCTTTGATAGAGCCTGATTGGTCAAATTTTGATTGAGGTTCTGCAGATGATAACTAAAAATGAGTTGCAGTATAATAACAGTAATGGCTTGATTGTTGCATATCTTGGATTTTTTTTTTCTCCTTCCTAAACTAAAAGTCATATGTCTCTTGTTGGACCCCATTTATTTCTGCAAATAGTCATTTCAGGAAATATAATTATAAAACGTATTCAAAGATTGCTTCCCCTGGTTGATATGAAGTTTGATGGATGTTTTTCTCTTCAATATTAGAAAAGGCATTGGTAGCTGTTCTGTTTGACCATATAAGCATATGGCTTCCTGTCAGGCAATTATCTCTGAAGCCTATTTTTCCTAATTACATGTACTTTAGAATATACATACATATGCTTGTTACATTAACTGACCCGCTACTCATGAATTGGAATGAATTCCTTATAAACGCCAACACCTTAAGCTGTTTTTGATGCATTTGGCATATTTGCCCTGTTGTGCATCATATATCAGACCCTGCATTCCTGTAGTACGATGAATTGCAACAGATTCAAAAAGTTCAGGATCTTACTCAGCACCAAAACTAAAAATAGGAATTTGGGTGTATGCTGGCTGAAACCAAGCTGTAAACTAAAATCAGCTGTGTGAAACTAGAAAGGTAGATGAGAAAAATGGGAGTTAGTGACGAGCAGGGCAGATCAGTCTAGCATCAGAGGGTTCTTAGGCATCACAACTACAAGAAAGATGCATGACACATCAAACAAAGCAGTGGGTTGTCAATATTTCTTTAGCTACAGCAAATATCGATACATAACTTGTAGGCCCTTATCAACTAACATATGGACCAAATTTCTCCTGGTAAACTAAACTTAGCCCAAGAGTAAATTCGAAAGACCCACAAGCTGGGACAAGCTAACAAATAAGCCCACAAAATAAACCCAAACATGGACTAGCCCAAACTCATTTTTTTTTCTTTTCTGTTTTTTGATAAGTAATTGCATAGTATTAATAAAGCGCAACCCTAATACACAAGGAGTATACAAAAGAACCCCTAATTTAAGAAAAATGAACGACAAAAATAAAAAAAAAAAATTGCAAAATTAGAAACAAGTAAACTATGATGTGCAACTATTCTAGTATATAACGTGTAAAGGACAATCTTCCGCAACTCTGTTACTGATGTCTCTACATCTTTAAAGTTCCGTGCATTCCTCTCATGCCAAAGACACCACCATAAGCATAATGGAGCCAACTGACATTATTCCCTAACTATACCACACCCAACCTGACCCCCCCAGCTATTCAACAAATTGATTACCCGACGAGGCATAACCCACTCGACACCAAAAAAATTAAAAATAGAACTTCATAGTTTTCTCGCGACTTCACAATGAATCAATAAATGGTCAATGAATTCTCACTCTTCTTACACATGCAACACCACTTCACCACCATAACATTCATCTTTCGCAAATTATCCATCGCCAAAATTATTCCAAGTGCTGCTGTCCACACAAAGAACGCCACCCGTGAAGGAGCCTTGACTCGCCAAATACTCTTCCGTAGAAAAAAATGGCCATCCTGGCTAGTTAGCATTTTATAGAATGACTTCACTTCAAATTTTCTCTTTTTGGAAAGGCTCCAACCCATTCTATCCTCCTCTCCATGTCTTAATTGGAGAGAATACAACCTCTCAAAGAAAGATTGTACCATCTCCAACCCCAATCTTGAACTGATCTAATAAAAATAACCTTTCACTGAGGTCTCTCATCTTGATACTATATATGATCTGCCATCCACGCATATTTTCTCTGGGCAATACTAAACAAAACCGGATAAGAGATCTTTAATGGTCTATTCTCACACCAAATATCATGTCAGAAACTAACTTTAGACCCAACCCTCACCTCAAATCGAACAAAAGTGGAGAACTTATCCCACTCCCTTCTAATATGTTTTCAAACTCTCACTCCAAATGACCCTATTACCTCCTCAGAGCACCAACCACCCCTTGTACTATTATATTTAGCATCAATCACCTATCTCCATAATGCCTCTCTATCCATAGCATATCTCCACAACCACTTTCACAATAGGGCTCTATTGAACTGTAACAGATTTCTAACTCCCAACCCACCTGATTTTATCGGATGGCAAATCCTCACCCAATTCACTAAATGGAATTTAAACTCATTCCCAATACCACCCCATAAAAAATCCTTCTAAAGTCTTTCAAGCCTATTGGTCACTCCTACTAGAAGAGGGAAAAGAGACAAGTAATACATAGGTAGATTGGATAGAGTACTCTTGATCAAGGTAAATCTACCACCCTTCGAGAGGTAAAGTTTCTTCCAATCAACCAATCGACGTTCCATTTTTTCAATAACGTCATTCCAAATAGATGTGGCCTTATAAGAAGCACCCAAAGGCAAACCCAAGTATTTCATGGACAGCGAAGAGATTCTACACCCAAGAATACTTGCCAAATCTTCTACATCTTCCACTTCGCCTATAGAAACAATCTCTGGTTTTCCTAAATTGATTCTCAAGCCCGACACTGCTTCAAAACATAAGAAAATACGCCGCAGATGTTGAATGTGTTCGAAGTTTGCATCACAAAAAATCAGCATACAACAAACAATAAATGAGACACTACCAAGGCTTCATGATTCCTTGACCCCACTGAGAACCCTGTCAAAAGACCATGATTCATAGTCGCAGTCAACATCCGGCTCAAAGCCTTCATAACCACTACAAACAAGAGCGGCGATAACGGATCCCCTTACCTCAATCCACAAGAACTAGTAAAAAATCCGAACGGAGTTCCATTCACAAGAATGGAAAATCGCACTGTAGAAATATAAAACTCAATCAAATCCCCCCATTTCTTCCCAAATCCACAGCACTTTAACAAATAAAATAAGAACTCCCAATTTACATGATCATAAGCCTTTTCCAAATACAACTTGTACAACACCCCAGATTCCCCCGATCTAATCTGACTATCCAAATATTCACTTGCAATAAGCATTGAATCGAAAATCTATCTACCTCCAATAAAAGCATTTTGTGAGTTGGATATAAGCTTTCCCAATACCGACTTAATCTGTTTGCTAAAATCTTGGAAATGATTTTATACACCACACCCACCAAACTAATTGGCCAAAAGTCCTTCATGTCCACAACACTTGCTTTCTTTGGAATAAGAGAACAAAAGTTGCATTAGTTTGGTGAGTGTGGTTTATAAAGTTGCATAAGTGTTGCAAATTGCTTAGAGAAGCTTGAAAACACGTGGCTGAATTCAGAAGACTTTGTTGAACAAATTAAAACTTGGTGGCTGTCCTATACTTTCCATGATTTTCCTAGTTATATTTTGGCTAATAAGTTGAAAGCTTTGAAGGCAGATATGAAAAAATGGAATAAAGAGGTTTTCGGTGATGTAGGAAAGAAAAAAAAGGAGCTATTAGAGGATACTGAGGCTCTGGATGTAATTGTAGAGGATCATGACTTACTGGAGGAGGAAAGGATAAGGAAAGAAGATATGTCAAAGGAATTAGAGAAACATTCCTCTGTGAGGAAGTGAGTTGGATACAGAAATCAAGAGCTCTGTGGTTGAGGGAGGGGGACAAAAATACCAAATTTTTTCATAAGGCGGCCAGTTCACATCAAAGAAATAATCAAGTAGAATCTTTGCTTATTAACAGTGATTTCTTATGGGGTGGTCTTGGTGAAGAGTTCAAATTTCGTCCAAGGTTTCTCCCTGATCTCTGAGGGAGGGTTGAGCATTCGGAATTTGTTAAAATTTAACCGTGCTCTTTTGGGAAAGTGGCTTTGGCGGTATGGGCATGAGAGAGAGGCATGGTAGAGAGTTGTGGTGGACTCCAAATTTGGCAGCTTGTGGAGTGCGTGGTGTTCTAATGAGCCTGCTGGTTCATGTGGGGCAAGGGTTCGGAAAAATATCAGAAAGGGTTGGAGGATTTATTCTAGTCATACTAGGTTTGATGTGGGAGATGGCATCAATGTTAGGTTTTGGCATGATCTATGGTGTGGGAACAAGGCCCTTAAGAAAGCTTTTCCAGTCTTATAAGGCATTGCTTGTGTACAAGATGCTTTTGTAGCGGCTCTCATGGAGTATTTTGGTGACTCATTTCAATGAAACGTAAGCTTTGCTAGAGCGGTACATGATTAGAAAGTGGATATCTTTGCCTCATTCTTAAATTTGTTGTATTCAGTTAGAGTGAGACAAGATGGTGTAGAGAAGCTTTGGTGGTCCCCCTCCAGAAAAGGGCAGTTCGACGTTAGCTCCAACTATAGTGTTCTTTCTGGTAATGATGCCACTCCTTTCCCTTGAAAGAATATATGGAAGACGAAGGTTCCCTTGAGGACGACCTTCTTCACTTGGTCGGTGGCTTTAGGGAAGATTCTTACTATGGACAATCTTAGGAAGCGGCATGTCATTGTGATTTATTGGTGTTGTATGTGCAAAAAGAATGGAGAGATTGTGGACTTTTCTCCTCTATTGTGAGGTCGCTTACACCTTATGGAATGCCTTTTTATATCGTTTTGGGCTGTCTTGGATAATGCCTAGTAGTGTAGCTGACTTATTTGCTTGTTGGTAGACTAGTGGGAGAACTTAGAGTATTGTTGTGTGGAAGACGATGCCTTCCTATCTCTTGTGGTGTCTTTGGAGGGAAATAAATGACAAGTTTTGAGTGCCGTGAGAGATCATTTGCGTAGCTTGAGTCTTTTTTCTTCTTTACTCCTTTTACTTGGACATCTGTGTTTGTAACTCCATGGGAGCTTAGTTTTCATAATTTTTTTGTTCTTTTTCTCCTCCTAGAATCCTAATTAGATGTTTTCTCCTGTATACTCCATGTGCACTTGAGTAGCTTTTTTTGCTTTTAATGATAACTAGCATATAACCCGCGCTATGCGTGGGTCTCTTTTCATTATAATTTAATTTTAAATTTTTTTGTTATAAGAATAATAATAATGAATAAAAATTTAAGGAAAGAAATGTGTAATATATTAGGCCAATATTTTGTACAACAATATATTTTGCTAAGAAACATCTAGAATGATAGAATATAGAAAAATACAAATTACTTCAAAATCACTAATCACCAGAAAACATTTAAAGAAGTAAGGTTAACTAAACTGTTTGAACTTCCTTTGTTGGATATTGAGCATTCATAACCAAACAATTTTATTGGTCAAAGCTTGCATTTCTCCAAATGTACACCTGAATATCTGTATGACAATAACATGCCTTAATTACACCAATATCAGCAACCACTTCAGATAACCTCTCTAGAGAAGATACATACAAACAGACTAAACATAATCAGTAGAGAGCAACAGGACATTGAGCATTCAAAACCAAATAGTTTTATTGGACAAAGCTTGCATTTCTCCAAATGTATAGTTGAATATCTGTATGACAATAACATGCCTTAATTACACCAATATCAACAACTACTTCAGATAAACTCTCTGGAGAAGATACATACATACATACATACGAACAGACTAAACATAATAATTAATAGAGAGCAACTAGACATCAGTCATGTAGCCTAACACCCACACACCCATGGACGAAAGCATGCGAGTCATCTTGCTGATAAAAAATACAATGAGAAAATAAGTTTAATCATAACTCATGGCTCTGTAAATTGAAACCATAATAACATGAACACAAAATCCACTTTCTGTTTCACACATGCTCATGACAAAATACAACGTTGAAAAAGGAAAGGCTAAATGGCAATAAGAAAAACCTAATATTTTAAAGCTTCTTCTTCAGCCTCCTCATGCAATTCTTCTGTATACGCCTCAACAAATGAGCTTTTCTCCAATCTTCAATTCTCCTAAACCCCAACCACCCTCTACCTTCTAACAATTCCATTTTCTAATATATATCTTTTTCTCATTAATTTCTAAAGAATCAGCTCTTAAACTAACAAAAATTAAAAAATTCAATGATCTCTACAAAGAAATAACACAAATGAATAGAAAGAAAGAAAACAAAGACAAAACTTATATCTTCAGTGACCTCTACAATTAGTTGGGCATAAATACATTCAAATATTACAACCAAATATCCTCAAAAAACATATCACAACCAATTAGAGATAAATACAATTTGGTCAAACTTCTCAGCACCCAATTGGTCAAATATCACAAACATAAAATCTAAATTGTCAAATATCGCAAACGAAAAACCTGAGATTTCTTTACTTTTCATTTTCTTGAAAGCCCTAAGCTCTTATTACTCAGAGGGAGAGAACCTAAAACAACACTAACTTATGCAAAAAAAAATTTTGATAAGTAAAAGTGACGTATCGTATAAATAAAAATCGCAGAGGGGCGCAACCCTAGTACACAGGAAGTATACAAAGAGAATCCCCTAATTTAAAAAAAAAGAATGACAGAATGTCAAAAAATCTACAAAACTAGCAAAAAGAAGACTGTGATGGGCAACCATCCAACTGTATAAAGTGTAAAGCATAAACTTGCGCAGCCTCGCCTCCGATAGCTCAACATCTTCAAAGGTCCGGGCATTCCTCTCCCGCCACAAACACCACCAAAGGCATAAAGGAACCAATTTCCAGACTTCCCTCACAGGGCTATACCCAACACTAACTTATGCAAATTAAACACCTAAACATTTCAAAAATATAAATTAGACATTATTTAAAGGCATTATAAAAAATGGGTTTTATAATTTATCTTTTCTCCTAAATATGTAGTTGAAATTCAATATGGACATAGATTATGGGTTAGTTTTCAAATCTCGATACTATGATAGTTTTGAAATTTGCACAATATACCATAATGAACAACATAAGCGAAAAAATAAATAAATAAAAGAAATCAAGGAATACAAATTAGAATATAGAATAGTAGTAAGTCACAATTCGGTGATCTTTATTTGCATATATGAGGATCCAAAACTATAAGCGGTGCCCTTTCTTGCAACCAAAATAACACACCAAGCCTCAACCCAATCAAACCATGCAACAAAGACAACCCACATAGTAAATTTGAGAAACAATTTGGCGAAATATACAAAGAAGTAAACTTCTTCAAGATATTTCAATTCAATTCAGGACATTTACCAAAGCTAAACTTCATCAAGTTTTAAACCAAAATCAAGAAACCCATATCTCTAAATTCTAGAATATACAAAAATTTGAAAAACCTATCTCTAATCTTAGTACATCATTTTCAATACAAAGAATTCACTGCATCACTTTCTTGAATTAGAGAATTCATAAAAAAAAAAAAAACCACCACTAACAATAATTTATAGATTTCAAATTCCTAAGGCAAAGCAAGCCCAATATTTTTATATAGTTAAGAATGTCAAAATTAGCACTCACATACAGTTAAAAAACAAAAACAAACAAACAAACATTATGCTTCTATGGTACATTTATCCAACAAAACACATTCAATGGAATTGATAGCACTAAAACTAACATGTACTGCAAAGGAAAGTCATGGTATATTAAGTGAATAAATCACAAACCTAACCCTTTTGGGAACGTTCATGCTGAATCCATGTTTTGCCTTCTGCCATAGACCTGGACGAATTTCGAAAGGAAGTCAGTAACATGTAGCTAACATAGAAAAGGCAACCTCCAATAAATATTCCTCGAAATAAAGCATCAAGATTCCAGTTAACAACAATACATAGAATGCATCAATTAAACATAAACACACAATTGTATGCTATTATATAAATCCTTATTTATGTACCTTCATTTAGCAATAAATACTACTTGCAATATCCATACATTATCATATAAAAGAAATACAACCAAGGTAACCTTTGTTATATGTTTCAATTCAGATGTATTTGAATTGTTCTCTTGGTCTTCTATATTCTAACAAAACAGCAAGCGGAGTTTCATAATACCATCTAGAATCATTGACACACAGCCAATATTCAAGAAAGATTCAAGAAAGATTGAGAAATTAAAGCTGATAAATACCTATAAGAAATTTCATAATGATGTAAACATTAGGCTATAGACAAAAATAACACTAATGTGGAATAAAGCACCAAAGTAATCAAGCAAAGAGGGAAAAATCCAAGCTGCATTCATGAATAAGATATCACAAATGCTTGGAAGAGATGCATATGCAACTTCTTTTTACTAAATAGCAAGCTTTTTCGCTCCAAGTCTTCAACAATATCAATAGTAAAGGATATCTAATTGGAAAGTGAAAAGAAATGAGGACAAAACATAGAAATGCACACATGCAATGAATCCCAACATGGCATTGCATTTTCCAATTAAGGTTTTTTATCAATTATAACAGTAACATGTCATAACCAATTCTATTGAACATCTTTATGTTATTAGTAATTCCATACAATTTAGACAATTTAGCAAAATAGAAAACATCCACCTCCAATAGAAAACATGAAACTTTTAGAAGGTAAACAGAATTCGTCAATGATCAATAAGCATAGAAAAATCACAACATTCAAGATTTAAAACGCATACCGACTCAAATAAGAGAAAAAGTATATGGTTTAGCAAGTTCTTTTATTTTTCTAAACAGTTACTAAATAAGAATTGGACATTCAATTGTCCATATTATTCTAAGAACAATAACAACTGAAATGAAAAGCATAAACATCAAAAGTAATTTAATCAAGTACCCAGACAAAAAACTTATGCAACATATTGATATAGAAAATAGATAATATGGAATTTTTGGAAACGAATTCCAGTTTGGAAAGAAAAAAAATGAGAAAATAAGAAAAACCTGGAAAACATACTTTGTTCTCAAGAAAATTTTCTAAGAAAACAAACAAATAAAAAAAGCCATTATTGACCATTATCAAGCAAATAGGTATTCCAAAAAAAATACAAAATTGAGACAAACCCAGTACAACAAAACGATCAAGGAAATCAGTGTTCATTGTAGAAGGAAATCATCTTTATAACAATCAATGTAACAAACACCTGGTATGCACGTCAAAAGGCACTAAGCACGACAGATTAAAAAGAGGGAAAGTAGGAGGATCACCTTAGGAAGGTGGCTTTGCGTACATCAATCTGCAAAGTCGAGCGGAAATCACTAAAAAAAGAAAGAGAAAAGGCAGAGAGAGAGCTTGGCAAAACTTGGGATCCAAAATTTTCTTTCTTTTCTGTTTCCTTTGCTTTTTCGGGAACCAAACATGGAGTTAAACGGTCTTACCTGGATTGCCGAAGCAGGAGTCATCGTCAATGGGTTACTTCGGGGCAGAGAGGTCGAACCATTGAGGCGCATCGAAGTTGTTCCAATCTAATTCCATGACTTCGAAGGATCTACAAAAAAATGAAAATGGAAATAAGATCTAGGGATTTAAAATAGGAACTGATTTGTATGTGAAGAACGGTGCTTTGTTTTCTCCTACAACGCCTGAGATTATAAAACAAAGAGAAAGAGAGACAGTGAGGAAGAGAAAACCTTAAGGCATTGAGAGGAGAGAATGACGGAGAAGAAAGAGAAGAGACAGAAAGGAAAGAAGAAGGAGAGGAACCGTGAGAACTGAGAAGTAAATACCAGAGGCGTTTGGAGTTTAAACGCACACACGTTTCAATAAGGAACTAACGGTTCAGACACCACACGGTTCATGGTTAAAAAAAAAGGGTTCAGTCTTAAAAATTATGAGTTAAAAAGCCGGTTTGTGTTGATATATTCATTAAATTATAGTGACACATGTCGAAATTTTAAACATACCACGTGTCGCAATTCTAGACACTCTAATGCAAGATTCGGCTTATATATATATGATTCGATTATTTATAAGAATAAAAAATAAAAAGATTTAGAGGGCTACTACTATGCCTTCCTAACATGATTGCAATGGAATTTTGGCTATAATTTTTTTTTAGGTAAACTAACACCATCAAATACATTAACCAGAGCATCTAAGGTAATTACCATTACATTCCATAATCATAAACATATAATTCATAAGTCAATGATCACAGCACATACTTAATCCGAAATATATCTCAATACATGTCCATCATCAAATAGTGAATAGATTCATTATATCACAAAAAGGCACTAAGTGCCATCCACTGTCTGGATAGTCATACTAAAATCCTCCAAGCAGAAATTATATATATTAACTGTAGCAATTCAGGTAGTCGCGTCTACCTCTTGTTCCTCCCGTCCAGGCCCTCTATAAAACAATGTTTTACAGGTGAAAGTGATAAGTCTACAACTTAGTAAGTAAACGTCACGAGGAAGCCGTATAGGAAATGAGCCCTTGTTAGAAAACACATGAATAAAATTTTTTCATGCAATAATTTCCATAAGGAGGTAGTCAATTCATAAAAAGTACTCATATTGATCCTTCCTTAATGCAAGGTAACTTAATTTATAAATGCAAGACATGAATTATGACACTTCCTATTTATGTGTAAAATCCATGATCGTAACATAACATGCATATATATACCACTTTCTATTTTTGTGTAAATCCATGATTGTAACATAACATGCATATATATGCTTATACATCATCGTCATAACTCTTCACCTTGGCTGTACCCATACAATTAACCATGCACGGCTAAGGTTGGCACGTCGCATAGGACCTCATGGTACACCCCCGTGGCGGCGAGAAATGCACAACGTACCACATACCCTAGTTGATCGACCAAGGCTCTCCTTGGGTGGCTCACTCATCCTATGATACACGTAAAGTAGCCCCATACCTATTTGGTTTCGCCGACTATATATATATATAATACATACCACGCAGATCCAATGTAAACATAATATGCCTTAGGGTCAAATTAATATATCATAAAATGTCAAATGTTCATACATAACGTTTCATAACATCATCGTACAAATGATATCATAACATAGTGAACGTGCCTCTTTTTTCTTCTTTACATGATATGGTAAAATCTTTAATGTGGACGTTACATTCGCATTTAAAACATGTAGTTTTCAATAAGCAATTTAAAACACACCATCTCAGACAAGCATCTAGGGCAGACAAGCATCTAGGGCTCATTTCATGTAGAAAATATAACATTTCATGCTTTAATAAAAGTTCTCATTTTTCCTTTGCAAATTTTCATGCAATAAAACTTACCTTGAGTGTTAAGTTCCCCAACAAATCCTTCTCTGTAATAGTCAGTTAAGTTGTTTGCAAATTTATCCTATGGTTAGTTTTGCTCTTAAGTGCAAAACCCTAATTACCCTCCTAATAACCATCCTCTACCTAAAGTTTCTCTAAATCCCCTTTAGTGTCTTATGTAATGCCTATGTCCTATAAGTCCTCATTCCCCCATTTCTCTTTCTCTCTCTTCTTTTTTTTTTTTGTTGGCCTTGCTCGTATGGGGGTTTGAACAAAACTGCAAACAGGGTGTTCTGAGTTACCTCGTTCAGACGGCTATTGATCGAGCCTTCAAATGAGACTCCTTGATTTAATCTTGTTTGAATTGGGGCTATTCTTGTTTGAACGAGGTTACTGTTCATCGTTATCCCCAATATCTCTTTGCTAAAGCTTCGATTTTTCTCACTTTTCACCTCTTCCACATTCTAGAACACTGAATCCACACTCTATTAAACCCCAAACACTATTTTCAACAACAAAATCACACCTTTTAACGTTCAAACCAAAGATCTTTCCCTTCCTCCTCCATTCTCCATTTCTTCCAACCAAACAACAGCCAAACAACCCACACACATCAAACACACAAACACAACACCTATCACACAAACACCCTCACAATCGTTCTCCAACTTCCCCCAGATTGTTTCTCACCATATCCACCCAAAGCTTTTCAAAGAAAGCTTGAGCCTTTTTCATGGAGAAAACCTTGTCTTCCACCTTTTCACCCAAACACACTACATATTACACACACACAACCCCAACTTCGAAATAACAAATTCATGCACCAACTTCAACCATAACTTCAAGGAAGTAAGAGACAAGGTCAAGAGTTTACCCTTTGAAGCTTGATCTCTCTCTCTCTCTTTCTCTCTACACACACAATCCCAACTTCGAAATAACAAACTCATGCACCAACATCAACCATAACTTCAAGGAAATAAGATACAAGGTCAAGAGTTTACCCTTTGACTCTTGATCTCCCTCTCCTCCCAGCTCTAACTCTCTCTCTCTCTCTCTCTCTCTCTCTGGTGCTGGTACAGTCTTGTTTGAACGAAAGGCAGTCTCGTTCAAACGAGATTCTTTTAAACACGAGACACATGTCTTATCCATAGCTCGTTCAAACGCAGGTTAGTGCCATTCGAACGGGACCTCCCAATATAAAATTTTCACCAAGTCCTAACACTCCCTTTGCTCTAATAGCCCCTTGCCTAAGCCCCCACATTAGTTATTAATTTATTTTACTCACTTCCTTTAATCCTTTTATTAGCATCTTGCTAAACCTCAAGTTTTAAATTTAATTTTTATGTTTTTGAAGCGGGGTGTCACATTTTTCCTCTCACATAGCTTTTACAGCCCTTCATGACTTGTTGCTTACATTGTCATCTCTTTTTTTGAGTAACATATAATCTGTCTTTGGACCTATCATATGAAATTGATATCACTACAAAAAAACATATAATCTGTTTTTTAAAGAATATATTCTTTCTTTTATTGGTTTCAATATCATTAAGTAGGTTTCCTTTTTAACTCATCAAAAGTATATTGTTAGAAGCTTACTGGCATTCTAATGGTCTCACTGAATGCCTTCAGGAGATTTATAGCTTTATACATTAGCAAACACATCTTTGCTCTGGAAGGTGAGATAGATGAGCTTGTCGGGCATACTTATCTGTTTTTGAAAGAGCAACTTGAACTTTCCACTATGCCACCTCCTTCAGGGATACTTCATGGAACCATAATTGGTGTGTTCTCTACTCTCATGTACTCATTTTCTTGCTTGCAACCCTAATGGATTTCTAACTGAATAAATAATTTATCATTATTTACGAGTTGAGTGGAGTGCCAATTCCCATCTCACATTTCATAGTTCATATAAACATCTTAAAGGCTGGCACTTGCTTCAGTGTTACAGACGCATGTCAACAATTTTTGGTCCATGTAATTTGAAGGCACTTGCTTGTGCCTTTCACATATTCATTGTGTTGTAATTGCAGTGTATTAGGTCTAAGATGTGTTGACATATTCTGTAGAAAAAAACATTTAGTTTAGGACTTAGTTTAAGTTTAATGAGTTGTGTCATGCTTCATTGAAGCCTTTCTACAAGGTCGTGAAGACATCATTACGCATGAATTGATCTTTAAAATAATTAGGACGGTGAGTGGCTTAGATATCTGGAAATTGAATCTTAGGAGGTTAGATTGTTCCTTACCCACACCTGAGATCTTTATGTTGGAGAACTTTTTGAATGGTTCAAAAATATTTTGAAGTTATGTAATTTTTTGAGAATTATTGAAGATTGTTAATTCTCTCGTTTGAATGGTGTTCCTGAGTTGATGTAGCTGATTGCACCATGGGAAGCGCATTTGAAGACCATTTTAATGGTGTAAAACTGTGCATGTCACAGAATGTATCGCTGAATGATCACTTGAAGCTCTTATTTGAACGCAAAGCAAAACAAAGTGAGAAGATCGTTTGAAAGCCAAATCTAGAGATTGTGTTGTAAAAAAATCATTGTTCAAATGCCCCTAAAGTCTGATTCAAATGGGTGGTGTGTCTTTTAAAAAATGAGTTTTTTAGGGTTTTTTTATTGGTCTATAAAAATGTCATTTTCTCCTAACCTTTGTCAATGACATGAAATTCCTAAGACCTTAAAGAGCACAAGCCTTTTGTGAATCATTATCTTGTTCTTGAGTGAGGAAATTAAAAAGCACTTGTTTTAAGTAAAAATCTTGAGAAAACTTGAGAGAAAAAGATGTTTTACGGTGACTATTTTTAGCTCAAGTTCTATTGTGTGAGAGCTTTAAAAATCTCTATTAGAGTTCCTTTCCACAAATCACCTGAGATATTGAGATCAAATTCTTTGTCACCGCATGTGAAAAATCCGGAGTTCTGAAGACATTGTATGGATAGCGTCTGGGGGAAGAACCACAACATGGATTTGACGCATGATATCAATGAACAAAGAACAAGAATCGTGGTAATTTGATCGTTGAATAAGAGTGAATTGAACAAAACGAGTCTCGTAGAGTTCAAGTTTCTCTTAAATCTATATAATAGTTTTTATCATTCTTATGTATTTCTTTTACTAGTGATATCGTTTTGAGCTGGACTACTTATGCAGGGCGGTTTTCAATCAGACCTGCTTTAATAAAAAGTTCATATCTCAAGCTTCTGATATCGGATGGGGGCATACTTGGTGGCATTGGAAAGCTCATTCAAACGACTACAAAGTCATGTTTCATAAAGTTTTGCTAATTTAAACGTTTACTAGGTTAAAACGGTTGTAAATAGAAGACTAAAAAGCTGTACAAAATAGCTCATTCATAGTTTATGTTCGAAAGATCTTTAGAAAGCGTTGGCAGAATAGCTCGTTGGATAGCTCATCTGAAGTTGTGTTCGAACGAGTTCTTTCACAGAATTACTCGTTTGATAACTTGTCCGAAGTCAGGTTCAAACAAGTCACTAATGAAATTGAGAATTCAAGTGAGAATACGTTGAAACCCTAACCACGTTTGAACGAGCAAGTTTGAGTGATGAAATTTCTAGTTTTCTTGAGTTCTTTGCGATCCCGTTCGAACTAGTTGCAGCAAAGTTTTTGTAACCGACTTTATTTCAATATTTTCTTAGGGCTACGCGTCTAGGTAGTATAAATATATGTTATGGCCGTCTAGAGTTTCAGTTTTGTTTATGTATTTTGATTAGAGATCAATAAGAAACACTCAAGGAGTGGTTTTCTATTCCTTTTGCCTCAATTCCTTGATTGACTCTTGGCTTTTGGAAGAGTTATAATTCTTGTGTTTGTTGTTTTTGCAAACCCACTACGCCATGCTGCATCAATTACGTTTAGTGGTTTTTCCTATTTGTGTTTTCCACGTCAAAAACTTTTGGTTGCAATTAGTGTGATGCTTTTTACTGTAATTTTTTCATGTCATTGATTTTTGTGATTGAGCATATTGATCATATTTTCAATAATCTAGAATTAAAATTGGAATTTGCTTCACATGTTTTCTAATTGACATTGTTTAACTCATGCAATACATACTTGAATGTTGATTTGCACTTGAGATTTATTTGAACTGTTGTGTGAATTTTAAAACTGCTATGTTAGTTTGAATAGGACCCCCTCTTTAGGTCCAATAGATAGCATATTAGACTTTTCAATCTTTAAATGTACTTGTTTTTTAAGTTTGTTGCATTGCATGTTTTTCTCTTATCAAATCCATCATCTTGTTAATTCCCTGTGGCATTGTGAGGGTATGTGAGGTACTTCATATGATGGTTTACCAGGTTTTATGCAACCTTTTCATCTCAAGTAATTGGATTGATGATTCGGCAGTCATTAGTTTCTTGGTGAAGTGCCCCTAACCTGAGTGTCCTCAGTACCACTAACTAGATCTTACTAAATTTGTGTTTTGGCAGATCAATTTATTGCTTGTGGCAAATCAAGTGACATGGCCCATGAGCTTGCTTCACAGATCTGGCTGGCTGTTCTTGACAGTCTGGAGGAAAATGAGCACACGTTTTGCTTGCTTAAAACTCTTGCACAAGAGGGTGATGTAAGCAACACCATTCAGAAGTTTGTAGTTAATAATTATACCCAAGGAAACTACTCTAAAATTCTGGGAGATTTCATGAATACAGCCACATAAAGACATGTAGACATATCTAGTTTACATGTATGTTTATGCATGTATATGCATATATATATACTGAGAGAGAGAGAGAGAGAGGATCCCTTTCGCCCATTAAGAAGCTGATGTTTAGATTAAATGGTCTCATGCCTTCTAAAATGGACAAATTTTCTGTTGTTTTTTCTACTATCTTATTTTTTCTGGTATTGATGTTGATTACCCATTTGCCTACCTCTACTATTTGCAGGTTTTTCTTCCATATCCTTACTCTAGATCAACCAAAGTCCAATGGAGGGTGTTTGAAAAGCTCTTCACTGATTTCCGGGACTGCTTTAGTCATGTAGATTATTATGATGTATTGGCATGTGCCAAGAACAAGTTTCAGCCGATTCCATCTGCTTGGTTAGGTTACTAGCCCATTTGAAATGCGTATCTCGAACCACAGCAAGTATTTGTACATATGATTGTAACTGTTGCCTTGGACCTTGCCAAGTTATGAAAATCCCTACACAATGTAAGAGTAAAAAGAAACTGTATATTTCTGTATTTCTGTGCTGTTATCAATTGCTTTCGAGAAAAATAAGAGAAATGAAAGTGAAACTGAATGTGGTGTGACCTAAACCTTTTTTTCTTTTTTTCTTTTTCTCTTCGGGAGAGGGGTGGTAAAATGATATTTTTCTTTCCAAATTATCACTTACTGGATGTGGACCATGCTGTGGATCCTATTTTGAAGTTCTGATGTCAGTTTGCTTCCTCCATTTAGACGGAAAATGCGTCATGCACGTGCTCTTAACTTTATATGTGTAACATCCTCTACCCTAAGCCTAGGTTAGTCCTTAGAAAGGCCCAGAAAGATGGGTTTAGAATGTGCAAGCCCATTTAGTTGGGCCTAAGTTAATTAATTTAAAAAATGTATCGAGGACTTAATAAACATGAATTAAATATTTTTTATTTTCTAAACATATTTCAAAAATAGCATATGACTTAGAGCATTTTCAGCAGTGGCATCTATTTAGCTATCCAAAATATGTATTTTTTAAGTTTAGGTATTAACTTTTCAATATAGACTCCAGCAGGCCATCTATTCTATCATTTATTTTCTTTAAATAATATATTTTAATCATTTTTTTAATTATTTTTTGTTCTCTTTCTTTTTTTGATGAGGGAGAAGGAGAGAGAAATGAGAGAAAAAAAGAATAAAAAAATCCTAGAATGTGCTACAGTAAACTTTCATTTATAAAAGTTCATTGTAGCAAATTTTAGCAAAACTTTTATTTTAAAAGGTTTGTTGGAGCTCTAAAAAGACTCTTAAAGCATCTCCAACAAAGAGCCTCATAATAGTTATATTTAGCTAATAAGAGACTTTTTAAAGCTCCAGTAGACCTTTTAAAATGAAATTTTTGCTAAAATTTAATACAATGAACTGTTATAAATGAAAGTTCACTGTAGCATCTCCTAGGTTTTTTTATTCTTTTTTATCCTCTCCTTTCTCTCTCCCTCTCCCTCATTGAAAAAAGAAAGAGAACAAAAAATAAAAATAAAAATAAAAATGATTAAAATGTATTATTTAAAGAAAATAAAGAATATAATAGTTGATCTGCTAGAGTTTATATTGAAAAGTTAGTAGCTAAACTTAAAAAATATATATTTGGATTAGCTAAAATAGATGTCACTACTGGAGATACTCTTACTAGCTAAATATAACTACTATAAGACTTTTAAAGTCTCTGTTGGAGATGCTCTTAGGGCTTGGTTAGGATTGCGTTGGGAAAGAGCTTTTTAATAAAAGCTTTATTTTTAAGCTTTTTTTTAAAAATGCGTTTTGGCATTTTTTAGAGTAAAAAGTCAACGAAATACATTTGGAGTTTTTTATCAAAGAAGCCAACTTTTTAGGTATTAAAAGTATATTTTAAGCTCTCTAATTTAATTCTAAACAGGCTCTTAAGGTGATGTGGCCTATGGGAAGGGGTTCAATCCCATGAGCTTAATCATCATGATTTTGAGGCTATTTCTTTTAATCAATTTTTAAGGAAATTTTACAAAATCTAGGTTGCATTCAAAACCCTAAAAATCATTTCTCTATCCAAACGCATTTTTCTCATATCTCTCTCACTCTCTTCTTGAATTCAAATTTAAAGCAAATGACAAAGATGACAAGATTTTGTTAAGAGATAGCACCAAATTCGAATTTATCATAATCAAGCATTCAATATTCAAAACGATACTAATCCCAATAAACACTATATTGGGATTATAAATGTAGTTAGAAATCATTGTATTACTTATTATTATCTTGATTTCAATTAAATCTTTCACAATTTGATTTTGAGTTAGCAACCTCTATTTTTTTTTCAATTCTTTCTTCTCTTTCGATCACCCTTTTTCTTTTCCACTTTGGAATTCCTTGTTGCTTTCCCCTTTAATCTGTGCCAAACTCTACCTTTGCAATTGGTTCGCTGTGTGGGACTAGCTGAAATGATTCATTCGACCTTAGTATCGGCAACCAACACGCCCTTCTCTGTTGAATGAATCTTCAAACTACGAAAGGCACGACTCCAATCTGTCTTGAGTGAGAAGCATTGCATGAACCTCAATTTGGTTCCATCCTTTACCTGCTCATTCATTAGGAAATTTATTTGCCTGGCCTAATTTTCATTTTGCGGAAGAAAGAATTCTCTCTCTCTCTCTCTTTTTTTTTTTTTATTAATTAGTGATTATCTGTTAATATTTTTGAAATGTCTATTTGAAAGCTTTGAATCTATTATTAATGATAAATAATGTAATCAAATATTTATTGTTAGTTAACTCAGATCAACTAGTTCTGCTTTCCGTAATTTTCTTACTCTGATAATTAGTGTAGCATAGTATATTCAATCAGTTATCAGTTAATTGGTTTGAAGGCACTTCAAGTAACACTCCAATTTAATCAAATTAATTTGCTTAACTTTAGGGGCATTATAATTTGGTTCGAGAGCCAATACTCCACACTCTTTTTCGGGAGAATAAAAATATCTCTGAGTCTTATTCCTTATAATTTAAAGCTGGGAGACGAGTCATTAAGTTAATTGCCAATTAATTAATTTCACTGTGGCATTACATGAATGTTTTTTTAAAAAAAAAAGAAAATGATTTATGGATCTTAGCAAGTTGTTTTATGTATGGTCATGAATGAGTTATAAAATATTCACACTATTACCAGCTAGCTTACTTATTAAGTTGTAGACTCATAATTTCACATGTACATGTTGTTTACAAAGATAGGTCAAAATAATATTGGACAGCAGGTCAAAGACGCCAAAAATTAGAAGCTCAAGCTAAGCAGTAGTGTATTATAAGGTATGAGTTATTCCATGGTTTTATGTAAAATTGTAAGTATCATGGTATGTAGGAGTGGGCAAAAACCGCTTGTACCCAACCAACCCGCCCCGCCCCGAAAATACTAGTTTGTGCACTATTACAGCGGTAACGGGTTATGTTTGTAAAATTCAGTCCAAGTCGGATCATGTGACGCCTCTTCTTCTAGAGGTTTTTCATTCATGCTCCAAGGGTTTTGAAGTTAAGCGATCCGTCCAGGTTTCTGTCTCTCTCTCTCTATGACTCTCTTTCAGGTCTCTCACTCTCTCTCTCTCTCTGTTATGTGCATATAAAAGAAGGTCAGGTTGTGCCCTAGAACGAGAGGTAGTAGTAGTAAATAGAGGAGGAAGACAAAGATGGGCATGTATTAACTCAAGGGATGGATTTATGACATGAGCGTAATTCCAAGAACGAATGGATTTAAGAAAATAATGTTGTCGGTATTCAAGGAGAAAAGAAATATTATTTTCATATTACACAAAGCAGTCATTCACGTAAGGTGTGCTTCTCAAGACAGGCGTGCAAATGGGAATGATCTAGAATGGGAAATGCTTGGCTATCTATCGCTTTCCTTCTGCTTTCCTTCTGGGATGATGTGGCCAAAGGCCACGTTGGAGGCTGAGTTTAAAAAAAAAAAAAAATCAAAACAGCTGTCCATTACTCGAATATTTCATTTTCATTTTTCCCTCCCCTCTCTCTCTCTTCCCCAAACGTTTTCCCTCCCCCCCTCTTCCACCACCAAAGAGCTCCAGCCACCACCATTAGCGCCAGCCACCAACATCCAGTGCCTCTGCCCACCAAGTGCCGCCTCCCCACACAAATCTCTTTCTCCCTTTTGCTTAAAGTTCCGCACGCACAGTTCTCTCTCTCTTGCAGATCCATCTTCCTCCATTGCCCACAATCACACCAACAGAGCCGGCTGTCCAATCCATCTCTCTCTAAGCCGTACAAAGGTTTCAGTTTTTTTTTTCTTCTTATAGCCATCTCTCTCTCTTTTTCTTCCTCCACAACCGACAAAAATCAGCCGGAACTGATCCAAGCCGTACAGTGAAGTCTGTTCTTCTTCCTCCATAGCCAATCCGTACGAAGGTTTGATTTTTTTTTTCTTTTGATTCTTTAGTTTTTTTTTTTTTTACATGTAATTTTTTTTCCTTCTTACGAACGAAATGCACAAAAAAAAAAATATAAAATAGGTAGTCTAAAACACTAATTCGGTTTTTTTTTTTTTAGTCAAAGAGCCTTTTTTTATATTTAGGTGTTGATATAGAATTTTATTATGTGCTTAGGTGTTGATATGGAATTTTATTATGTGCTTAAGTGTTGATATAAAATTTTATTGTGCTTGGTATTAATATAGAATTTTATTATGTGCTTAAGTGTTGATATGGAATTTTATTTTGTGTAGGTGTTGATATGTTTGAAAGTTAATCGAAGATAAAAGAAACGTGACAATGTACTTTGTTGTTTTGGCACTTTTTAGGTTTAATGAATTTGTCTCTCATTTTTTTTTCTTTTTTTTTTTTCTTTTTTTGCATTATGTTACATTAATAATGAACTTGTCATCTAGTTTATTGTTTGGGTCTGGTGATGGTGGTAGTGAAGATAGGGGATACTGAACTTGTGGAGGGTGAGGATTATTGCTCTCAACTGATATGCTTAAATTTGGTTGCCTTTTAAGAACTTGTGTTTAGATGTTTTTATGAAAAATATCTTGTAAGCTTAAGCTGAAGTCCTGTAAAGAACACTCCCCTCCCATAAAAAGAAAAAAAAATGCCATATGCATTGGGTTTTAGGTCCTTTGTTTGGTTGCAAAGAAAACTAAAGGAAAATATTTGGTTTTCATTATTCATGTAGTGTTTTTTCCTCATACAACAGACTCATGTTTGTATTGGTTTTTTTGTTTTTTTTTTTTTTAGAATGTTTGTGCTAGTTTATTTATAATATAACAGGCTATTGTCAACTAATTTTTTGATGTAAATTGTGAATTGTTGGGGTTTAACTGGGTTTGTGAATTGTTATTGCATTATGTTATATTAATGACATTTTTAACTTTTTTTGTCAAGCTCTCTTACCCTTGGTTCTCATGCCCCATAGTTATATACTGCTGACTTTTTCGTAGTATAGCTGAAGATATACAAAATCAGTGTAAATGAAATAATTTGCTTTTAGAAAATGATGAGTATTACGGGAGTTGTTCAACAATTTTTTATTGTTGGGTTTTTTTTTTTTCCTTTTGTTCTTTTTTTGAAAGAGGTGGTTTTGTTTAAAAGATATGAGAATAACCAGAAGTATTATCCAAATATCAAGGTTTATTATTGTAAATATGTATGGAATTATAGATTTTTGGTAGGTTGACTCACTTGTGTAGGAAATTATATGAAGCATAATTTCTTATGTTGCATGTTGCTAGATGTAGTTGTTATTTTGTATATCTAACTCCCATGATTTTGGTTTTGTTATATTAATGAGATTTTTATTTTGATTAGTTCATTAAGCTAACATAATTAGATCTTGCTATTAAATTAATGCACTTTTGTATAGGCAAGGAAAAATAATGTCTGTAAGTAGTGATGCTCCTAATGGACATCCAATATATTACTGTGAAGTTCTTGCCCAAGTAAAGTACTCCTAGACAAGTATGAATTACGGTATAAAGTGGTATAGCTATGTAAATTAAAAGGTAGTTTATTAAATTAATTTTCTTATTTATTTATAATGCAAACATTTGGTGATGACATTTTTTTTTTATTTAGTTATAATGCAAAAAATTGGTGATGACATTTTTCTTTATTTATTTATTATGCAAAAAATTGGTGATTGTGATTTTTTTTTCATTGGGCCTATAATGAAATGAGCCATTATGAAAAAAATGTAACGAAACGATTGAAAGAGACATGCAATGATATTACTAGACTTGAGAAATTGATAAAAACAGAACAAGCCAAATGCCATGCGAATTTTGAGAAATTGCTGGAAACAGAATAAGCCAAATACCATGCGAATTTGGAAAATCAATCAGTCCAATTTCGGCTATAGTTATTGTCATACCAAAATAGAGCGAAAATGTATAAAGCTATCATAACTTTTATCATTTTGCTTATAATGTTTTATGTTAATGCTTATAGTAGATCTAGTTGTAGGAAACTGATGTTAAGATAAAACTTTTCATCGTCTTGTAAATAATTAAGAATTGCATTTGAGCTTCCATATGCCCTAATGTTTCATCGTTTTGTAAAAAAGGGCATAAAATAGGTGTTTTATTATAATGAAGCAAGGATTTAAATGTTACCCATACATCATTATTTAGTTAAATGCAATTACTAGCCTACTCATTTTTAACCGTTCATGGCCATGTGAGCAACCCTATTTGTTTTTAATTATTGATTTTTTGGGTTCATATTTTAAACCTGAGGAAACAAGTGAGCCTAATTCTTCTCATGAAATTCCATATCAATACCTAAACACAAAAAAATGAAATTGCCATTAAGATGAACTTGACCTAGAATCATTCATCCATACAAGAGAATTTAAAAAAAAATATTGATTATAATCAATAACCAAAATAAAGCATAGTCTACAAATTACAAGACCTGAAAATATCATTCATCACTACTTAATATCTCAAAACATTATAGAAGACAAATTCATTAAACCTAAAAAGTGCCAAAACAACAAAATACATTGTCACGTTCCTTTTATCTTTGATTAACCTTCAAACATATCAACACCTAAACACAATAAAATTCTATATCAACACCTAAGCACATAATAAAATTCCATATTAACATCTAAACACAATAAAATTTCATATCAACACCTAACTACATAATAAAATTCTATATCAATACCTAAACACAATAAAATTTTATATCAACACCTAAGTACATAATAAAATTTCATATCAACACCTAAGCACATAATAAAATTCTATATCAACACCTAAACACAATAAAATTTCATATCAACACTTAAGCACACAATAAAATTTCATATAAACACCTAAACACAATAAAATTTCATATCAACACCTAAGCACATGATAAAATTTCATATCAACACCTAAACACAAAAAAATGCTCTCTGACTAAAAAAAAAAAAAAAAAAAACCGAATCAGTGTTTTAGGCTACCTATTTTTATGATTTTTTTTTCTATGGCATTTTGTTCGTAAGAAGGAAAAAAAATTACAATGTAAAAAAAAAAAAAACTAAAGAAGAAGAAAAAAAAAAAACTCAAACCTTTGTACGGATTGGCTATGGAGGAAGAAGAACAGACTTCACTGTACGGCTTGGCGTAATGAGCAACTGTTTTTAAATTTTTTTTTTTTTTAAACTCAGCCTCCAACATAGCCCTTGGCCACGTCATCCCAGAAGGAAAGCGGTAGATAGCCAAGCATTTCCCATCTAGAATCCCCCCTACTCTCAATCTTTCTTTCTTTTAGTTTCTAACAAGTTTCTAAAATAGAATTTCACTTATTCGAGAATACCTAAGCCAATTCGTCTGCGCCCGCCATACTCGAAAGCAAGCGGTTTTTGTTCAGAATTCCCCCCCTCCCCTTCTCTCAATCTCTTTCTCTCTTTTAGTTTCTAATAAGTTTCTAAAATAGATTTTCACTTATTCGAGAATACCTAAGCCAATCCATCCCCGCCATGTCATACTCGAAAGCAAGCGGTTTCTGTTCATTAACATCAAATATCAATAGCTAGTTTTTAAACCTGACTGTCTCGGGCCGATTTTTAGAATACATGAAAAACTGAGACGATCCGACTCATGCCCACCCCTACATATAAATACACATATACACATAAATAAACATATATTTATATTCATACTCATAATTAAATAATTTAATAAATATATTTTTTAATCTTTTAAATAATTAATATGTTCTCATTACAAAATTAAAAATAATATTAAAAAAATAATAAAAATGAAGTTATACTAATCTAGTCGAGTTGAGCCAAGCTTATACGAATTCGGTTAATTTAATAAAAGAGCTAAATTTTTGTTCAATATCTTTTTGTTAATAAATGAGTCGAGCCCAAGCCTCTTCATGAGCGACTCTGTTCATTTACAGCCTTACTATTAACTATTCGGTAATGTTTTTTTCCCTTTTATTTTGTTATTCTTTCTTGATCATCTCTTGGTATACATGTTTATACAAATTTTAAGTACAATTCACTTTTGAAAATAGACTTACAATAGGAAGATGCTTAAGTAATTTATATACACATGATTAAGATTGTATTTTATGTGAAACATTTAGGATCATAACATATTACCACACTCCACATGCAACGTCCATAGCAACTTACTCTATCGACACTAACCTAACTCTGTTCATTTACAGTCTTACTACTAGCCATCATGTAATGTTTTTTCCATTTTATTTTGTTATTCTTTCTTGATCATGTCTTGGTATGCATGTTGATACAAATCTTAAATATAATTCATTTTTGAAAATAGGCTTGCAATGGGAAGATGCTTAAATCATTTATATACGTATGGTTAAAATTATATTTTATATGAAACACTTAAGATCGTAATATATCACCATGCTCCACAACTCACGTCCACGATGACCCACTCTATCAACAATGACTTGGTGATAGTTATTTCTCTTTTGGCTATTCCATTTGTGTATCCATATTTAATAACTATTTAATACTATACATATACATTGTACCAATACATTTTAATTTAGCTTATAGGTCATTCTCTCTATGACTTAACTACAAAGTTCCAACCAATTTGATACATTGTACCAAGACATTTCAAGTCATCCCTTTTGTAATTCGACTCAAAGCACAATTCATTCGATCTCATACTTGACGAATTGCGTTGAGTCTTATATTTGACATAATAGCTATCTTTTATATCAAATAATACAAATTTTAGATAAAACTCATACTTAAAAATTGACTTGCAAAAAAAAAAAAAGTGCCCAATCAATTAACCGACGGGCAGGGACATGATAGAACTCATTCTTAATTAAGCCACGTGTAACACGATCGTAAAACATGTACTGCACCTAGAGTCCTTGCCTTGGACCAGTTTCAATCAATTAACCGACGGGCAGGGACATGATTGTCTTTGAAGAATTTCGAGTAAGGGCAATATCGTCATCTACGCGACACGCACAACACAAATCAAAACACACTTTAGCGCGGCCTTTTTGTAATGGTCGTGCTTCTTTCTGACAATATTCTCTGTAACTCGTCCCCTGTTCTGCTTTCCTATGGCAGGTTTTTCTGCCCCCAATCTCACATTTAATAGAAAAATTCAACACATTAATTAATAATTAATTAATTAGTTTGGATTCCAAATCTTGAAAAGCAAAATAATATTTGGACCAACTTTTATTGGAAATGAAAACCAAAACAATTTACTGCTCAAAAATAAACATTTATGGAGTAGCATAAGCATTTTCTTCAATGCCATTATGCCACCGATCCACCTTTCTCTCTCAGTGGCAGCATCCTCTCACTCTTTGAGCTCTTCTTCTAGGTTTCTCTCACGAAGCAGACCCCTTTTTCTTCTTTTTCTACTTCTACTTTAGATTTAGGGTGTCACATTGCCGACAGGTTTCTTGAACTTATAAGATTTGGTGGGTTTTTTATTTATTTATTTTTATTTAAATTTTCTTGTTCTTCTTCTTTTGGGTTGATTTAGTGTGAAAAATCCTGTAGAAATGTGCTTTTGGATGCTGAGAAGTTAAGGAAATTGGCATATTTTGCGAGAGGCTGCTTAAAGGGTTCTTGTTGGGTTTTGGTGTTTTTGGGGTATGCTGCTCAAAGGTTTGTTTTTTGAGCTGTGAATCGGTGAAAAAAGATCAGCAAATCTTCTTGGGTCACTAAAGGTTGTGGCTTTTCTTGGGATTGTTTTGGGGGTGTGGCCTTTTGTTTTGTAATGTGGCTCAGAAATGAAATGTTGGAGGGATCTGCAGATCTTCGTGAAGTTGCTGGGGGTATCTGGTCTCTGTAAGTGCAGCAATTCCATTGTTCACTAGAAGGTAAGTGCTTGATCTTTGTCGAGTCTTTGAAACTTCAAAAGGTTAACATTTTGAATACTTGTGAAAGAAATGTACTTTACTGACCTCGATAATTTGTTTTTTTTTTTCAGTGAGGGAAAAAATAAGCTGTAATTTTTGCTATTCTGAGCTTGCTACAGTTCTGGGTTTTCATTAGCTTTCTTCGGAGCTCCCTTCTTTGTGAAAAAAAAGTGATTTAACGCTGATTTAAGCTTGAGAGTTAGTGTTTTTGTTGTTTTGGTACTGGATCACTGTGATGGGATTTGGGTTTTGAAGGTTTATAGCTTATCAGATTCAGGGCACGTCGCATATTTTCCATAAAAGACTTCGGGGTTTTGTTTGCTGATAATATATATTAGAAAGATTTTGACTGCAGGATCTACATTTGTTCGATTAAACGTTTGGGATAAAAGGGAGGTTTTTATCTAATATCTACTTTTGGTACCCAGAAAAGCTTATCAGCGAAGAAACAAGAAACAGTAGCTGAACATGGATTTCTTTAAAGTGAAAAAATTCAGAAAAGCCCACAAACCTGGGCCAGAAAAAGATATAGAGGATAAGCCCATGCCACAGACGGAGGAACCAAAGAATGAGAATGGTGGTGATGATGATTTGAGTAAATCAGCTAATACTGATCCTGCTGCTGAAGCTGAGGACGATGATGATGATTTTATTATGAATGAGGTGAAGAGGAGGTTGAAAGAACTGAGAAGAAACAGTTTCATGGTGTTGATTCCGGAAGAAGAGTCTTGTGCAGAAGAGGAAGAGGAGGAGGAGGAGGAGGAGGGTGAGACAAGCTCTAGTGAGTGGAGGGATGTGGAAGCAGAAGCTCGGCAGTGGTGGTGTGGATTTGACGCTGTGTATGACAAGTACTGTGACCGGATGCTGTTCTTTGATCGGATGAGCACACAGCAGCTTGATGAAGTTAGTAAAGGTAGCTTGCTTTGACAGATAATATATATACTTAAGTATTTCAACTCTTTCACTGGTGGTGTTTCTTGTTTTAATAGTGAATCTTTGTAGTATTCCTTCATTATCTACGTCATTTGAGATTTGTGGAATATATACTTATTCTTACTCACCCTATGTGAAGGTGCGATCTGGGAGGTTCAAATATGTTAGGGCTGATGAAATCTTAGTATCGTTTGAATATACATTTATATAGAGAATTGACTTCCTCAGCTGACTAGACAAGCTCCAATGTACTAGAAACTTGATTGATTTCAACTCCAATGAGTTTGGACTGAACTCAGATTCGAGCCTGATGAAACCCAATTGAGTTTACAGTTTCTAATATTGTTTAGTCATGATTAGTTTCATTATAAAACGTAATATATTGGATTTACTGTTTTTACCAAGTCATTGATTATGTGGAAAATGTGGAAATCCCAAAACATTCTATCAGGTAGCTTGAAAATTGAGTCATTAAAAAGTATAAATGATTTTTTCTATCCTTCAATGTTTAAGCTGGATTTTAATAAGGTTGTTATGATTTAAGATTGATAGGCAATAGCAAGAGGGACAAGAAGACTTGCTAAAACATCTGAAATGATTTAAGCAACACATTTTGGAAGGAAGTGAAGAACCTTTTCGGCTTCCTGGCTATTTACTGTAAGATAGGGAGCAAAATTAGAACTTCACTGTTAGATGGACGGACAAACAAGCATATCTATCGGGTGCTTGCTTTTCATGCCTGGGTTGCGACTGTATAGTATCTTGTGCTTACCTATATGCTTTGATGTTTACAGTTTTTTTCTTTTCTTCTTTGGTCATCAAAAATTTCCAGCTTTTAGCTGAATTTATTTTTTGTGCTTCCCATATATGGGTGCTGTGTGATGACGTATTCTTTAAATCCTCTTCACAAATAAAGGCTGTCTTACAGGCCCCCAAGCCCCTGCAACTCCATCACCAAGATCTGCATCTAAGAAGCTTACATCCCCTCTTCGCTGTCTTTCTTTGAAGAAGATTGAAGAACCCGATGATGAAACTGAATATCTTCAGCAACCAGGCCATGACCCATACCAAGATATTGAAACAGCATATGTAGCTCAACTCTGCTTGACTTGGGAAGCACTTCACTGTCAATACACTCAACTGAGTCACAAAATCTTGTGCGAACCTGATTATCCGGCCTGTTATAATTACAGTGCTCAGCAGTTTCAACAATTCCAGGTTCTATTACAAAGGTTTATTGAGAATGAACCCTTTGAGGAGGGTTTTAGGGCAGAAATTTATGCTCGATCAAGGAAGCTTTTGCCTAAACTGCTCCAGGTTCCTAATATAAAAGGTAAAATTCTTGGGGATTAATCTGTAGAACTTTTTGGATTATTTCAATTGGGGAGTATGATGTGACTCTGAAGATTAATGTTTCTCTTTCTTTAATGTAACTAGACCATGTTTACCTGTTGTAGCAAACTAGTGTGTTTTACTTTATTGAAAATGGACTACCTGTTGGAGTTGGTTTCTTTGCTTATGATTTTGTGCTGTGAAGTAATTTGGTTCAATTATCTGTTTCAGGTTCAGATAAAAAAGAAACAGAGGAAGAAGAATCAGATCTGGTGGTCCTTGCTCCTGATCTCATCAAGATTGTTGAGAGTTCAATCCTTACTTTCCACCTGTTCATGAAGATAGACAAGAAAAAATCAAGTGGGGTTCTTCGCCTCTTTGGAAATCAGAACCAGCTTGCAACCCCTCTTCAACAGATTCAGTCTTCTCTTGAGAAGGTAAGGTCCTATGATATATCTTGTCTTTCAACTTTCTATGCTAGCATCTTTCTTTTTTTCTTTTTTTCTTTTTTTTCTTTTTAGGAATAATTTTCTAGGCTAGCATCTTTATCTAACATAAACATTAACCAAGTCTTCTCAGGACTCTAGTGCAGGAAACTTTTGTTGCTGATTAAATCTTCCTAATCCTTTATTAGATAATTGGCGTTATTAATTAATCTGCTGTTTGTGTGAGATTCTTAACTTCAGTCTCACTCTTTGTTCTATCCATTAATTCTTGTTTGTGTGGCTGGCTCTAAACTCTTGTAAGTTTACATACAGCACCATGTAGCAACACTATAATTCTGCATATGTTTGTATTGACGTTTGAATATCATAGAGTTCACCCTGCAGTTTCTAGAATATTTTTTGGGTAAGGGTGCAACTTGATTTTGGTCAAATCAATACAATAATTGATTTACAATTTTCCAAGATAATTACATTACAAAACAAAACTACTTAAAAAATGAAACAATTGATATGTGTAGCGAGTGCGTCCCTTTTTTCCCCCCTCCTATTTACTTTTTCTGTTTAAAGAAAGGGGACTTGAGGGCATTTTGCCTTTAACAGCAAGTGTTGCTGTATCAGTTTATCACTTCCTTTGATTTCAATAAGGACAAATATTAAAGATACCCTAAGAATGTTTCTAACCAGATAAAACTGGTATAAAGTTATCATCTTCTTCACGACCTTAAATTCTTCAATAAATTCTCCATTAAGACCAACTTATCCGCATAGACTTCAGACACTTGTTTTCAAATAAGTGTTGTGTGGGAATCCTATTACTGTGTTCTTAGGGTCCATTTAGGGTATTTCTACACTTTTTTCTGTCAATAATTATTAGAATACACTGTAATGTCAACTGTATGTTACATTTTGTGCTGAATAATGAGTGAGTATCTTAGACTCGACTAATAACTAATACTGACATATTTCTGAGATTGATTAAAACCTTTCTTTCTTGATGTGGACTTTATGGGGGAACCTACCAATAGTCTGGTACTACTATGCATTGGTTGATGTCCTCATTTCAGTTGATGGTCTTGGTGTAGATGCCAGATTTATTGTTTCTTAGGTTTATGCGTATAAGACAACCTTGTCTGTGGGTTACACTTGGTGTTCAAATAGACAGTTGCTTACAATGAAGCTATTCGTCCTTATGGGAGGGGCTTTCTGCCCAAAAAGTTTGATAAAAGCTACCAATGATCAGGAAAACCTTGAAAGAGGTAGTTTTCAACCAATGATCATTTTTCTTTAAACCTAACAATTGACTTCATTGTTATGATTCTCTATTTCTAATTGCATTGCAGTCATAATATTGACCCACAACCAAAAAAAAAAAGGAGCATTGGCAAGTAAAAATTTCATTAAAAAAACATTTTGACATGAATCAACAGATTTAAATGAATAACTATATGCATGTTGAATAATATTTGTTTAAACTCATTAAAAGCAGTTGTAGGTTGATTTTGGAGTTGAAACATGTGCCAGTGCTTTTGGGGAATTTTTTGGTGGAGTTGGAAGAAATTGCAGTCCTAATGATTGTTGTCGCACTACATGGACCTACTTCATGATTCTCTCTCTGTCTGACTCCATATATATATATATATGAAAATATATCCCAAAGACTCCAAACAACACCTAAAAGGGGGGTTGAATAAGTGTTCACAAGATAATACGGAATTTAAAAATTAACAACCACAATCAACACTCAATTATGCAACACAATAGAAAATAAAAAATTATGCAGCCGTAAAATAAAGACAAACCACAAAATATCAATCACCACACAATACAAGGATTTTGGTAACGAAGTGGAAACCCTTTGAGCACCTCAAAGGTAAAACCATTCCGAGGCGGCCAAACCCAGGAAATCAATCCACTAGAGAATAATGAGAAATTACAATAAGTTCACACTTACAAAACCTTTGTAGTTGACACTTTCTTGTACTAGACAAGCATCCCACTTGCTTGCTACCACAATAGTTTTTCCAGACCGTTTGGACAATTCTTCTACTTGATCTCCTTTACTGGAATTTCGATAGGCTGAAGGCTTTTTGTGAAGTAGACGTGGTCGTGTGGTTATGCAAAAACTTGCTCTAAGAGAGGTAACATATGAGGCTCTAAGAATAAAGAGACTTCTCTTAGCACAAGTTAAAATACCCTAGAACTGTCTCTATGGACGTGCATGGGTGGCCTTTTATAGACTTGAGAAATTTGGTCTCTTAAGTAGAAAATCAAATCCTTGATTTTTTGTAGATTTTAAGTCGGCGTTCAAACTGTGCTAGGGTTACCGGCGATAAAAAGATTTCTCTGGCAGCGTGTTGAACTAATTTGGAACGTTGCATTTTGCCAGACTTGAAATTATCGGAAACATGCCCAATTCAAACTAACTTGGAACGCGAAATATAACGGCTAGCTTTGGAAAGTCTTCAACCTTGGTAGTTCGAATTGTCTTGGAGCGGGACTTAAGACAGCGGCTTCTGTCTAACCTCAAAGTCTTCTTAACAAGCCTTAGTTCCAACTGGTTTGGGACGACACTCAGGACGAAGCAGTCTGCTTGAGCTTCAAAGTCACTTCAACATGGCTAGTTCGAACTGTCTTGGAATGACACTTAGAATGGAAGCTTCTGCCACTTTTTTAATGAGAAGTCTTTAGTTCAAACCATCTTGGGATGGAACTTGAAATGACAAGTTCAGTGAAAGATTGTCAATTTGAATTGACTTAGGACAAAGCTTGGAACAGCAATTGCTTCTTACATTGTCTATTTCGAACTGGTAAATTCCTAGTTTGAAATGAGAACACAAATTTGAACTAAATGAAAAATCCCAAGTACAAAACTTGCCTAACCAAAATATATCAAAATGTTGGGCATTGAATTAGCAAACACTAAAAATCTAACAAATTTCCTCTTTCGCAATTTGGTGACAAAACCTAATTACAACAAAAATCTCATGTAAAAAAATAAAAAACCAAAAACCCAACATAAACAACAAACTAGGCTTAGATGAAGTTTTGAGTCTAACATATTTTCTGAAACAAGAACAAACCATTAAACACATAGAGAATTTGAGTAATAAAACTTAAATTAACACATAAATGATAAATCGAACACATATCCAATAAATATAGTAGCACATCCATGTTAATTAATCACATTAAAAAAAAAAAATACTACTACTCTTATTAAATACATCAATAACTAAAAACATTCTCCTAATATAAACCAAAGATCAAAACCTTTCCCCCCTTTTTGTCACAACATGACTAAGGGTAGATGAAATATCATAAAAGCCAAGATGTAAGATATATATGCAAAAGTCAAAGAAACAACACCCATTGAGAGGATCAATCATGTATCCTGCAACAAGTAAGTCAAACAACCAAAAATCAAGCCAAATCAATCACCCAGGTATATTGTAAAGATGAATATAAGTGGGTGATGCACAAAATCAATGGACCTATATAAGAACTAGACAATACCCCATCTAAAACTCTCACTAGGCTACATGAGTGAGAAACTCAATCACTATCCTCTAATTCCAACCAAGATTATGAGCAATGCACCAGATGCAAAATGAGTGAAATGAAAACCTTTTAACAATAAAAAAATGATATGCAATGCCAAACATGTCTCACCAGAACCCTCGTTCAAACTAGTAAGTGACCTGATTCAAACTTCATAAGTGAAAAAACAGAGTTATAGAAGAACTCTTTGCTGGTTTGATCTGCACAAACATTCAGTTCGAACTAGCTGCCCCATAATTCAAAAAAATGGTTCCCCCCCCCCCCCCCCCAATGTATGACCCAATGTGTAGTGTTTGTGGGGTCTTCTACGTTTTTTTTTTTTTTTTTTTTTTTTTTTGGGGGGGGGAGAAGATGTATGTAGGGGTTACGCTTTTAATAAAATTTTGATTACTTATAAAATAAAAAGTATGACCCAAATGTCAAAATAACACAAGAAAAATGCATCAAAAGCTCATGTGTTAAACAATGAATTTCCAATACATTAAATGCTCAAAGTGTGCAAAGTAGGCATGAAAATCAAAAAATGAATGGATCAAAATTTCATCAACCAAAGCAAAGTAGTAATGTGTACCTCTCAACCCATGCTTGTGTTGTGTATGAAAGCTATCCATCAGGTAAGCTTAAGACCTTATAGTAGTGAGGGGATAAGCTAATTAGCAAGCTTATGAAACCTTATTAGAAAGGTTGACATGTACATCAAGTTAAAAGTGAAAACTTATCATACTAGGGCCTAGTCACCCCCATCCTGTACACTTTCTCTTAGACATAGCACAAGCTCAAACATTGTTCTTCAGTGATCGTTTGTTTCCGAAATAAATTGGTTATTGACTATTTCTATAGAGACATCATAAGCAACAAATAGACACATAATTTTTGTTCATTGTTTTTCCTTTTGAGAAAGTGTCTTTAAACATTAGTACTTAAGTCAAATGGAAGGAATGTATGAGTTTTTAGGTCCTAAGTTCAACTAGCGAGTTAGTAATTTGACCGAAAAGCTAGGCAACCTCCCTCACATGGTTGCCTAACAAGAACTCACCATTGCAGTCAAACTCAAACCAAAGAGAAGCCTTAAAGTGCACAAAGAGATCAAACAAATGTGAAATGTCCCACAAAAACGCATGTTTAAGCAAGGAAGGAGCAATCCATTGAAGAGAGTATTCATCTCATGTATAACAAGCACAATCTAAGTGAACTTTCAAAGTGCATATGACAAAGATATGAAGAAGGCAACCTCCAAAAAAAATATTGTCTTTTTGTTTTTTCATTTTATTTTTATTAAAAACAAATTTGGAAATTAAAACACACAAAATTAATGAAATGCATATGCAAACAGAAACTAAGTAAAGAAACAAGAAACCAATGAAACTAAAATATGCAATGCAAAGATCTACATGCTCTAGGATATGCAAGACAATCAATCCTAGGCATGCTATGAGACCACCTAACTCTAGGTGAGTCAACTCCACTCCCCCTCAATAGGTGAATGGTATTAACCTTCCTACCATTGGGTGCAAATTTGTGACACTTGTCAAACTCATCTAACCTAGTCAAAACTACCCTCATCATATTGAACAACCCCTTATGACTACTACTATAATAGGAACTACCACTCATATGCTCACAGGGTTTCAACTTTAAATAGTTAGGTCGGATATGACCATCTTTGCCACAATGATGGCAAGTAGGAACAAACTTTTGAAAGGTTGTATCCTAGGAGGATGCACAGCCCTAGACTTAGGTCTAGACATATGAGGGTCAACAACAACTTTCTTACCCTTATCAACCAAGTTGGAACCAGATTTTTCTATAGGTTCAAAGTTTATCTTCCCTTTGTTGACAGGTGGGGTTTTTGGTAGAAGCACATTTATCAAAGCCCAACCCACACTTGTCACCAAAAGATTTATGAGAATTCAAAATATGATCAAGTTTAACACTAGAACAGTTTTGCAATTGAGATTTAGACAATTCAAGCTCAGTTTCAAGTGTATTAATCTTATCAATAAGCACAGTATTCTCATACTTCAAGGAATCAATCTTAGCATGCAATTCGAATATTTTAGCAATCACATATTCTTTCTCAAACTCAACCTCATTCAGTTTCTTAAGAGTTAGTGTATTTAACTTTTAATTCTAGCACACTCTTTAAAAAGTTGATTGTACGCAGTTTGTAGGTTACTCTCCTCATCAGAGTCTTTGTCAGACTCTTCATCACAAGTCTCTACAAGCACAGGATGGTCACACTCACTAGGACTATCGGCACTCTTCACAGAGGCGATAAAGGCTAAATAGTTGACACCTTCATTGGAGGTATCTTTTGAGTCTTTAGAATCAGATTCGTCACTTTGAGTAGCATTAAAAGCGTTGCCGTTGGACTTTAGAAAATCTGCACAATCAGTCCGAGTGTGACCAAAAGCCGAACACTCATGGGCCCATGGCATTCGCCTTGATAGTTCTTATTCCTCTTTACTTGGGAGGCTCCACTAGAATCACCCTTGGATTCTCAGCAATCGTAGAAGGTGTGTTTCTAAAGTTTCACTTTCTAGGTCTGAAAATTTTTCTGAATCGTCTAACAAACATAGCAAGATCCTCATCATTCAATTATTCCTCATCGGGGGAGTCATCAGCCTCTTCCTTGATAATCTTTAGTACAATAGACTTGCTTTTCTTGAGTTGAAGCAATGTGCTCATGGGCTTGAAGAGAACGCTCTTTGACTCCATGGGAGTCAAGGTCCTTACTTTTTTCAATAGCAGTGACCTTAGGTCTAAACTGTTTAGGTAGAGACCTCATGATCTTTCTCACCATTTTAACATTAGAAATTTTCTTATCAAGATTAAAACTAGTGTTATTGATGGCATTGCGCTTGATATAGAATTTATCAAGGGTCTCATCATCCTTCATCCTAATTTCTTAAAAATTTGGAAGTCAACATCTGAAGTTTAGAGGTTTTAATAGTTTTTGTTCCTCCATGAGTGACTTCCAAAATATCCCTTGCTTCGTTGGCAATTTCACATTGAGATATTCGTTGGAATTCTTCCGGTGAAACTACCATGAAGATGGCATTCATTCCCTTATCGTTTCCAATACAAGCATTCTTTTCCGCCGTAGTCCATTTAGCTATCGCCTTGTACGAACATGTCCATCCCAACATGACGATAGGCCAAACATCCATAGAATTAAGAAATGCTCTCATACGCACCTTCCAAAATGTGTAATTATTTCCGTTAAAATACGGAGGGACATTAAGAGATTGGGATTGATATTGAGACATTTGATTAAGGAGTCAAAGATCACATTCAAAAAATTAATCCTTCACAGAGTGAACCTTAGGCTCTAATACCCATTAAAAATCTAATCCAAAGACTCCAAACAATACGTAGAAGGGGGGTTGAATAGGTGGTCACAAGATAATGCGAAATTTAAAAATTAACAACCACAACCAACGCTCAATTATGCAGCACAATAGAGAGTATAAATTATGTAGAAGTAAAGACAAACCACAAAATATCAATCACCACACAATCAACACAAGGATTTTGGTGATGAAGTGGAAACTCTTTGAGCACCTCAAACGTAAAACCACTTTGGACAGCCAAACCTTGGAAATCAATCCACTAAAGAAGAATGAAAAATTACAAGAAATTTACAATTACAAAACCTTTGTAGTTGATACTCTCTTGTACTAGACAAGCGACCCACTTGCCTGCTACTGCAATATTTCGTTAAGAACTTCTGGATAATTCTTCTACTTGATCTCCTTTACTGGAACTCCGATAGATTGAAGGCTTTTTGTAAAGTAGACATGGTTGTGTGGTTTTAGAAAACTTACTCTAAGAGAGGCAACACATGAAGGCTCTAACAAAGAGACCTCTAAAATACCCGAGAATTGTCTCTATGGATGTGCATGGGTGGCCTTTTTATACACTTGAGAAACTTGGTCTCCAAGTAGAAAATCAAGGATTCGATTTTCTGTACATTTTAAGTCAGTGTTCAAATTGTGCAAGGGTTACGGGCCAAAACAAGGATTTTTATGGCAGCTTGTTCGAACCGGCTTGGAGCGTTGCATTCTACTAGTCTTGAAATTCTTTGAAATATGCTCAGTTCGAACTAACTTGAAATGCCAAACAGAACGGCCAATTCTGGAAGGTCTTCAACCTTGGTAGTTCGAATTGTCTTGGAGCGGGATTTAGGACGGTGGCTTCTGTCTAAACCTCCAAGTCTTCTTAACAAGCCTTAGTTTGAAGTGGCTTAGGAACGACACTTAGGATGAAGCATTTTGCTTGAGCTTCAAAGTCACTTCAACATGGCCAGTTCAAACTGTCTTGGAACAGCACTTAAAGCGGAACCTTTTGCCACTCTTCAAAGTCTGCAGTTCAAACCATCTTGGGACAGAACTTGGAACAGCAAGTTCTGTGAAAGCTTCAGAGTCCTTGAAACACTGTCAATTCGAATTGACTCAAGGCAGAGCTTGGAAGGACAAGTTCTGCCTGTCTTGTAATTGTTCCTTGCATTGTCTGGTTTGAACTGGTAAATTCTCAATTTGAACTGAGAACACATATGTGAACTAAATGAAAAATGCTGAGTACAAAGCTTGCCCAACCAAAATACATTAAAATGTTTTGGGGGCCAAATTAGCCAGCACTAAAAACCTAACAATATGTGTGTATACATAATATATATTTGATCATTCCATATATAGGGACCTGATATGTTCTAGAGTAGATAATGGCTATCCCGGTCTTTTGTTTGTCATCCAATCATGCTGATCTTGCTTCAGCAACTTAAACTTTTGATTACTGAACTATATTCTTGTATCCCTTCGAACTGCAGAAGGGGATAAAACTGAAGGAACTGCGTAAAAGGAGGAAAGGCTGGAAAAAGAAATCCTGGCCCCAAACAGAGGAAGATATTCAGCTATTGTTGAGCCTAATTGATGTCAAAGTCTTATCCAGGGTTCTCAGAATGGTTAGGATCACCAAAGAGCAGTTATTTTGGTGTGAAGAAAAGATGAAGAAACTTGATTTATCAGATGGCAGGTTGCAGAGAGACCCCTCTCCCGTCCTTTTCCCTTGTTAATAATAGATGTTAGGACATATTTAAAAAAAAAAAAAAAAAATGCAGGTATTTTGTTTGGATGGTTGGCTGCAAGTGAACCCTTTCTTTAGAACTTGTTAATTCTGCAAGGAATTCTCGTCTCCTCCAAGTAGGAATGCCAATATGTTACATATAGTTTGAGCCCGAGGGGAAGGCTCTTTGCTGTATGTTATTTTGTTAACCATATTGGTGTAGCAGAAAATTGTTATGGATAATTCTTGTACTGTTCTCATGTGTATTTTTTGTGTTATTCCTTTTCTTTTTTTTTTTTTTTTTTTTTTTAAAAAAAAAAATTATTCTATCTGTCCCGATATAAATGAAAGTTTACAATGACATACATTTTAATGAAACACTTTTCTTAAAATATCATTAGATGGACTAAAAGAGTGCAAACATAAGGGTAATATGGAGGTTAAATGACATTGTCTATTGTGAGATACAAGGAACATTACTCTTTTGGATGATTGTTAAATTTCAAATTAAATTTTTTGGGTGATTGTCGTATCAGAAGCAACTCAACGATCTTGTTCATTTGTTGAGATCGATGAGACCAGGCAATTTGGTGAAAAGTAAAAAGAGAAAAAGAAGAGAAGGCAGTATATAAAGAATTTAGAGAAAAGTTTACGCAATTCTTTGAGATAATGTTTTTGTCGAACTTTTAATTGAGATAATGTACTCTTAAATAATCAAAAATTATCAATATCTTTTAATGACGAAGATACTTTTAATAAAATAAAATAAAATAAAGTTATTTTTTTTTCTTAAAGAAAAATGAAAACTAAAATTCAAAAATAAAATAATAATTCAAATTAAATTAAATTAAAAATTTTAAACAAAATTACCAGTCAATTGGCCAAATTTTAAAAGTAAACATTTTCTTTTTAAAAAAATAAAAAAATGTTCTTTTTGAAAAAAAAATATATTATTATTATTATTTCAAATTTATAGGGATATTTTTATTTTATTAAAAATTTATATGTTCATTTTTCGTCTTTTTGCAAGCCATAGGGGATATTGACAATTTTTTGTTATTTTGGAAGAACATTGTTCCAATTGTAAGTTTAGAAGATATTATCAATTAAGTGGTAACTTGAGAAAAGTATTTGGACTTTGCCCAATAATTTATGTAGTTCGGCAATGTGCATATATTTATAAGAGCGAGTTATTAATTTTCAATGTCAATAAATAATAAGGTATATATATATATATATATATATATATATATATATAATATATATATATAAATAAGACAACATCATCAGAAGTATTAGAAAAATCGTAGAGAATTTCAAAAGAGATCATGGAATTACTATTTAATGTAAGAAGAATCTTACTATTGACGAAGGATATTAGAAATATCATCTTGCTTTTGACAATAGGAGGTCACAAATTTACTATGTGAATTTTGACCAAAACAAAAAAAAAAAAAAATCAGACAACCTTTTGAAAACATTAGGTCACAAAATTACTGTTCACAAAAGTCGGCACTATTTAGCACTGATCCTTGTATAATTTAATATTTTTGGAGCCTATTTAAAGACTCCTCTCATTTGGATCAGGCAGTTCACATTTTACCATCTTCTTTCCTTAAGAAAGAAAACCTTCATTAATTCCTTGTATCAATTTCAAAATTTCCTTTGCAACCTTATCATTTATTACTATAATATTTTTATTATTGAAATGAATTTCAGTATTTGAAATTGTTCAACATATTCAGGTTTACGTCAAGTAAGTTTTCAAATTACATTTTTTTGCTATTATTCTGTATTGCAACAACAACTACAACCCAAAAAAAAAAAAAAATTCTTCGATTTGTATAACAAGCTTAAAATAAGCTACAATGGGCTTCATGAGCCTTGTTTTGTTACTCATGCTTATAAACTAGGGACCAGTGTAGTCTTCTCATCCTGAATATGAGTAACATCTTTAACAATCTCCATTGAATAGAGCCAAAAAAAAAAAGAATAGAAAAAAAAAATCTTTAACAATCTCCATGTAACGCCCCCAATTTCTAATTCCTATAACATAATATTGTCTTGAATTCTGTGTCTTTCATTCGGGACCCATACATGAAACAGTAAATGAAGTTGTCTCACAAGTGGTGAACATATTAAATAGTTAATGTATGTATTCAACCAACCGCCATAACATCATAATCTGAATAATTAGATGCAAATCTATCCCCATGGCACAATTAAGCTTAATGTGCCTAGAGGACATTGGGGCTACATTCCATCAAGAGTGTGTATTAATTTGATGTTATGTTTATTTCGGCGTAAAATATTTTTTATCAAAAAATATTTTTAACGAACTCATTTTACTGTAAATATTTTTCAGCATTTGACTTGTACGAAAAATAAGCGAGACAGAAAACGGCCGACGAGTTCCGGCAACCTTCAGCAATTGTCCGGTGGTGATGTGGCAAATTCGGACGATTTGAGAAGGAGAAGTTCGAACTTGAAAATTGGTTTATGGTATTAAAAAATAGAAACTATTTTACACTTTTCTCATCAAATCAAAAATGTTATGAGTTTAACTATTATTTGTGCCATTAGGAATACACTGCAACAACAAACATCAGTATAGAAATGCAATAGAATATCATCACTTGGATATATAATTGACAATAGAAAAGATAAGGAAAATACATCCCAGGAAAAGTTAAAAGGAAAATACTACAAAAGCTTCATACAGATAAGTGATAGCTACTGTTGAGTGAAAACCCTACTTTTACTGTTCTTCCATGCTTCTTGCCATAAAGAAAATGATAACTAATAATTGAGTTTTACACTAGACCCATAAATAAAGTGGTCAAAAGTTATGACCTTGGGCTAAGTTGAAAATTTAGAGGAAGAATATCGGGAACTTATCCATCTGGGCTGTAAAAAAGGAAAAAAGAAAAAAGCAAGTCTAAAGTTCGATTCTCAGTCATAATTGTACGTGTAAATTATAAGAAGAACAACAGAAAAATAAATACCTTTCCGTATATCGACAAAAATTAATGAATAGCATATATTGACTACATTATTACTCGATGATTCTCTAAAATAGTTAATTAAAGCTATCTTTTTCTATTTTAACTAATGATTTTTTTTAATTAAAGCTGTCTTTTTCTATTTAACTAATGATTTTTTTAAATGTATTCTTTATTTGATTATCTATTCTTTTTTTATTATTATTAATTTTTTTTTCTTCTCTGTTTTTTTTTTAAAAAACCCAAAAGCAATATCACAACCAACAATAACCCAAATGAAAGCAAATCAACACAATCATGCTGAATAAGCTGAAGAAATTGTTTGAAAATAATGGGATTGAATTTGAATTGTAGATACGGAAATCATTAACTGAACATTTGAAACGTGATTTGAAGAAAATCATATAATCTTTCGCGCCAATTCGACTCTCAAAATTTTGCCCAAAAGAGCGTGAGGGAGAGAAAAATACTTATACATTGATGTACAATATATCTCTAGATTCTCCACATTTAGAGGAACACTTAAAATGCATTTGGTTTAAGATTTGGGTGGACATGTTTTTTAGGCTTTTGATTAGTTATTTAATATACAACTCAAAAATATGGAAGACCAATTCAAAAAAAAAAAAAAAAAAAAAAAAAACAGAAGACTGTACTTACGGGGGTAAAAAAAAAAAAAAAATACTGTAAGTGCTCTTATATGGATAATGAACTGCCTATTCAGCATAACCCTTTAATTTTCCCAAATTAAAGTATAAATATAATAAGTCAGTCGTTGACCAAAGCCAGTAAACGTCTCATCTGACGGTGGGGATGTAGTCACGTCAGCAGTTTCTTTTACTTTATGATCACGTTTTGCACGGCTTTATTCTCCAAGAAACAATAATAATTCCATCTGAAAGGAATAAAATAAAATTACCCCTAATCATACGGGATTAGCTTTGCTGAACAGAATACAATTCCAGGGTATTTTCGGTAAATGTGGCTACGAATACTTTTCTACATCAGAGGTGATCTGCATTAGCAAACAAAGGTGGGGGGACGCTAACTTGACATGTTGGTGTCAGTTTAATGGATGAAGATCTTATTTAGAATTGCCAAGTAGACGGCCTACGCGGCAAAAGGATTAACCTTATATGCCCACGTTAAGGAGTGTTTGGAGTTCTACTTCAATTTTCAGTAGTCCAATTAGGGCAATCCTAGGACATGCAGCAGTTAGCTTGATTCATTCATTTTTTTCTTCTTATGTAAAAGAATTTGAAGAGATTGAGATTGGATGAGATGAGAGCTATTAAATTTTTAAGAGAATATAAGATTGATTTAATTGATTAAAATCTTTTAAATTGTATAACAAATATATATACATGGTATCAAATTGGTCTTCTATTTAAGACATGCAGCATGCTATTTCTTGATTTGCTTTTAAAGAATAAGATTATGAATAATTAAAATTCATGGACCATTTACATGCATACAATAAATATAAGCATGTAAAAAGTTATGTGTTATATGCTCAATTAAATAAATAAGTGAATAACAATTTTATTTAATATAAACTAAAATGTCTTACAATAAACTTGAATTTAAAGACATTATCCTTATCATGAATTAGTCACAAGGTCCCAAGAGGGAAGAAAATGAGATTTTAAACACTTGAAAGAAATTTTAATTGAGGACCTAGACCGTCCGAACGATATATAACGGTAAAATATGAAAATTGTTCAATAACTTTTCGAACAATCCACGTCAGGATTAAAATTTAAATATCGTTTGAATGGCTTAAGAGCTGTCCAAACAATAACAACCTGCATGTGAATCAGATGGAGCCAAATTTGTAGAGACTCAGGAAAGAGCCTATAAAATGTCCAAAAACAAACCCTAATTCTCATTTTGGTTGTCCAGCAATGTAATGCTCTCAAAATTAATTAACTCAAAAAATTAACGTGTTATTCGTAGTGCCTCAACACTAATTAACTTGTAAATTGCTAAAATTACTACCAAAGTCTCAAAGTGGCATGCACTCTCAAATTGGGATTATCGATTTGGCATGTTGGGAGTTATTTAATTCCTAAAAACGTAATATGTTTTAAAAGAAAAAGTTAAATTTTACTTTGAATTTATTTTATTTTATTTGTTTTTTTTTTTTCTATTCATTGCGAGGAAGGGAAAAATGAGAAATTATAAGAAAATAAAAAACAAATGTGACATGAACATCCTAAGAACAGTTACGAATGAGTCAAATAAATGACTCGACCCATTAAAGGATATGGAGCTGTCAAAAAAGACAATTAATGTAAGCAAAGTTTCGTAAATAGAACAAACTATAGACTAACAAGGGACGATAATGGATATGACTGTCTTAAGACCCTTTAACCCTACTTGGATCCCTAGAGCATGGAGCACAGATAAAGATATGACCTTCAAAATACCATTTAATTTTAAGACTTTTGTCTAAATCTATGACTTTATAATTTTATAGTATTGTGTTATGTTTATCTGAGTTTTATACTTTTGATGTAAAAGTTTTATGTTCTTGATTTATTATTAATAAATATGAAAGATATTCGTTAAAAAAAAAAATCAGCAAAATTATAAATTATTAAATATAATCAGAGAGAGTACACAATATTCTCACAGAATACAATCAGAAATGTAGATGAAATTTGGACCATAAAATCCTTATAATTTGAAGTAGAGCAATGTTATATACAGCACTATTAATTTAGATACTTATGTGGTATTTTTAATTATCATTGATTTTTTTTTTTTAATAATAACTAATTTAAGAATGAATTAACAATAACACATAAAGATAGTAGAATAACGGTGGTGAAACAATAATATGGTATATACTCAAAGAAGAAATGGTACCGAACTGACATAAAACAGAGGCGAGCTCGCATGAACTGGGGAATCTCGTTAGTGTCCTCAAATGGCATATTTGGTTGTTCCCAAACACATCCTTACTTACGAGAAGACAAAAAACAGATGTCAGCATAAGGAAGATGGCCACGTGTAGGGTCCTGCTTTTAGAACAAAGAGGAATGGGCACGTGTCAACATTTGATGTATAGTTGTTTCATATAATATGAATATAGACCTTCCCCACACGGCAGCAGCAAATACCCCAAATGTACACACAAGCTACCTCCATAAACCCAATATCATATCATTTACAAAGTACTTCCATTTATTAATTATTGTAAAATAAAAGCTTTAATAACTAAAAAAATAGATAAATAAAAAAAAAAAGAAAACTAAAAATACTTTCAAACCTTCACGGCATCGTTCCTTGCGCACTCCAAACGTGTTCATTTAGTATTTCAAGAACTCTAGAGAGCTTCCATCAAACCTGGGGCCTGTCAGTGTTCCAAACTTTGAGGGCTGATTTTTTCTTTCCTGGTGAGACTCTAAATGCTTAACACTGTCCAAGAAAGTTAAAAGATTTTTTATTTTTGTTTTTGTCTTTTAACTTATGATTGTTTTGCTTCTTTCTAAGAGCTCTGTTGCGGTCTTCTTGTTATTCAAACCTGTGAAAAGCTTTCTTCTTTTATCTTTAGTTTGTTTAATATTTCAAAATCATGTCTTGCTTGAATTTTATCTTTTGGGTTTGAGTTATTGGTGAATTCCTATAGATATGTGGTTCATGCTTGCAGCTTTATGATTAATGGGTTTTGTTTAGTTTTGATGAACTTCGCTTTCGTGTTGGCTGTCACAAATTTCTTTAAACCGAAGGGTGAGATTATGGGAAAATGTTATCGGACCATTTTATGTTAAAATGTTGACGAAGTTTGACTTAATTTCGCCCAAGTTTTTGTGAGTTACAATGATTTTAAGAAGCTTTTTTAGTTTGTACCCTAAACAAAGGAAAGGATTAAGATAACCCACTTATAATTTTCATTAAAAAACATTGCTGAAATAACGTAGTAAACCTTTCTTAGTTGTGGAGTATGAAGGATTAAAGAGTCAATTAACTTCTAGCGTTTGCGCTGGTTAGAGACGGTCTCCCACCAGCCCTGCCTGTCATCTTGAAGTGCAGATCTCCTTCTGCAGTGATATTATACTTGTTTGAAGATTCGCCATTAATTTTTTTACTTTTTTCATTTATCTCTCCTGGTGCTACTAAGTTTTTAATTACACGTATTTTTTAGTTAAGCAACTTATATTAAAATCTTTGATATTGGGGCTCTTCCACTGAATTTTATGAATCTCTATCTGTCCACCCTTGCAATGATCTTGTTGGGTGAAGCAATAAGTCAGCAAATTTCATACATTATTCTTAATATCTGGCTACTAAAAAATTGAACCTCATTACTTCTTTGTCTTCTGCAATAAATGAACAGTTGCTGCCTTAAACTGATGATTTGTCCCTGGAACATTGGCCACCCAGTTTATGCGTCTGAAAATTAGATTGGGGAAAATATTTTGAAATTGCTGTGTCATTATCACCAACAGACATAACATGGTGTGATATTCTCAGATCAAGTCTTCAACTTGTGTTTTATATGAACTGGCTAGTGATTGATCATGTCATTTCTTTCTCTGCATATGTGATATATCCTCTTTTGTTTATGTCTTCAGATGGTTTTTTGCACCCTTATATGTAGCTATTTTCCTGTCAGCATTTGGGGGTTTATTACCAAATTGAATTTTGTCATATTTTCTATTATTGTCAATTTGGTTAATGTACACTCAGCAACTGTTAAGCTCTTTCATGGGGGATTGGATTGAGTTGGCTCACTCTGGTGCAGAAGAATTTTTTCTATGCAATAATTGATAGAAAATCAGGATGGCAACTGAGAGCCCTATGAGAATGGTGGAAAGCAGCAGAAAGTGGTCCTCTTCTAAGGATCCTTCAGCTTTTGCGTTTCCATTGAGAAATATGGCAGCAGATCAATCGAGATTACTCTCAAAGGAGCAAAGATTTCATGGAGATCAAGCAGAAATAGTTCCTACTAGAAGTGGAAGCGCTCCGCCAAGTATGGAAGGTTCACTTGCGTCTGTTAAGAATCTTCTAATGCAACACAACTCTAGTCTGAATTCAAGCAGCACGATTGAAAATTACATGTCTGAGGAACAACTGTGCTCTGATCCGGCATATATTGCACATGACAGTGGTAATGGATCCTTCCATTTATCTCGAGGCTCCCTTTCTACTCATAGGGAGGAATCTGAGGATGATACTTCACCCAGGCCAGCTTCCAACAATTTGGCTGAAAGTAGTAATGCACATATTCCTGGACAGAACACAGCTTCTTTGGCTAGTCGCCATAAGAGTTTGGTTGATCTGATACAGGTATAGAATTACATGAGTGTTTTACTAATATGGATTATTCTCAATCAACGACCAATAAATTTAAGATTGACATATATGTGAATTTAAAAGATGATTCTAGTATGTGTTCGTTTGATGCAGGTAACAATTTTTTAGATTGGATTGGTACTCAATTTGCAACAAATTCAATTTTAAAAGTGTTATATATACTTTGATCAAGACTGAATCATTTAGTGGAAAAAGGATGATAAAGAGAGACAGTCTGGGAATTGAGTTTAAAACCTGAAAAAGTTATAGGACTTTTTAGAACCTTGATTGAGTGAGATTCATAAACTACTTTGTCTATGTTTTCCATCTGTAAATCTTTAGGTGACAACTAACCATCTTGAAATGTCAAGATGTATATTATTCAACTCTTTGCTCATATGCTTGAAGAAAAATGCTCAAGATGCGATATCTGTTGCTTGCTCATTAAATTGCCTCCTTACTTTGATTTCTAGAATTTGGTGATATAAATCTTCATCCTTACCTGTCACCCTATCACAGCATTTGCCACTATACGAACTGTAGCAAACCTGTTAAATATCTGACAGAAGTTTCAGTGGAACATAGTTTAAAACCATGGGCTTATGATAGTTGTTAATTTTTGGTGTCCATTAGGTAGTCCTTGGGATTTCAGTAAAGTTACTACCATACCAAATTCTTGTTTGTGCGTCTTCCATTCATGTTCTATTTCATTTTCTTGGTGATTTGTAGGAAGACTTTCCCCGTACCCCTTCTCCAGTTTATAATCAGTCCCGTTCATCAGGCCCTGCCGCAATAGATGGGCCTTTAGATTCTGACTTCCATGCAATTTCGTTGAATAACTCTTCTATTGATACTTCTAAGCTACCGGAACCAAATTCAGGCTGTACTGATGTTTGTTCAGAGGCTTGTGCTCCGGATGCACATGCTTGTGGACTCGTACCCGATAATAATCCTTTAGTGACCTCTTTTACGAGTTCAAGCTGTCCTGACAAGAGAGGGAGTTCACCAACACTAGAAAACAATGAATCAAGGGATAAAGATGCTGGTTTAAAGGATGATGCATCAAGTAGTGGTGCCCTTGGGCCAGATGGCTACAGAATGGACTCTAAAACTAGAGCATCTAATTCAGAGAGTGACAGGAACAAACAAGAAGAGCCACTGTCTTATAAGAGGAATATGGTGCAACACTATCCGGCTGGACAGTGGGGCACTCAATATCAAGTTCAGGGGTTCCAGGCCCAAGTAAGTTCTCAAGGAACAAATCATTCTCGTGGTGTTATGGAAAAAATTCACCATAGTCATCCCAATTTCTCCTCTGTTGAGGTACAGCCTTCAATGCATTCTCCTGGATTCACACCTCCCGTATATCCAACAGCAGCCGCTTATATGACATCAGGAAATCCATATTATCCCAATTATTATCCATCAGGGTTGTTTGCTCCTCAATATAGTGTGGGTGGATATGGTCTGAGTTCAGCACATCTTCCCCCATATATGGCTGCATACTCTTCTCATGGTGCGATTCCTCTACCGTTTGATGCAACTTCTGGTCCAAGCTTTAGTGGTGGACCTGCTGGTCCTTCAACAGGGGAAGGCATCCCGCTTGTTGGTGATCAGCAACACCTAAGGAAAATTTATGGGCAGCATGGATTTGTGCTTCAACCATCTTTTGTGGATCCTCAGCATATGCTGTGCTATGCACATCCTTTTGATAATGCGTATAACACTGCATTTCATTCTCGGTTGGCGCCTACAAGTGTTATTGGGAGCCAGGTTGATCCTTTTGCTTTACAGAAAGAGTCCACTGCTGCCTCTTATATGAGTGATCAGAAACTTTACCCTCCAACAAATGGGAGTCTGAGCATTCTAAGTCAAGGAAAAGTTGGAACTACTAGTAGTGGTTATTTTCCAAGTCCTCCTAACTTGGATGTGCCATCATCTCCAGTTGGTGGAATGAATCATGTAGGTTGGCAAAATGAAATGAGGTTTCCTCAAGGTTCAACTAGAAATGCAGGACTATATTCTGGATGGCAAGGAAAGAGAGGACTCAACAGCTTTGATGACTCCAAAAGGCACTCTCTTCTTGAAGAACTGAAATCCAGCAATGCCCGAAAGTTTGAACTCTCTGATATTGCAGGGCGTATTGTTGAATTCAGGCAAACATCTACACAAAATTATGTCTTCTGTTGTTCTTTTTGTTTTTCTTCCCTTCATCTAAATGATGTGATTCCATTCGTGCTTAAACTTCAGTGTTGATCAACATGGGAGTCGATTTATTCAGCAGAAGCTGGAACATTGCAGTTTTGAAGACAAGGCATCTGTTTTCAAAGAAGTTCTTCCACATGCTTCGAAGTTAATGATAGATGTTTTTGGTAATTATGTTATTCAGAAGGTATGCTCTCAAAATCAGTGTGCATTAAATTCGAATGTTTTTTATTTTTTATTTTTATCATGTAATATCTTGCTTGACGTGTTAACTTTCCTGAATGGCGTGCTTGATTTTTAGAATCATGTTGATATTTTACAGTTTTTTGAACATGGAAGTCTTGAGCAGCGAAAGGAACTTGCTGATCAACTTGCTGGACAGATGTTGTTGTTAAGTTTGCAGATGTATGGTTGTCGTGTAATCCAGAAGGTATGCTCGACTCTGACGATAGATGTGCAGGCTTGTAATTCTGCCAATTGTGCTGCTCAATTTTGATCCTGTTAAGCATTTGCATATACTTTCAACAGAAAACAAAATATGTTAAGCACGTGTTTTTCAAGCTCTTAAAAAAAAAAAAAAGAAGGGAAAACAGCAGTGTTTGAAAAACTCCATGTGTAGAAGTATTTCTATTGTGTCAAGGCCCAGAACAAGGGTCCAATCTCAATAGAAATTGAAGAAAAGAACAATTACACCAAAAAAAAGCAATATATGTGGGGTTGGCCTCTGATTTATGGGCTATGAGGAGAGAATGTCACAATCAAGTAATTGATTATAGTACACACTAATGCACAATCTCCCAAGACCTTAACCCCTAACACAAAGCAAGTGATTGCATCACTGAAGTTTCCTTAATGGGTGAAGTTTCTTTAAGGATTTGGATGAGGAGATATGTTTGACACGGAAATTGATTTTTGTCAAGTTTGTGTCTTGTGAACAAGGCAATGTAACAGAGGGGAACTTTCGTGGAATGTAGGTATTTGCTTGGCCGTGTGTTCATTTAATGTTTATTTGCTGGGGAGAGAATCATGTTTGGTTGAATCTGTTGTGTGATGCTCATAAAAAGAATCCATTGTGTGATGATGGTTCACCTGAATGAGTATTCCTTTCAAATATCTCTTTGATAGTTTAGTGAAGCGATTAGTTTCTCAATAGGAAGGTTGGTTTTATCACTCATGTCTGCTGCGGACCCGGATCCTCGCCTCCTCGCCATTTCAAAGGAAATGGAGAGGATCCTTTTTCGTCTGCTGCATGCACTTGAATGACTGAGAAGTTTGACTCCGTGACAAGTTCTTGGCATTTCTTCATGGCATTAAGATCTGTCAACATAGATTTAGGAGATTACAGTACTTAATTTTCATCTGTTGACATTTTATTTGACCCTCTCAATGTAGGATATATTCTTCTCTCTCCTCACTCTCCCCCCCTCTCTCTGCTAGCGGTGGCGCGTGTATGCATGTGCCACTAGTTCTCAGCTCCTCCTTCTCTTTTATCTTATCATCTCAAAGATCCGCTTCCCTCCTTTCGCTTCCTCTTTCTTTCTCTCTTCTAGTGGTGGTGCGCCATGCCAGATCTCTGATTTGTCTGTCGAGTTTCAGCGTACCAGGTCCTGTTGTTTTGGGTTGTAGTTCCGGTGCAGTCTGGGGTGGTCTTTCTTCCGTGAGAGGAGAGTATGGTGGATGGCCGGAGATAGACGTTTTTTTGTGGAGGCTAAAAAGTTCGAGCTTTTAGTGGAGGAAGGGACCTCAGTGCTTTGGCTGGAGGAAAGGAGGAGAGGCTTTTCTCATGTGTTTTTTTTTGGTGCTTTGTGTACTAGATGGTTGTCTTCTACAGTGGAGGAGTTGGTGCACAACTTTGGTTCAACAGATTTCATTAAATCCTTTAGGGAGGGTTCAAAAGTGTCTCACTCAAAGAGGCTTCAATAACTCCGGCCGGTTTTTAGAGGTGGCAATATGCTTGATGGGGGGTCGAAGAAGTCTTATTATGACCCCTGAGGGTCGAGAAGGACGGGGATGGAGCCGCTTTGGTGCCGAACTGAGCAAGGTGAAGATTTATTTTATATTCCATGGTTGGTTCCTTTGCCATGATGTTGCAACCGCTGTTTGGTGTCCCTTCTTTGTTGGGGAAGAATGATGGGTCTGGGCTGGGATTGGACGCAACCCTTTCTAGTGGGGTAAGGTCTTTCGTGGGTAGGGATGCACCTCGCGGAGGTGGTGCGTTTCGGGGATCCGATGGACAAGAAGTGCTCTAATGTGTTTGGCAGTGGGCTTGCGTGTGGTCCAACTTTTTTCCATTTTGATGCTTCAAAGGATACTGAGGTGGTGCGACTGGCGGTTAACTGCTTCATTTCGAAGAAGACTCCTCTTGGTCTGCTGGTTAAGAACCAATCTAAAGAGGATGGACCCAGAGCTTGAGGTCTCATTGATCGAGGCTCGGCTGGTTCTTCGTCTCGTGTCTCAAAGGGTGACGTGTCTGTGCAGGTTTTCGAGAATCTTCGTTTGTGGAAAGCTCAGTTTGAGCAGATCAAATGGGATGTTGATCGGGCTCTTGGGTATGTGGTCGAAGGGCTGAAGTTCTTTGGGCTGGGCCAAAAGCAATCTGGCCCTAAACCATCTAACCTTCGTAAGAAAGGTTTCCATATGCGGGCTAGGCCTGGCCGATTGGTTGTGTACAAGCCCACTACCAAAGTGGGCTCTGATGTGCTCTTGGGCCTTCAGCGGGCTCCGTCTTGGGTCGGGGTGCTCTTGGGCTGGGTCTCGGGCTTAAGTCTTTAGGCTTTTTTAGTCCTCCCAAGCACATTATGGCCCATAAGAAGCCCATGTATAGTTTGCAGGAAGGCCAAAACTCGGGTCTGGTCTCTTAGATGGGTCGTGAAGCCCGAGTATAGGTGCAGGGCGGGGGATGCAGCCTAGCTCGTTGGCAGTAGAGGCGTCGCCGCTCTCGGGGATAGCTAGTTCTTCTAGTAGGTCTGTCACAGCTCCGGCGATGGGAGCAGCCTAGTTCTTTACTTTTCCGGTGTCATCGTCGAAGCCCGTATCTAAGTTGGTACCTACAAGTTCTGACGGTTGACAACACATGGGGCTTCTCCGGCGAGTACAGATATAGCCGGTGGATCTCCTCAGGTTCTGGCGATGGGTGGGTCTCCTCAAGTTCTCCCATGCTTTGCCCCACTGGCATATTCGTCGAAGATCGTGGCTCAACCATCACCACTAACGGGGAGCCTTGAAGCTTGGTAGTCTTGGCCTTACTCAGTGGTGTAGTCTGAGAGCGCTGAAGTTCAACCCGTGTCCATGTTCGTGGTGGAGACTAAGCCAGTGAAGTGCCATAATCGTAAAACTAAGGATAGCAGGTTTACAAAGATGGATGATAGGCTGATTGTCGAGGAAGTGTCGATGTTCACTGCTCCGCCAGTCTTGCTTATTGTTGTGTTGCCAAAGCTGTCTGTTTTGCAACCATTGTGAAGGCTAATGTTCGTAAATCTCTTCCAGCGAGGGGTTTTCTTTGGCGGGGGTTTCTCAGGCCGAGCCCCTCCGCAGTGTCGATAGATCGTCAACCTACGCCAAATGTGTCGGTTGAAGTCTCGCTGTCGGCTCTAGTTGCGAGGGATGCTTGTCCCCCGTCACTCCCTTGGATGGGCTCTTTATAGTATTAAGAATGTTTGTTCTATGGTGGGAGTTTATGGTGATGAGGATTAAACAGTGGCTTTGCTAACAGCCATTGGTGAAGATAATTTTCGGGAGGTTAAGGGGGGCGTATCCTTATTACAAAAGCAGGATGGAGCTTTTGAATCTAGAATATTTCATAAATTATGATTCGTCAGGCGCTTCCTCTAAGCGTGAGAAAGGCAAGGCTCAGGCTTGCTAAGAGAGCTTTGTGTGGACTTTGGGCTTGAGGGCTGTTTGATGTATGGGGTTTTTGGTAGTTGGGTTGGGTTCTGTTCGTTGTTGGGATTTTTCTTTTGCTTGCTTTTTTTAGGTGTTTCTTATTGTATACTGCCTGTGTACTTTGAGGTGCATTTCTTTTCAAATTGTTTTTAATAAAATTTGACTGATTTATAAAAAAGAAAATAAAAAATTTCCAGTGGGCCTCCTTTCATATAACATTACACCCGTTGATGATTGTCTGCATTATCTCCTTGTTGCAGAACCGCTCATTTAGCCCAGGAGGTTTTATAGGCCTTGTTTTCTTTGTGTTCTAAGGGACTACTTGGAAGGATAAGCTTCTAGAATTATCTATGGGGGGTGTTGCTCGGAAGGATAAGCTTCTAGGACTATCTATGGGGGAATTGCTCTCTTGCTACTTTTTATTGATTATTGTAAAATGATTCTGTTTGACTGAGTCCTACTTGCCCCTTGTTTTGAGTGAGTCTAGAAGATGAGCTTACAGGCCTGATACTCTGCAGCTTATAGACTTGTTTAGTAGGCCCACCTGTCTGCGAGAGACCAAGGGTCCTCAAAACTAGTTTGGCTACTTTTAAAGTGACACATGAAGGGAGGAAATCATCTGTATGACCTTGGATATGCAGATTATGGGGAGACCCCCACCCTTCTCTCTCTCTCTCTCTCTCTCTCTCTCTCTCTCTCTCTCTCTCTGGTCCCTTTTCCTTTCCCTTATAATTAAACAGCACAGAATGAGAGAAGAGAATTTTCCGGGAAGCGTCACTGAGGATTGAGAGAAATGGGATACTGGATGCATCTCGTACATGGGAAGAAATTCTGTTCGGATATTTTCCTTCCCAAAAGCAATGGGGCTCCCTCTTGTTCTTCTTTCTTTCTTTCTTTCTTTTTTTTTTTTTGTGTTGGTGGTGGGGAGGAGACTGGATGCTGAATAGTTAACTTTTGGACTCTCAAAAAAAGACCCTCTTTCTTAAGAAGCACTCGACATAGGAGTCTCCTCAAAAAGACAGTGAGGACAAAGTCACGGCTAAGCTGTTTTCCATTTGCTCTCATTTTAAGTTATTTATTTCATTTTGCATCACAGTCTCTTTTTTGCTAGTTTTATAGATTTTTTGACTTTCTGTCATTCTTTTTCTTTAAATTAAGGGATTCTCTTTGTATACTTCCTGTGTACTAGGGTTGCGCCCCTCTTCGCTTTATTTATAGGATATGTTACTATTACTTGTAAAAAAAAAAGTTATTTATTTCATTTTGTTCAAACAAAATCTGAAGGATGGATTCATGCCTGGTATGCTTAACTCTTGAAACCCTTTTTGAGGAAAGCAATCCTGGTTACTGAAACTGGGAAATACATTTAAGATTTTGGTTTTAATTAAAACTAGATTATTTCTTTTGGAATTGTTAATAGAGAGTGCTGCTGGGCACAAAGTCAGGCTGTATGTACATGTTATTGGTCACTGGCTCAAAATTATACTGAATTCTAGGAAAACGCTAGATTCTTTTTAACAGTAGATTATGTTATTGATCTTTTAGGCAATGACAACTTCTCAAGATCATAGGAATTAAAGTTTAAATGGTGACCTATTTCATAATTTCTGTACTTTTTTAATATATATATTGGGTTGCATAGTATTTCAATGCGGTTATCTCTTAAAGAGTGTGAAAAACAGAATTCTTAGTTTTTTTTTTATTAAGTAAAAATCAGAATTCTTAATAGGGGTAACCAAATGGTTTTCGTCCATTTTATATCTCAATTTATGTTTTGGGTAAAACCTGTATGAATTTGAGTGAATTCAAAGTATCAGTTTGAATGCCATATACATTACCATTTATTATTCAATCCTATATTTCCTGGTATGGATCTAGCAAATGACTAATTGGGGGCCCAAGTGATGTATTATTTGGTTGTTAGGGTATATGGAAGTACGTCAAATTTTTTGGGTGAAAGTATTATAAAAGGATTCGAGTAAAATCAATATAATTTTTTACTACCAAATATAAAATTTAGGGGCCTTTGTGGGCCATGACCCCCGCTGGTGCTCCTGGAAAACTGCCCCCAATTCAGTAGCATTCTCTTTGACTGTTGATCTGTAATCGATTTTATTTTAGGCCCTTGAAGTTATAGAGCTTGATCAGAAAATACGACTCGCGCATGAGCTTGATGGACATGTTCTGAAATGTGTACGTGATCAAAATGGAAATCATGTTATACAGAAATGTATAGAATGTGTCCCTGCAGAGAAAATTGGATTTATTATTTCTGCTTTCCGTGGTCAAGTTGCCATGCTTTCTACTCATCCCTATGGTTGCCGTGTCATTCAGGTAATTAGCAAACAGTTTGCTGGGTGTAAAGGCTCTAATCATACTTTGTTGTATCTTGATATTGAAATTTTTGCATTTTGATTTGTGATAGAGAGTTTTGGAGCATTGCTCAGAAGAGCCGCAAGTTCAATGTGTGATGGACGAAATTTTGGAGTCTGCTTATGTTCTTGCTCAAGATCAGTATGGCAATTATGTCACGCAGGTGGGTTTTGCTTGCTGTACAAAATATTTTCAGTAATAGCATTGACATCCCTTTAGTGAATCTTGGAAACTTACTAATGTATTTTAATTGGTCGTGTTTTGCTCCTTGAAAGTAGTTTTTGTAGTAGAGTTTTATTCACAATTCCTCACCCCAATATTTCTGAACTAATTGATTCTCATTTGTTTTCTCAGTAGATAAATTACGTCTTGGGAGGGGTGGTAGAAGGGGTTGTTAGCCTATTTATAGAGACTGAAGTTCACCACTGATTTAGATCTTTCAAAATAATGACAAAATTATGTTTTGTGAAAATGATGGCAAATGGCAGAAGTTATCAAGCATCAGTTAAAGAGGCTGCTGTCTTTTGACAGTTTTATACATTGCTATATATGACTAATCTGCTTTTTATATACCAGGTAATTTGTAATTGTTGCTCAACATGGTGATAGTTTTAAGGTTGCTAGGTGGTATGATAAAGGTGCTGGCACAAAAACATTGGCTATGGTGAAAGTAATTAACTGAAATCAATAGTGTTTGTAGTGTTTTGTTGCTTGTGCCAGATGTTTGGAGAAAAGAACGGTAGGGGCTTTATTGGAAAGATTTTGATATCGTGAGTTTTGAAAGTATTTGTGAAAAAAAAGAAAAAAAGAAAAAGATGGTGAGTTTGAAAGTGTGTCGTGAAGGGAGGTCTTGGGAAGCAGCAGTATTATAGAGAAACAAACGAAAGAAAGAACTTTTAATTTAGGCATTGAAGGTTGTTTTCCGTGCTGCAATCTTAGATGCTCTACCGATGCCTTCTTGCATCTCACTTCCAGGGTATACGAATTTCTCCAATTGATATTTTGCTATGACACAGATCCTTATCTTGCTTTGATATTTGACTATTGTTCATATAGGAATAAATTCACTCTGTTCACTTATAACTTAAGCTTTTATAGCTGTGAGCATGTTAACAGAAAGTGTTATACTTTCAAATTCAGGGTATTGGTCAATTAGTGTGCAGTCAGGTAGTTTCTAATTGATCTCACGGGTGCAGCTGGTCTAGTTCTCAGCTTGTATTCCAAGTTATTTTAGTCTTTAGGCTTTACTCATTTCCTTTCTTGCTGAAACAAAAATTAGTGCTCTCACTACTTTACTCTCACTACTTTACTCATCTCTCTCTCTCTCTCTCTCTTGTTTTGTTCCCAGCATTAATGTTTCTGATATTTCTCTTTGAGTTAAATAGTAATATGGTTCTTACTGCTTGCAGCATGTTTTGGAGATAGGAAAGCCCCATGCAAGAAGTCAAATCATCAGAAACTTTACTGGGACAGTTGTCAAAATGAGTCAGCATAAATACGCTTCAAATGTTGTTGAGAAATGTTTGGAGCATGGAGATACTCCCGAGCGGGAGCTCTTGATTGAAGAGATTATTGGGCAATCTGAGGATAATGACAATTTACTGGTACCCTTTTTATATCTTTATTTTTTTTTCTTAGTGCAAGTAAACTTGAAAGGATATACTAGAAGCTAATAGTACTTGTAATATTAGTGATGATAGTCTTACTATTACAACCTAGAGAAGAACTATTCAATGTAACAATTGGAGCTTATTTGAGTCATCTATATAGCTCAATCTTACCTAGTAAAGAACCAATATAGGATTTAGCATTAATAAAATCTCTTTACAATTCACCCACACAATGTTCAACTTTTCAACGTGTCACAATCTTCTCAACTCAAATCCTTAATTTCCTCGTTAGGGCCTGCATCATTATGCAATCCCCCATTGTTACATAATGTCACTAGGTTTTTCTGATACCATTTATCACGGACTAAAGAAAGCATTAGTCACATTTGTGCTATACCCTAAAAAGACTAGTCGAAGTTACAATTGGAGGTACTTTGAGTTACTTATAGTTCATGTAAGAACCTAGGGACAACCCTTGGATAGAACTCACCCTAAAAAAAGAGGCATAGAAGGGGAGGGTACCTAAGAGCTTATATACACATGGTTAAGACTAGACTTAATCCATGTAGGACACTAGGATCGTAACATACCATCATGCTTTACAGTCGACGTCCACAGCGGCTCACTCTATCGACATTGACCCGATGGTAGCCCTTTCTCTTTTGGTGAATACACTTATTTATCAGTATTTAATGACTTAATACTATGACCCGTGACTCAACCATTAAGTCGCAACCCCTTCAATCCCATACTTGATGAGTTGTGTTCAATCCCATACTCGACGTAATGGCTAGCTCTTATACCAAATAATACAAACCTTTGGTAGAATTTACCTTTGAAAATCAGCTTAGAAGGATAATTTAACCTTTGGTAGGATGTTCAAGAGCTATACACATGGTTAACACTAGACTTAACCCATGTGGGACACTAGGATCGTAACAGAAAAGCGCTAACCACATATGTGCTATCACCCCAAAAGGACTAGTTAATTTAGAGTTTTCTTAGAATAACTTATAAAGCTCAGTTTCACCTAGTAAGCAAGTATGTGGGACTTAGCATCTAAGAGTATCTTTATAAACCATCTACTCTATATGAGCTAACTCATCTTTCCAATATAGGATCAGAGTGTTACAAATTTTTCCCCTTAAACCCCTGATGTCCTTGTCAAGTCCATGTCATGCGGTACTGACAATACCACGTGACATTACTAAGTGGACCTGATACTATTTGTAATAACCTCGAAAAAGTGATAGATATATCTACCCTATCACCCCAAATGGAGTAGTCAAAAAAGAGCTTCCTTAGAATTACTTATAAAACTTTAGTTTCACATAGTAAATAAGCAATGTGGGACTTAACACCCATGAGTATCTTTATAAACCACTCACTTTATGTAGATTACTTATCTTTCCAATATAAGAACAGGATGTTACAAACTTTTTTCCTTAAACCCCTAATGTCCTTGTTAGGTCCACGTCATGCGGTGCTGACAATACCACATATAGGTTGGCAAAACGAGTTAGCGTGTCAGGTTCGAGTTGACCCGCCAACCTGTTAAGGATAACCCGAACACGACTTGTTTAATAAACGGATTACCCGAAACACGACCCGCTAATTTTAACGGGTAACACAACACGACCCGGCAATCCGTTTAGTTGCCGGGTCGGGTTTACTTAATCCAACCGACCCGAATGAAGCAAAAATCAGCCACTTCTGATTTTTGAAGACTGAAACGATGGAGATGAAAGAGGCCGTGGGACACTAGGAGGTTGGGAGCTCGACGAATGGACCCTCCGGCAAGTCGTGCGGCCCAGATGTGGCGCCCCTGACATCGTCAACGGCTCCACAACCATGAACTCCGATAACAAAACGGAACGCCGTGGTGGTTGGAGAGAGAGAGGGAGATTGAGAGAGAGGGAGACTGAGAGGCCATGAGAGAGTGAGGGAGATCGACTGAAAGAGAGAAGAATTGAGACCTACCAAACAAACTTCAACCTCAATGCCACGGGGGAGCTCGACGAACGGACCCTCCAGCAGATCGTGCAGCCCAGATGCGGTGTCCCCGACATCGTCGACGGCTCAACGACCATGAACTCCGGTAACAAAACGGAACGCCGCTATGGCCGGAAAGAGTCAGGGAGATCGAGAGAGATACATGGAGATTGAGAGAGATACAACCACAGGGAGATCGAGAGAGATACAACCACAGGGAGATCGAGAGAGAGAGCTGAGAGCAGCTATTACTCAACAAAGACGAAGGAGCGTTAGGTTTAGGAGTTTCTTTCTCCTTTCTTTTCTTTTACGTTTTTTTTTTTAAAAAAATAATAATAATAACGGGAAAGGGTGGGTGACCCGTTTGACCCGATAACTAAACAGGTGACCCATTTATGACCCGAACCTTATAACTACAAACCCAAACCCACTATTTTCATATCGTATTCGTGTCGGGTTTGCGGGTTGTGTCAAAAATTGTCATCCCTAACCGCATGGGATTACTAGGTGACTTTGATACCATTTTTAACGATCCCAGGAAAAAGTGTTGAACTACATCTGTGCTATCACCCCAAAATAACTAATTAATTTGAAGTTTTCCTAGAATCACTTATAAAGCTTAGTTCACATAGTAAGTAAGCAATGTGAGACTTAGCACCATGAGTATCTTTATAAACCACCTACTCTATGTAGACTACTCATCTTTTCAATATGGGACCAGAGTGTTACAAACTCTCTCTTAAACCTATGATGTCTTTGTCAGGTCCACGTCATGCGGTGCTGACAATACCACATTACATTACATTACTAGATAGTTTTGATACCATTTGTAACGACCTAAGAAAAAGTGATAGCCACATCTATGCTATCACCCTAAAAGGATTAGTCAATTTGGAGCTTTTCTAGAATCACTAATAAAACCCAATTTTACCTAGTAAGTAAGCAATGTGCGACTTAGTACTCATGAGTGTCTTTATAAACTACACACTCTATGTGGGTTATTTATTTTCCCAATATGAGACCGGAGTGTTACAGTTTAGTCTCACCAAATAAAGAACTAATGTAGGACTTAGAACTTATGCAATACCTTCACAATTTACCTACATAATGTGGGACTTAACTTTTTGGCTTGTCACAATATTACTGCTTTCAAAGGTTAATTATGAAAATTTCTTAGATCATGCTTTTACTAACCAGAATCACATATCTCTGGGTGTTCATTTCGAAAGGGGTAAGGCTTGATGTCAAATTAATTGATTTTTAATTGCTGCTTTAATTTGTTAATGCTGACAGATACCCAATAGCATTGAGTACCCAATGTTTTCAACAGTTGAGACCTTTTTCCTAGTGAAGTTTTAGCTGGATAATAATTTTTCATTAACACCTCCCTATAGTTGAATTATAGACTTTATTTTGTCCTCAATGTTAATTTGAAATCCTTTTCTCTCTTTTTGAGCTAGTTAACCCTTTGAAATGCATAAGTTTTTACATCCTCTGATAATATAAACTAACTTTGTAGTTTATCCAATGTTATTGCTTGTTCTTCTCTCTTTATTTAGTTTGTTGTGAAGTCAAATATAGACATTCCTGTATTGAGGTGAGGATAGCACTCAAGATTCTGCTAGACATTATTCACAGTTAGCTAGTTTTCAGGAATTATTAATATCGAATCCAGTATAATGCAACTAGGAACTTGTTTTCTACCTACTGAGTTTGTTGTTGCTTGACTCCCTTGTGCTAGACAATGATGAAGGACCAATTTGCAAATTACGTTGTTCAGAAGATTCTTGAAACAAGCAATGATAAACAGCGGGAAAAATTGCTAAATCGTATAAGAGTCCATCTTCTTGCTTTGAAGAAATACACTTATGGGAAACACATAGTTGCTCGTTTTGAACAACTATTTGGCGAAGGTGCGTAAATTTTCTATCTGCAATTCATGTTCATGTTTTAAATCCATGATTATCTGGTCTCCATTTTATCTATGCGGAATGGGACTAAAGATTAGCTTGGCAATGTGCGCATCTACATACTTATTTGTAGGCACTGACCTTGTTTCACCAAAATGCTTATTTAACACTTGGACCAAAAAGGTCGAAATGGGAAAAAAAAAATATTATTATCTGGAGGCGGCTTCTTAGTCAGAGCTCCTTGGACCATACTCTTGGCCTTCTACTTTCCTGTAATATTGGAAATGATGTACAGTTTAAATCTTTAGCCGTAACCCCTAGGTATGAAAGGTTGACATCCAGAAGAAAAATGGCACGGCTAGTGCTCACTGCCAGAATGTTAAATAGTGCTACATCTCTCCTTTTGATTGAATCAGAGTCAGAGTTAGTGAAGCAAGCAACGGGCTTCTCTTTGAACATACCATGGTTTCTGCATTAGTTGCAAAGTAAAAGTTATAGAACCATTGATGTATGAGTCCATATCTTTGAGCAAAACATCTGCATGTCCACACACCATTTTGGAAAAGTCAAAATAATTGTAAAGCCTAATTTTATTTTTATTTTTTAGTGCTAAACGGTATAGCAAACCCCGCATTGCAGTCAACCTCTACACATGCCTCGAGTCCTTGACCACCATGCTACAGGCTTGTTACTGCATAGAAAGGGAACCTAACTTGGTTGTCTCTTAATTTCAAGTGCCTTATTGCAGTTAGACTTAATAGTTGTCTAATCCATATGGTAATACGTTTATAATTGCGTTATGTTTTTTCTTGTTTCATTATGTCTAGGCTCTATGCAAATGCTTCCTCCCTTCTCTGACCATGTGCATTATCGTTCACATATTTCAGGCTCGCTTAAAGGACTTAGCTCTTGTCAATACTTATTTTCTCTTCCATCATCTTTAGTAATATCTTTGTATTATAGCCGTTTTGCATCATGCGTTTGATTTATTATGAAGGAAAAACATTATTTTAGATAAATTCCATTATTGTTGAAGTTTTTCCTTTTAAGAATTGATTAGGATTTTAACTAGTTCTCTCAAAACTTAGAACAGTCGAAGAATTTAGATTATGGTTCTCCATACATTTATCACCTAATTAGAGTCATCACTGCAAGGTTTCCATACATCCAGTTAGTGTCTTACAAATTAAAGTCATACATGCATGCATTCTACTCTTATGTTTTTGTCGATAACTTGGATATGGTTATGCTTAGGAGTGGCAATTTGTATTCTTGTGTCGCGTTTCGATTGTGTTGAGGTATGGGTTTAAGACAATATAGGTCAATCGTAACTCGACTCATTTAATTAAATAGATTGAATCCTTCAACCCTAATCCATTAATTTCGTGTTAAATTCGAAGATCTTATTAAAAATTGTTAGCCCTAAATGTCGCATGTCAAGTTTAAGTCGTGTTGAGGCATGAATATAAAACTATATAAGTCAATCGTAATGCGACCTATTTAATAAAATAAGTCAAACCCTTCAACCCTAACCTGCTAACTTTGTGTTAGATTTGTATCGAATTTGCAGGTCATGTAAAGAATTGCGAGTCCTAATTATGCAACCATCTTTGCACAAAAATTTTTCTTCAAAAAATTGATCATTCAATCTAGTTTTTTAGCAGTTTAATATTCCCATCATGAATATCTACACTGATAACTGATCACACAATATATGGAAGTACGTGTGCATGTCATAGCCAAGCCATCCTCCTGGCGCCACGTCCACCTCCACAAAAATAAATGACAAACTCTACGATAGAAGTATATTAGCGAGAACTAGTTTTAGATGACTTTTTGGTGTGGAACCTTCTAGCTAGGTCTTAGGTAACTAAGCACAAATCAGGATCCATTTACTAGATTTGTTTTTTTTGGCCAACCGGCCAAGTATTTAGGAGAAGCTTTCGATAGTATAAGTTTGATTTTCAGCATTCTAGGTTGAGTTTCATCTTCTTATTGATCTTTGCATGCTTTGTAAATTGCTTGTGCACACGTCACTTAGTTGCATCTGGGCTTTGGAGATTGGTATCTCTCTCTCTCACGCACGGACACACATGCATGCTTGATGCTTGCACACTGCCACACCTGTAAACGCTCCCAAGCACATGGAGATGTATCTGTTACAGGTACACATGGAATATTTTTCTGAAGATTTACAACAATGATACTCGTCTGAGATCAGAGTACTGGAAATGTCTTAGACATGTGTAATATGTGTTCTAAAACTGTGTACAGGATTTTTTGTTTTGTTTGAGAGGAAACAATATTAATTTCCTTGGAGCTCGGCTGCACCCAAAGTGTGGCTTTCTTTCCTGATCAAATTTTCTAACATGCAGAAAGCCAAGCCTTGGAATCTTAAGGTGCTCTGCATGTGATGGCATTTCGTCCAAGTTAAATGCAGGTATTGCTCGTGGTGGGAGGTAGAAAGTTCACAGCACTAACTACTTTGCAAGTACAACAATTTGAGATGGGCAAACACATTTCATTCTTTGCAAATGTAATCGTATTATTGCATCTGCTACTGCTAGCTGTCTGTTTGGTATAGCCAAATAAATTTATGTAATTATGTATCGTCTAATTGTGCCTATGTTATCTCTGTATAGAAAATATCAAAGTAATCTTAACGCCTGGAAAATCTGCTCTTCCGGGGTTTCTTGTGCAAAGTCTCTGTCGCTGTTCTTGAATTTCCGTTAGTATCTGATTGCTTGAATAGGAAAATGATATGAGGGACTTTTTTTTATTTGCATGCAATTCATTTCTATTATCTGTATGTATGCAAATGTTAGGAAACCCAATAATTCTTATTTATACCATGATTACATTTTCATTTTTGTGCTGATTTTATTTTCGTTGTGGTTGTTATTTCCCTAGATTTCTTTTTATGTTTTCAAATCTGCATTTGTTTTTATTTTCAAATAATTGTAATTTTTTCTCTGTAAATGCTGTATGGTCAATTCATGAAAAAGAAATATAAGTTAGGCATTTGGAGGTTGATCTCTTCGAAGTGATCATTTAAAATCTCGATCTCCTTCGAGCGATCGATCTATCCCTTTATTTTCTTATTTTCAACTGTTAGAAACCCTTAAGTTCCTATCATTTGGTATTAGGGCAGCCACGACATCAAGTATGCAATCAGATACATCTCATTGAGTATGAGATCATATAAGTTGCGGTCACACGGCTTTGTGGCCGAGTCATAAAGGGGATGAAGGGAGCGATCGGGGGAGGTTTACTAATTGTAGAAGATAGGGTTCGCGAAGTCACCCACTTGAGAATGATGAGACGTCGGTTGCAAAGTGTGATAGTATATAACAATTTTAAGTGTCTCGTATCAGTTAAGTGCAATTTTAGTCATGTGTATATAAACTTTTGGGTACTTTCTCGTTATAAGTCAGATTTCAAATGTGAATTTTACCTGAAGTTTGTATTAACAAACCAATATTAGAATTTAAATGTAGCATGGGTGCTCGATAATTAAAGTTCAATCTGTTGCGATAAAGCTAAAAATGGTATTTGTTCAGGTGGACTCAGAAAATATTTAAATTAATTCTAGAAAAAGGAAAGAGTTAAATCTCCAATCCAGTGTAAGTTTGGAAAGCATATTAGATTTTTTGTCTTCCATCTATTCGACTATCAATTGGAAGCCAATTTATTTAGCCTGTAATTTATGGTCCTTTTAGACAATTCAGTTATGTTTTAGGGCTATCATAGATCGTTAATTTTTGGTGCTAGGGAACCTGATAATAATGACACATTCATGCAAACTAATTTACAAGCAAACCAGTACGAGTAAAAAGGTCATATCTTGTGATTCCAATATCAGAAGGCAAGTTTACTAGCGTTGGAAAGTTGATTCAAAGGGCTACAATTTTGTATTTCATGAAAATATTTCAATTTTAATGTTTACTAGGTTAAAATGGGCCGCCAGTAGAAGTTTGAAAATTTGGTTCAGGAAGTTCAATTGATCGAACTTGTAGTTGATGCCACGGGAGAAAATTGAGAGTTTGATCAACTTTCGATCAATCAAACTGGAAACTAATGCCACGAGAAAAAAAAAATCAAGAATTCAATCAACCCTTGATTGACCTTCGATTTTTCAGGCACCGACTGATCAATTTGCCAACATGGCTGTTGGTAATGGGCATTATCGTTAGTGAAGAGCATAATGTTGTGAGAGAACTCATCAATCCTTTTGTGGGGCATGAATCAAGGAAAGAGCATCCCTAGTTGGCCAACAATGCTAGCAGATGGGAGGTGAGGTTCAAACTTGACATACAGAGTTTCAAGGTTGTTTGCAACCCGAAAATGTCCTGGACTGGGTAAATGCTGTGGAAGAGATATGAGATTTCAAGGAGTTCCCTAATGATACGCGAGTTCCTTTGGTGGCAATCAATTTTAGAGGAAGGTTCATTGCGTGGTGGCAACAAGTGAAGCAATGTAGGGCTGGCTAATGAAAGCCAAATATCTACAGTTGGGAGAAACTGTTGAACCACATGAGGGCAATGTTTTTACCCCTTAACTATGTGAGGACGATGTATTAGCGGCAATCATAAGCAGGGAGCACGTTCTGTGGATGACTACATCGTACAGTTCTTGTAACTCTTCGGATAATTAAGCCTAATATATAGCGCTACTAACATGCTTTTTTTTTTTTGAAATGGGTCTAAGCCCTTCGTTAATTATCAGAAAAATCTTGATTAGCAAGTACACTACGTTGAAGAAAATCAGGAAATATATCCTGCCATACGCAATCTAGGGACTGAGTGATGGCAACTTTTGCCAAGAAATGGGCTACCTCATTTGCCCTTCGCTACTAACATGCTTACACAATCTTTTCATTATGCTATCCTAATATTTAGTAACATGAATATAAACGATAATTAAACAACAATGCTAGAGTAACGGGAAAATTTAAAACTTTTTCCTTAACTAAATACAATTACATCAGAGCGCTTAAGGTCGGTGAGTTGAAGTTTCGCATGAAGTGGCCCTCCTTGCCAATCGATAGCTACATATTCTTCCTCAATCTGCCTTTCCTCTAATGCAGCTTGCCACACTTAGGGCACTGACGCCTCCATTCTTGTCCAGGCCCTTGGGCCTTGCTGATCTATAACTTCTGGGGTAACATCATCTTTATTGGGTTTGGAGAGTATCTCTGGCAAAACTCCTCGAATCGAGCCCAAATAATAGCGCCTCCTTGCTTCCCAATTCCCTGGTCAACATATCCCTCTTGGTGCACCAAAAAAGTCTTGCCTCCCTAGATAATTTGAAGGCAGCATACTTGACTCTTTGCTCCTATCTGTAGCCTATAGCTCTTAGCAGCTCCTCAATGTCCATAACCCAGCTCCTCGCTACCATTGGGCTTAGGTTTCTGTCAAACTTAGATAAGGGATACTTGTCGAATTCCTCTAATGAGTAGCCCTTCTTTTCCTCTTCGAACCTTGACCAATGCCTCCACTAGTCGATTTGTCATCGTCTCCAATGCTTGGGTGGTGTCCAAGATACTTCTCGTCTACTCATCAGGCTGGATGGGGTACTTTCCATTCTCGTTCCCCATGTTTTCTTGCCTTGGTTGTCGCCATCTTCTGCAATCACAAGTTTCATTAGTTTCTTGATTGACAATACTGACTTGAGTTTTAGTTATGACAGTAAATTTTACAACGAAAACCTTCCCTAAAAAGACACTCCCAACTTATCACCGTCCTATCCTTTGTCTTGGTTTATATCCATACCTAAGACCTATATCTAACTATTCTAGTCCAAAAATCATTCATAATCCATTTTGGCTGCATTTCCTACAGCATAGCGATATTAGTCCTGACTTATAATACCATAATCCTATCATTAAAATCTCAAGTCAAATAGATAATATGACTCTTCCTTCTTCATACCTATTCTATGCTCTGGTAGTTCATCACTTAACACCTTAAACAGATCAATTCTTAAGTTTTGTTGAGTCGATTGCTATGATACCACCTTGTAATGCCAACAAAATTAACGAATACTAATTAACTCGGATTGTTACTTGTAAATCTTAATCGGGATTAAAGCAGCATTGGATTGTTACAAGTTTCATTTTAGGTATATTGTATGGTTTTTTTTTTTTTTTTGTTTTGAACTATTGTCATCCAATACTATTACAACTAGAGCATCTAATAAACATCATCACAAAATATACTAAAATTATTATACCTCATTAATCTTTGATACACTCAAATCTAAACTATACTTGAAAATACATGGTTATCACATAGTAAATAAACTTGCTACTTCTCCAAAGACTACTCAGCACCAAGACTATACCACTGAATTCCTTGGTGGGTCCTCGAATGGTAATAGAGTCTACAACATCATCTTAGGTAGCTGCGTCCAACTTTGGATCCTCCTACACAAGTCATAGGGCAAACCTTTTCTGTAAAACAAATTTGTTTCACAGGTTGAAAATATTGAAATGTAAGTTCACAAATTAGTGAGAAGATTACGTGTAAAACATAGTTATAGAGAACCCAATCGTTTTGAAACATAAGAGTAAAATCAGACTTATAAAAAAAAAGAAGAAGAGTAAAATCATAAATGCAGTAGTATTTCTTGATTTGGAAAAGCAAAAAATTATGCTAATGCATAAGTATACATAATATATAATTATATCACAAGTCATAACTGTCCTCACTATGGCCTATCTGTGCCCTTCCTTCACGGTAGAGTTTGCACATCCAAAAGGACATCTGGTACAATCCTGGTGCACAGAGCATTAAACATAGCCAACCATCTCCTAGTTGATTGATCGAGACCGACCCCAAGTGATCCATTCAACTAGTGATGCTGTAGGAGTGACCTCACCCTGTAGATGGTTGTGCCGGTCACAATATGTAATGCCCTACCGAGTACTAATTAAACCATGGTAGACTCGTGGCACCTTTTCAAACTTACTTACGACATAGATAAATCTGAAGGGATCTATCTAATAATCACAGCGGAAGAATTAAAACTTAGTGCAAGATAACTCACTAATATTCCATAAATTAAAATAATATCCAAACAATATCCAGAACATAATTAAATCTCCTCAAAAGTAAACTTAAATCAAAAGAAATACAAATCCAAATGAAGTAAATCTCAAGCCATCAACAATTACCAAATCCCAAACATGAAACAAAGTCTCCAAATAAAACATCAATCAATGGCGAGTCTTAATCAAATATGACAAATAAATGATCTCAATCAACTCGTCTCGCGCATGATCACCTAAAGCCCATTAGCTCTTCATGTACTCCAAATCCGCACCAAGAACCTCAAAGATAATCCGGATTATATCCTTCACATGTACATACCTTCCCGTTGGGTCTACTATTTAACTACTGTTGACTATCTATAAAACACCAAAGTGTCCCACAGGTGAAAAGAAAGAGATCAAGTGTAAATCCACCACTTAATAAGATTAAACTACATAGAACAATTATATAATGTGTGAACTCATAGGTTTTACAAAAAGATTTATATTCATTAAATCATATGCAATGCAATACGTATATAAAATACATGATAATCTAATCATACCGGCATAGCTCAACTCCATATGATCTATTCAGGCCCTTACTCCTTCCCGTTTGAATTTGCGCGTTCTCGAAAGAACCTCTGGTATATACTGGTGCCCCGATGTGCACAAACTAATAAACATTATTCAACAGCTCAATTGGATTCGACCTCAGGTGGCCCACGTTGCTAGATAATGCTATGGTCGTAACCACCATGTAAGCATGGTTGCACTAGTTGTTGTTGGTCTATTTGATTCAAAGACACAATATAGAATACTCTTGGACCATAAGGCCTTGCCCATATAATGGAAGCCCATGACACATGGTCATGTCAACTAAATGAAGTTATGTTAATTGTCTTTTACATGCATGTATGCCATAAAAATGCTTACACGAACATCAACTTATTTCATATTCTCAGTTATCTTACGCATAAACAAGAAAGTTCACATGTTCATAAAATGAGGTTCGTGAAATAAAAGTCATACAGGTTTTCTTCATCATAACAAAATAGAATGTTGTAACCATGCAATTACACAACAGTATTCATGTGAGAAGCACTCACCTAAGTCGTGAGGAAACTCCTCAAAACCAACTCCAAACTCTTCAAGATGATCCTCTACAAACAACCCTAATGTTAAACAACTTTCCCAGACAACAGACATTGACCTAGGACTCAAAAACTGACAAAACAGGGTTCTGGACAGGGGGCGGATCGATCCTGAAGTAGCTGGGATCGATCCTGGTTGGTCAGGATTGATCTTGATAATCTGAGATTGATCTTGGTGTGAACAAGATCAATCCTTGATCGACACAAACATTTCCCGACGCATCCAAAACTCTCCTAACCTCCAAAACAACACATTCCAACCCTAGAACGACTCCTACAGCTTTTGGAACACTTCTAGGGTTAAACTCAAACAATCCTACAATCAAAACTCAAATTAATCGGTTAAATGACTCTGCTACGATTCTAGAACAATAAAATAATTAAAGCATAATACAAGACACAAACTACAATCTTAAAACATCACTAACACAGCACTGACCTAATAGAATAAAATAACAAACAACTATAATTGGTTGCACCAATCATCACTCATCTTGCAGGGCTTAGAAACTTCCAAAAATACAAAGGACAAAGAAAACAAAGCTCAAACGGCGCAACGGCGCTCCGACAACATTTCCACACCTTAAAATTCATGCACTAGGGTTAAGAGAAAGTATAAGATGAATTTATAGAGGTTACGACTGCACTAAGGCTTCAGAAGACCCTAAAATCACATTTTGACGCGATAGGATCAATCCTGAAAAGATGATGATCGATCCTCCACTGACAGGACAAGAGGATCGATCCTCTGGTAGCTAGGATCGATCCTCTAGTGGCTAGGATTGATCTTCTGGCAGAGAGGATTGATCCTCTCCTGTAGAGGATCAATCCTCTAGGTCTAAAAATGACCTGGAGGTTCGACCGAACCCAAAAATCCTTTCGAACTTGCCTTGACTCGACTCTAACTAACCCTAAGGTCCAAAATACTACATCTCTTAACTACGGTTATGATCGGGGTATTACAGAATAGCTCTCGAATCTAGAATTCAAACTCACTCATCACAACAACTAGACCATAAGGTCATGTTTGTATAGTCTAGTATGCACATGTCACATATTTCTTTCACAATAAGTTTCCCATTATTTATTAACAAAATTGACTAAGTAAAAGAGTAGGGGTTTACTTCCTTGGAGACTTGAAGCTAAATCCTCCAAGAACCTCTCCTCCTCCCCCACTTTCTCTCTCTGGTGACTTTGGATGAGTGGAATGACGTTTAGAGCATTAACAATGGCTTCCCTAAATTCAATTTCTTCTCTAGATGTAGGGAAAACTCTTAAAAAAATCTACTGCAGTGGCTTCTCTAGATGTTCCCTAAACTAAAGGCAACCCAAGGAAAGCAAAAGTGATACCTTAGATCTCTCTAGATGTAGGAAAAACTCTTAAAAAATTCCCATGCAATGGCTTCCCTAGGTGTTCCCTAAATCAAGGAAAGCAAAACTGCTACCCTAGCTCTAAGGTAACACTTTTGCTTCCCTTAGCATTATTTTAATATAAAAGTCTTTCTCTTTCCTCTAGCATTTATTTTAAATAATATTTATATGATTTTCTCTTTCCTCTCTCTTTTCCCTAACATTTAATTTTAAAAATATTTAAATAATATAGGGAACGAATAAGGGAAGCTATTGTGGATTTTTTTTTTTTTTAATAGGGAACCAGAACGTCGTTTAGTTTCCTGCATTTAAGAAAAATCTAAAGGAAGCCATTGCTAGTGCTCTTAAGGTTTATCCTTAAATAGAGCTTCCTTTCACTTTTTCCACGTTTGGACTTATCCATTTTGCATGCAATATGTCACTATTAGAATGGTTATCGAGCATTTGAACGATAAGGTTTTTCAATTTATCTTACGTGGCTTCCCGCAAATACTTTTCAAATGGTTCTCATTCCATCTTACATGAGTTATTGTCATGTGGGACACTTGGAGTTCACGGCGGCCCACTTTATCCCATAGGTTGCCCCATCCATGATACAAATGATACAAACCTTGAGTAACCTAGCTTTGATATCTAATGATACAAACCTTGAGTAAAACTTACCTTTGAAAATCGGCTTGTAAGAAAAGGGTGCCCAAAAGCTTATATACATATGGTTAAGATTAGACTTAACCCATGTGGGACACTAGAATCGTAACAGCACCGTACTTCGGGTGGCTCGAGACAGATGTGCCCTGCACTTGCCCTCTTTGTGGGAGTTGCCCGAATTGCATACAATACCTTAATTCTTAGTATGTGATTATTATTGTTTATGTGGACTGACTTTTAATTTTTAGGATATTTTTTGAACAGGTAGCTCAATAGCATAGACAATAACTTATTGAGTTTAACCATTCTTATACTTTTTTATTATTATTTTTTGCCTTTTTCATTTAACAATAATTATGAATGCAAAAAAAAAAAACAATAATAATAATGAAGATCGCTTCCCGTTTACACCAAAATGTCCCCTCCCATGGATTGAACAATAGACCATTGGGTCATGGTTTAACAAAATGAACTAAAGCTCATTCTTGTTTGAGGCTTCTCAAAATCATTATCCTTTTTTTAAAAAAATAAAATTAGTATTCATTCACTATTAACAAAAAAATAAACAAAAGAATTGTTTCTTAATATATTTCAATTTTCAACTCAAACACCCTATCAAAATTGAACCTAACATTCTGTCGTAGTCATGCCACTTCAACTTCTATGTTATTGCCATTGTTGCGTCAAGAAGTATTTTACGTTGCTCTTGGAGGCTTTTGCTATGTCTAATTTTTTTTTAATGACAGATTTTAGTTGTTGCTCATGACAGATTTGGGTATAAAATATTTTTTGTTAAATAAGGCCAACCCTTTTTTTTGTGGGGGGGGGGGCATTGAGTCAAGCTTAATTAGTTTAGCTGAAATATATAGATATAGCTATTTATGTACTATAATATATAAAATTTTTAAAAGAGGGGGCATGACCATGGTTAATGCACCCCCCCCCCCCCCCAAAAAAAAAAAATCTTTAGCTATTGTCCTTAAATCAACATTAGCATTTGAAATTATTACTTATCTTAAATTTTTTTTTTTTAGAGAATTTATTTCAAAAGTTTAATTTGATAAGAAACAGTAATTTTAATAATTTAATTAATATTCTAATGTTCCCCTTCACATGTGGACCAAAAGTCTCTCTTAATAAAGGAGACCCAACATGTGAAATATTAATTGAAATAAAATGTGAATAACAAAAATAAGATTTGAACTTAAGACTTTGATGAAGCTGATAAAAAATAATTAATTAATTATTATTTTAACATTTCTCATTCTTAAGTGAACTAGTATCGTATAGGATGGGATGTTGTTCACCACCATACATTTTGGATTTTGTGCATGTTGTGTGTGCATTTATTTTTTCAAAGTAATTATAGGAAGACGAGAAATATATAAAGTGCAATAAACATAAATTCCAAACCCACCTAACTCTTAAGGTAACTTAATTCTAAGGTTTTTTTTTTTGGCTAGATAATTAGAGGAAGGTGCAAAGTGTCTGTGTGCTTTTAGTCATTAAGTAAAGATGATAGTGGTCAAATTAGAAGTTTTTCTTCGAAGGTTGAACAAATTTATCAAATTCAGTCTATTTGCCAGTTTAATAGACTAAATTGGAGAAATTCCTCAAACTCAGTCTAAAAGAAGTGTTTTTTGTTTCAAAAATTGTTTTGATTTGACATAAAGTTGAAAAATAATTTTAAGTTGTTTGTTAATACTTTTATTTATTATTATTTTTTTGTAGAGAACAAAAAGCTTCGATAAACAAAATCAAATATTTGTCAATTCGAGGAGAAGCTGGTGACAAACATAAATAAGAAAGCATATTCAATAATCATAAGAACGATTACAATAACAATAACACTCAAAAGTAAAATTGAAATACAAAAGAATGACTCCACAATAATAAAAATAATCATCAGAATCTTTTGCACAAATATTGAACCAAGACACAGGTTCCAACATATTTGAACACAGTAGAAGTATTGGCGCAAAGAATCATTCAAACAAAACTAAAGGAGAGAAGAATGGAAACGTGCATCTCAAGGATTAGTTCTTCAATTTGATGGGGGTGGGGAGATGAAATGAATTGTTGGAATGGTAGCCGGAATGGTGGGCAATGTAGTTGTTGGTAGCGGAGGTAGTTGTAAACAAGAAGACTCAGGACATCAATCACAGTGATTTTACAACAGTATGGCAACAATGTGATTCTCTCCTTGCATTTATTTAGCTGATTCCCTTCCTTACTACAATATTTTCCAAATCTGCATTGATTGCTGTCTAGTTGTGTAACATTTACCAAATGAGTCTCCAACGTAACCTCCACTGTAGCTACCAGTTAAGCTTCCCCTATTAAAGAGATTCATGCCTTCCACAATTTACTTGACCTAAGCCTTTCCTTATTGTTTTTATTTTCATAGTCTTGTTATGTAAAGAATTTATATTACGTATCATGTAAAGGTCGACCTCTCTATTATATAATACATGTTACACTCCTAAATACCTTAAGGGAGCATTCAATTATTTTTATGGTATCAGAGTCTCATTAAGCTCACGCTTTTTCTTCCACGATCGATTTCTCAATGGCCTCTTCCAATACTCCCTCAAACCCATCTACATTCGCTCCAAATTTAGTTCAGATGGTTCATGTTAATCTAGATGAACCAAATTATTTAAGTTGGCTTCCTCAATTTGTTCCATTACTCAAGAGTAATGAGCTAATGGGAATGGTTGATGGCTCAAAATCGTCTCCCGAAATTTAAATTCATTTTTAAAATATAAATTCTTTGAAAATAAAAATAGTTCGTGAACAAAAGTTGTTTGATTTAATGTTTTGATCATTTCTAATATATATATTATTGTTTTATTATTATTTTAAAGAAGGATCGATTCTCCCAAAGGCAGGATTGACCATGCCACCTCATATTGCCCAAGATCAATCTTACTATTGCAAGATCAATCCTAACTCGTCAAAAACCTTATTTTGTGCGTCCAAAGCCCTAGAAAGTCGACCATAAATCGTATTTATTCATTCTTAACCTTCTTACAACTCATTTGCATGATTTCTCTTATCCCCAAAGCCCTAAAGTGAAGTCATAACGTGGAAGAAGCCCAAAAATGTTCTTTGTCAATTTCCAAACCATTCTTGAACCTTCTTTATCAGGTAATAGTTTAACCTATCTATTTCTTCCACAATTCTTGTCTTAATCCTTAATCTTATGAACTCATATTATATTTCATGTTTTGATTGTGTTTTCTATGAATAATGTTTTGATTGTGTTTTATTATTAAATTAATTGTTTTAAAGAAAGAACGTGTTTTAAACTGTTATTTTCAAAAGTAGTAATATGATATTTTATGTTGTTTATTATTTAATGATTTGAAGACAAATGTATTCTATTTTGTTGACGTTGTAACGATTTTATCCATTCAAACGGTATTTTAAACCAACACAAACATACACTTTTATATTTTATGATTGTTTGAGAAAACAAAGTGAACTCTCGATAATCTCATGTCAAGAACACAACTTTGAATTCCTAAAAATGTTCCAAGAGGTTTTTTGGTGTTGTACAAACCCTAGAGACGTTCGAGAATTGTTTTATGTGTGTTTGGGACTTAGAAAGGGCTTGAGACTGGTGCTGAAAACGCACCAAGATCAATCCTGACACTTGCAAGATCGATCCCAGCCCTACAAGATTGATCCCAGACTTCACAGGATCGATCTCAGCCTTCTGTTTTGGTTCTTAATTGTTCATGGTTGATCCTAGATAGTCTGAACTGAGCCCTAATCCTTTAGGGTTGATCCCAACTGTCTTAGAAACTTGTTTTAAGGTTTCTATTGTGTGTTTTAGGTCCTTAAGTGAGTTTAGGTTTGTAATTAGAGTTTTGTTTGATTATGAGTTGATTTGCATTGCAAGAAGTTAGAGTGTCTGAGAATTCATTCAAGTGGTCGAGGTAAGTGATATATTTACGGAATTGGGAATGAAATCATTTTTTAGCATGATTATTTTGATATAAACTGTTACTCTTTTATTCATACTTTCATCATGTCATGAGCCTAGATTTTCAAATATAATTCTATAATTGTTTCAAATGATAAAAGATTGTGATTTGGGAGAAGAAAACATAATTTATTTTAATTGACAATACTTGCATATGTTGACATGACCAAGGGTCGTGGGCCTCCATTATACGAACTTGACCCTATGGTCCATAAGTATTCTATGATATGTCATTGGATCCAATAGACTAGCGTAGCCAGCGCAGCCATATTTACATGGTGGTTACTATAACGGCTGTGCTAGTAATGTGGGCTACAAGAGGTCGGATTCGATCAGACTACTACTATTAAACGATATATTGTGCCGTATCCAGAGCACCGGACTATACTAGATGTTCTCACAAGAACGCTCAAATCCGAGCAGAGAGGGGTAAAGGCCCAAATAGACCATATAGAGGAAAGCTATGAAAATGATGTATATTATATGTATAGCAATGAGAACAGAAATTTTATATTTCATATGATGAAAAATTGTTGTCACTAAGATTATACTCCATGAATCTCTTTTCACTAAACTCTCTCTTTTATTAGCATAATGGTAGAGACAACACATTTATGAAAGTATTGAGAACGATGAATTATTTTATTAAATATTTTTTATCTGCATTAAAATGTTAGGCTCATAGTCATGAGCTCAGTTCCGAAGTATCTTACTTACTAAGTCGTGGACTTACCCAACTATTTTTTCGTTTCCACCTGTTGGACAATTTTTATTGGTTCTCCGGTTTAGCAGGTTCTCAATAGAGTTGGCAGGCTAGAGTTGTTCTTTAGGCGCGTGAGGTCTTCAGGGAATTATAGCTTGTCCTTATTGTGTTGTAAGCTGTTTGTTTTGTGAGCTTTTGTAATAGTTGAGTTAGATTTGTTTAAGGTTTATGTAAAGAATCATATCATTGTAATTATTTCAAGTTTCGCATTTATTCACTTTAATAGATGTATAAGATCCGCATTTATTTCATTATGATATATGTCTAGATCCCTTGGGAATTATTTACGAAAGTATGTAAGTCTCGAGAGATACTCGAAAATTTTAAATAAATCTGTATTTTGTATTTAATGTATTGTATTAAAATTTAGGGGCGTTACACTTGTGTCTGACTCGACAGACAAGGAAAAGCTTATTGCTAATCCTGCACATGCTCAATTGGAAAAGAAGGACCAATTCCTCCTCAGTTGGATTAATACCACTTTAGCATAAAACGTGTTGGCAACAGTCTATGGGTTGACCACTACGCACCAATTGTGGACTCACCTTGCCAACCGATTTGCATCTCAATCTTGCTCAAGTATTAACCATCTTAAGCGACAACTTCAGTCTTTGCACCAGGGCACAACAACCTGCACAGAATACATTTGCACTACAAAATCCTTGGCGGATCAGTTGACAGTCATAGGAAAACAAGTCGAAGATAAAGATCTTATTTCATTTACTCTCAATGTTTTAAATTCCTCTTACAATAATTTGTCTCAACATACTATCTTGTTACCAAAGATAAAAGTGTAACCTTTGAAGATTTTCAGGCTGAGCTGTTGACTTATGAGATTCTGATTGAAAAACGGAACTTTACTCTTGTACCAAATGCTAGCAATCTTGCTTTCTTCATGCAAAAACAAGGATTTGTCCAATCCTTTGGCAAGAAGAAATTCAGCATACCGCCCAAATTCAATCAATCACATCTTAGTCCTCCTAGAGGAAATTTTCAAAACAAATTCAATGACCAAGGAATGCACACCAGCCGTAACACAAACAGTTCCTCACAGTAGCAGTTCTCTAATCAGCCATGACAGCAACAATGGCCAAACTCATAGCCACACAGAAACAATGGTCACACTCACAAGAACAGTCTTTTTCCAACCCGCAACAGTTCTTCAGTGGGAATTCTCAAAAGCCATCTTGCCAAATATGTGGCACATCAAAAACCATCATGCCTTGGATTGTTACCATAGGATGGATTATGCCTATCAAGGCAAACATCCACCTGCGCAATTAGCTACAATGATTGTACGGAATAACAACTTCCAAGAAGATGAGCAACCTTGGTTTGCAGATAGTGGGGCTAATACTCACATTGCTTCTGAGCTTGAAGTTTATCCATCCAACAACCCTTCCAAGGTGATGACATAGTGGCCATAGGTAATGGTAGTGGTTTACAAATCCAAAACACAGGTTCATTCACTTTTCATACCCCTTTCTCACATGTTGTCTTGAAAGTTATTTTGCATAGCCCAAAAGTATCAGCCAATCCATTGTCAACAAATCGTTTCTGCATTGACAACAACTGTTATTTTATATTGACTGGTTCATATTATTTTGTAAAGGACATCCTAACAAAAGCAACACTCTTGGAAGGATCGAGTGAAACTAGCCTGTATCCCATCTACTTATAGAGGACTTCATTAAATTAAATAAGTGTTGTGGTTTTACACCTCTTCTAGGAATAAAGGCCACCTTTGATGTGTGGCACTCAAGGCTAAGACATCCGGCTAATCGTGTTATTCATCGCTTGGTCACATCTCAAAAACTTATTGTTTCTGGCATATTAGTTAAAACATATTTGCGTTCTTCATGTCAATTAGGTAAATAAAAGAAATTGCCTTTCACCAAGTCTACCCGTGAGTCTGTTTCACCATTCCAAATTATCCATTCTTATGTGTGGTCCTCACCAATTTCATCAACTAATAGTTTTATCGATAATTATTCAAGATTTAGTTGGATGTATCATCTTCATCTTCATCAGATGTTTTTACTTACTTTGTTCAATTTAAAAATAGGGTTAAGAATTTATTTTCTTGTAAAATAAAAGAATTTCAAAGTGATGAGGGTGGTGAATACATGTTACAACAATTTACTTCTTTTTTAACAACACATGAAATTTTTCATTCAGTCATGTGTCTGCATGCTCCTTAACAAAATGGTATCTGTAAACGCAAGCATAGGCATATCATGGAAGTTAGGCTTTCCCTTTTGGCACAATCTCATATGAACACCTGTTTTTGGATAAATGCTTTTCAAACTGCTATTTATCTAATTAATCGGTTACCTTCATTAGTTCTTAAACACGTCTCCTTATTTCCAATTATTTAAGAAGGAACCTAATTACTCTATTCTGTGTGTGTTTGGATGTGCTTGTTATCCCTTGCTTAAACCATACTCGATTCATAAACTTAACTTTTCGTAGTAAACAATATATGTTCTTTGGCTACAACTCTAATCAACGTGGTTACAGATGTCTTGATCCTATCTCTAAAAGAGTTTATGTGTCCCAACATGTTGTCTTTGATGAAGATCTCTTCCAAGCAAAGGATACATGCACAACTTCTCCGTCCTCCTCCAATGCTGCTCTAATTTAGATACCTCCTTTCCTTTCTCTCCCTAAGGTTGATTTGCATTTAAATTCCTCAAGCCCACTTGCCACGAATCAGAACTTGTACCAACCAGAGGCTTCGTCTACCTCAATCTCTCATGTTGCCACTATAGACCCAACAAATCCTACCCTAACCTTACACATGGCAGTCCCTCATGATACCACTACAGCCCATCACCGTGACCCCATATCCCCACATCCCACCATCTCCCACACGGCCGACCCTTCCATGTCTGCCCCTCAAATGCTTCTCTTTTCTAATCCACCTCTGGGCTTACATCCCATGACAATGAGGTCACGTCTTGGCATCACTAAACCCAAGCAATTCCCCGACTACTCCCTTTATTACTGTACTAAACATCCTTTTCAAGCTCTAAGCTCATTTTTTCCATAGATTGAACCCACATGTTTCAACCAGGCAAACTCATTTCCTGATTGGCGTCTAGCTATGTAGCATGAATTTGATGCTCTTATGAAAAATCACACTTGGAGTATATGCCCAAAACCGCCACATCAACACTTGATTCGCATCAAATGGGTTTACAAAATTAAAAGAAAACCCAATGACACCATAGATAGATTCAAGTTGAGGCTTGTGGTAAAGGGCTTTGATTAGAAAAGTGGTATTGACTATACTGAGACCTTCGGTTCGGTAATTAAGCCAACTACCATTGGGCTAGTCCTAGCCCTTATTGTACAATATGACTGGAAAGTTAAGCAACTTGAAGTATCTAATGCATTTTTGCATGGTACACTGACCAAAGGTGTGTTTATGGAGCAACCCCAAGGATTTGTGGATCCTAACCATCCCACTCTTGTTTGCAAACTTCACAAAGCATTGTATGGCCTTAAGTAGGCCCCACGAGCATGGTTCAATTGGCTATCTCTCGCTTTACAGACTCTTGGTTTTTCGGGTTCTTTAGTTGACTCATTCCTCTTTGTCTTTCATGCAAATGGCACTCTCATTTTCTTACTAGTTTATGTTGATGACATCTTAGTCACAGGTAATGATCAACAAGCTATTTCAACTCTCATTCATACACTTCAACAAGATTTTTCACTGAAGGATCTTGGGGACTTATCTTTCTTCTTGGGCATTGAGGCACTACGTACTGCCACTACACTTCATCTACAACAGACAAAGTATATCACAAACCTTCTTACCAAGACAGGTATGCTTGGAGCTAAACCTTACAATACTCTGTGTGCATCAAGCTCTCGCCTTTCATCATTTGATGGCGATCCCCTACCCGATCCAAGAATTTACCATTAAGTAGTGGGTGCCTTACAATATTGCACTTTTACTTGGCCCATTATAGCCCACTTCATCAATCAACTATGTCAACACTTACATTCTCCAACCACACTTCATTGGGTAGCCACTAAGCACGTACTTCGCTATTTAAAGGGCACACTTAATCATGGGCTTCTCTTGCTACCCAATTGTGTAAGACTACCAAAGAAGTCTCCAACGTAACCCCCACGGCAACTACCAATTGAACTTCCCTTGTAGAAGAGATTCGTGCCTTCCAAGATTTACTTGACAGCCAAGCCTTTTCTTATTGTATTTATTTTCACAATCTTGTTATGTAAAGAATATGTATTACATATCACGTAAAGGTTGACATCTCCATTATATAATACACGTTACACTCCCAAATACCTAAAGGGAATTCAATTATTTTTAGTAGTGTCACCATGGGAATAGTGGCCATGGTTGGCATTGCCGGATTTTGCAATGTTGGGACTTGGGTGCTTGGCAACAGCGGAAATTTGGAGATTGAGAAAAGTTCTGTGAACGATATATAGAGATCATATATAAGTATATGATTGAGTGCAATCTCTTTATAAAGACCTAAACTGAGGGTACGTTTGGGTTGCAATTTTAAAAATTGCGATATAAAAATAGTGATTTTAAAATATGGGATTTGAAAACATAATTTTTAAAAACGCTGATAAGAGTTTGGCAAAATTGTAGTTTTGCCTTTAAAATCGTAGTTTGACATTTAAAATTGCAATTTAGCCTTTAAAATTGTGCGTTTTCAAAAAAAATCTCATTGCTTGCAATTCGAAAACGTAGATTTTTTGTGTTTTTAAATCGCAATTTTTTTAAAAAACTCAATCCCAAACGATCTATTTTCTGCAATTTGATTTAAAATCATACTTTTTGTTTACAAAATTGCAATATCAAACGCATCCTAAATAATGGAAGTATGTTTGAGGATTTTACATGAATCAAAGTTTTAGATAACAGTATTATTGTAACTTAAAAATACTTTCATATCAATAATAATGCTATCTAAAAGTACACAGAAAAGTGAACTACATATACACAAACTCATTCATAATCAAAAAGCAACCCCGTGTTATACGTGCCTAAATCAACGATTTAATCATCAATTGTTCTTTAATATTGACGAATATCATTGTTTCTAGATTTGGCTATGCTCCTTCGAATTGTCTCTGAAGTCGCGCAATGACCAATTAAAACCGACCAAGTCAACGAATAAAGCAGTGGCGGATATAGGTAGGGGTAGGCAGGGGCGCCCGCCCCTACAACACATTTTTTTGTTAACAAAATTAAGTTTTTTTAAGCTCAAAAATATTCTTATTAAGACTTTTACCCCTATAAAATTAAACACATTCAGTGCAATCCCCCTACAAATTGTAGGAGCCCCTACATAACTTAGCCCAATCAACCTAACCCCTTAAAAAATTGAGATGCCTTTAAATTTGGGCTATTCTCTAACTAAATTAATTTAGCCTAAAAAGTAAGATTCAACTTAAGAATGACACGTTTCATAACACTTTTTACCTACCACCCTTCAAATTTTTTTTCTTCTTCCTCGTTGCCGCTATGCTGAAGCGGCGAAACTTGAAAGTAAAAGTTCTCTTCTACTTGAAGTCTCATACCACTCTGCATCTGCTTTTCGTCTTTGTCTTCCTCTCCATTCGTAATTTTTATTTTTCCTACTTGTCTTTCTTTAATATTTCTGAATAAGTTAATAATCATTTCATTACGTCATGTCGTGTAGGCTTTAATTGCAATGAAAATTTAATGCATAGTATGACTGTGTGTAATGTAAATAGACTGATCACAGGGTAGTCTATACTATATAGGCTAGGCTTCATAATTATAACTGCATTTTCAACATTTCATTTAATGCTCAAAGCCGCAAAAACTAGTCAGAAACGGCGTGTAGTGATTAGTTAATAGTTTGCATTTGTAGCATTTCATTAATGCTCAAAATATGGCTACTAACTCATTAAGAAAAATGTCAATTGCTGCCCATAGTTAATAGTTTCCAAATATCTATCACTAAATGGTCACTAAAAAAAAATATCAACAGCTGTGATATTACAATTTCAATTACTAGTACATAGTTTCTAAGTATCATAATGTATTAACATTTTTTTTTTTTTTACATAAATTAAGGTGCTATTGAGATAAATTATTTTTATACATAATGGTGCTACTGAGAGACATAAAAATAAATGGTATAAATAACAAATTTTTAAAGAAAAATTGCATCAATGCCCATTTTCTCAATGACAGCTTACTTTTTAATTGTTATAATTTTTTTTCTTCTTATTATGATAAGAACAACATTGACATTTATATAGATTTTCTCTGTACTTTGGGATTTGCCAAGTGTCAACAAATTTCAGTAGATTTTTAATATTTTCAGTATGTTATTTAGACACTTTGTATTATTGTTATTATTATTATTATTATTATTATTATTATTATTATTATTATTATTATTTTTGTACTAGTACCTACATGTTAAATTAGTGATATATCAATTATGACATATTTATGAAGTCTGATAGATATATTTTTTATGATACAAATATTGTGTTATAATTTTTATTTTTGAATTTTGTTTACCTTAAGTTATATATTGTAATAAAAATTATATATATAAAGAGAGAAAAAAAAAATTCCTATCTCCTGACTCCGCGACTAGAAGAAAGATTCACGAAGTACCATTTTATGACAGCGATAAATAGGTCACTTCCTTTATGTAAATCATATTTTAAAACATCAAACCAACCAATCAAAATCTTCAAATGGTTGAAAAAAACAATTAGAGAGCCTTTTTTTTTTTTTTTTTGTGTTCACACCTTTTTTTTTCTTTTAGTGTGAATCTTCCATAATTCATTGATAACAAGTCATGAGCAAAAAGCTTTTTTAAATCATGAGCTTTAGCTACTATCAGTAGCATAAAGCGTAGACAACCATAACACAACGCTATAAATTTACATAGTCATAGAAAAAGAGAAAACTTATCTATGATATAATCTTCCGCTCACCCATATACAACATCAGTTAAAGAATAGATCTGCTCCAAGCAGACTAGATCTAAAGACGTAAGTAGTCCAAAATCACACTAACTTTATTTATTCGGTCGTGAAAGATAGCCTCCCACACCGATCTTCTTCTCCCCGACCCTAAAGGTCAAGAAACAAAACCGTCATCGAACCAAGGACTAAGACAAAAAAAAAAAAAAAAAAAAGGCAACACAAACAGCAAAAAAATTAAAAGTAACAAAAAACCTCAAAACACAGCGGCGCCGACAATCGGAAAGGCAGCGGAAGGAAGTCACAACTCTAACACTTGAAGAAGACGAGGAGAATGAGGAATGAGGAAAGAGATCTTTCCTCCTCTGGCTGACATATTTTGTTTTTCTAAAAATTTTAAGGCTATATTATATATATATATATATATATATATATCTAATATAGTATATATATATATTATATATATATATATATATATATATAAGTTGAAATGAATTATTCCCCTTTTCCGGTTCCCTGCTTTGAATAGCAAAAAAAAAAAAGTTGAAATGAATTATGTTTATTTTATTTTTTAGTTGAAATGGAAAAATATGATCCGTACATAAACGAGTGCATGCAATAATTTTAAAATACTGCATACAACAAAAGCCTTTGACGTTGTCATGCCTATACTGGTTTAAAATGCTGCATACAAGAGCATCTCCAGCAAAGGCTTTTATTTTAACTACTCAAAATACACTTTTTTTTTATTTTAGCTATCAGTTTTTTAATCTAAACTCCAACAACACCTTCTATTTCACCCTCTATTTTTATTTAAATATTATTTTTTAATGTTTTCTTTTTCCTTTTTTTTTACTCTCTGTTTTCTTCCCCTCTTTCTGGAATTCTCTGCTCCAAAATCGAACCCCACTCCCCCATGTCTTCGTCTTCAATCTCAGCCTCTCTCCAATTATTCACCACCAAATTCCCAAACCCTCTCCTTTCCCACAAAGCCTTCATATCCCCAAAACCCCATAGCCTCTCGTTTTTCAAACCCATTTCTGTTCTACGGGAAACCAGTTCAAGATGAAGGAGAACAAGGTCGAGGGATGTGTCTCACAGGTCTGGGTCAGAGCCTAGTTGGATTCGGACAAGAACGTTGTCTTCGAGGTCGATTCAGACTCGATCCTCATCAAGGGACTCGCCACTTTGCTCGTCAATGGGCTCTCCAATCGGCCCATCGAGGAGTTTTTGCAGGTCTCGCCCGAACTTCGCGATGCTTCTTGGGCTTCAGCTGAATGTTGAATCGAATCCTGATGTGGGTGTTGAAGACAACCCAATGGGGATATCGAATTCGGTCATGGCAGATACAGATGAGCGAGAGAATGAGGGAGAACAGAGAGAGGAGGAGAAAGAAGAGAGAGAAATGAGAAGAAATTAATAAAAAAATCATAAAAGGGGCTACAGTAAACTTTCATAAATGAAAGTTTACTGTAGCAAATTTTCTAAAACCTTCTATTATGAAAGGTCTGTTGGAAGAAGAAAAATGACTCATAATAGTTATATTTAGCTACTATGAGCCATTTAGAGTGTCTCTTGGCATCCTTTGAAAAATCACTTATTTGATTTTTTTTTTTTACTTAAAAAGTCAACGTTTTTCGGCACATATTACTAAATAATATTCTTTAATTTTTTTTCATAAAAAAATTAAAACTTTATTATACTTTATTTCATATCAATAAATTCATTACTTCTTTATTTCTCAATCAAATTTATTTAGTAACTGGTCAACCTGTTGCCAGCTGCTACAGGCTCCCCCACCTCTGAAAGCTGCAGCTTCCAAGCATAAGAATTCTCTTCATTTAAAATGAAATGAAGAGAAGCCAATAAGTTATATATGATGGGTAAAATTATCCTAAAAAAAGTGAATTGACAATTTTATTCCTATAATTTTAACTAACCAGCTTCTCTCTATTTCATTTTATTTAAAATGGAGAGGATCCTAGTCAAGCTTCCAAATGACTTGCTGATGTATAATTCCAATTTTGATGCAATCAAAAAAGATATTGCTTCCCAACAGGGATGAAACTATCTTGGCTTTGGAGGTACTAGTCATTCAAATTTTTAAAATCTATATAAATCTTATGTTTTTTTTTTTTTGGTAAAAAAAGTTAAACAACATAATTAATTTCTTACCCTTAAAAATCTGTTTCTTTTTTTTTTTTATAAAAAAAAAAATTATATATAAATTTTGTCCCCCTCATCTAAAATTCTGTTCCTTCATGCTCCCAAAAATAGGTCATTAGGAGATATGTTTTTTAAGACTACTTTTATCTTTTTGTTGACTTTAAGAGATACTGACATTTTTTTATAATTTAAAAGGACATTGACACAAGTAATAATTTAGGATGTATACCGACAATCGAGTGATAGTTTGACGAGTAATAGTTTGACAAGATGTGTATACTTTTAAAAATAAAAAATAAATTCAATATCTAATTTTCACTGAAAAAATAATATTAATTATATACATTCAACTAAATATGATTCATCTTGTTTATTAAAAACAAGCTAATTGTTGGTGAAAAATGTTACATGAATATTCCAAACCAGCATTCTTTTTAATTTTTTTTATGAGTCAGAATTCATAACTGAAACTATCCGACAGTTTTCTTTAGCTGAGATAAGACCAATTTTGCTTCTTCTTCTCTTTTTTCTTGAAGAAAAAAAAAGAAACAGAAGTATTACGTGAAAACAGAAGAAGAAGAAGAAGAGAGAGAGAGAGATGATGAAGTGAATTGTGGTGGGTTTTGATAGGGGAAATGGATAGCAACAACAACAACAACAATATTAAGAGCAAGGGGAGCAGCGAAAGGAGAAGGAGCCAAGTCGGGAAGCCATTGATAGTGCTGATTAGCGGCACGTTGGTGTACTACCACTGCGCCTACAGGAAAGCCAGCCTTCTCTCCTTACTCTCCGACGTCCTCATCGTCCTCATCTGCTCCCTCGCCATTCTCGGCCTTCTCTTCCGCCAATTGAACATCTCGTAATTTCTCTTTTCACTAATTTTAATCATTTCTTTGTTTAGGCAACTTCAGGGTTTTCAATTTGCTACTTATTTGTTTTCCATTGGTTGTAGGTGACTCAATTTTAATTTATTTTTTCAATTTTAGGGTTTTGCTTGATTGCTTGTTCAAAGTTTGAATAGAGACTCTGATTCTTATGTTTTCTTGCTCTTCGTGTTTTAGTAATTTCAAAATCTTGATAATTTGAGCCGTTTCTGTGTGTATTGAATAGAGTGAAATTAGGACTTTCATTCTATTTTAAACAATCTAATTTTATTGGACAACGTTGTTCTATAGGGTGCCCGTGGATCCACTTGAGTGGCAGATTTCTCAGGACACTGCTAATGGCATTGTTGCATGGTTAGCTAACACTATTGGGGCTGCTGAGTCTGTTTTGAGGGTTGCTGCCACGGGGCACGACAAGAGGCTGTTTTTCAAGGTAGTATTATACAACTTTAATTGTTTTCTATCTTGATATCGGGCTTGTACATGGTTTTTAGAACTTAAGGTGTTCAAATTTTAAATAAAATCATTGGTATGGAAGGAGAAGGCATTGTAAGTTGAAGTATACGGCTTGCACTTATAAAAAAAAAGGTTTAAGTATACGGCTTGCGCATAAAATAATGTTGCTTTAAGTGTATGACTTGCACAAACTAATGCTGCTACTACTATCAACATCTTCTTTTGGACTGTATACTCATCTTAGCAGAAACCATGAATGTTAAGCTGTTTTGAAGAAGCAACAGATTTTCCTCACCACAAAGCAATCTGTAGCCCAAATGGTTGTATTAGAAGAAGCATATTCTGGATCTCAATAAAGTAGGGATAATTTCACTTTTTAAGATGACATATTTTCTTGCTTTATCATGTAGGATTTGAAGGTCAAAATAATTCAGTAACTAGTATGCTGTTGGTTATTTAGTTGGCTTGGGACACTAATATTGCTTTTGGAATAGAGTTGAAGTTGAGTTGGTCAGCTAGTTTATTGAACTTGTATTTTTTTATTGGTAAGTTACATACGCATCCAGTGGGACTTGAACCCACGACCTCGCCCTCCTCCTTGTTACAAAGGAAGTACCATTTGAGCTAAAGCTCATTTGTTATTAAACTTGTATTACAGTGTTTGAAAACCATATCACAATTTATATTGGTTATTTGATGCCTTGAGAAACAAATATTTGTGTAAAGTACTGTGGTGTCAGTAAGTTGTGTGGATTGTGAATGACTGCTCTGGAGGCACTTTTTGTGGATAGAATTCTTTCTTTACAGCTTTTCTTTGGTTTTATTTTCTGGTGGTTTCCTTGTCATTCTTGTGCTGAAATACCACTCCTTTCTCCTATCTGGTCAAACTACTTGTAGGACTGAGAGCTCAATCAAATCAAAAGCATTTTAGGGTTGTGCAGGACAAGATTTCTAACTTATTGATAGTGTTTTTTTTTATAAGTAAGCAGAAATTTTATAAAAAGCGTAAGGCGCCCCTAAGTACACTAGAAGTATACAAGAGGAAACCTAAACAGAAAAGCATGAAAAAAGAAAATTAACCCCAAGCCCCCACAAGAACAAAAAATCCCATAAACCCGCAAACACGACCTATTTTTAACCCGGCCGGACCCAATACTTCCAACATCAAAGTTAAGGGAACATTCTAAATTTTTTCGTTCCCTCCAATCCTTTGATTTTAAAACAGAGCTCCCTTCGTCCGCAAACACACCTTCCCGCATATGACCCTCCTCGATGTCGCTCAACAGATCGAGGAAGCCTTTCTCATCTTCCCCAAACGAGATACCCAAAAGTGGAGCGATCGCCAACGCATCAGCCACAGCCTCAGGGTATCCATTAGCCTCCAAGACCCCATCCTCAACCTCATCCCCATCCTCTGAGATGTTCCACGGCAGATCAAAAGCTTCCCTAAGCACTTTACACCTCTCAGAAGATATCCCAGAAGATTGCCCAGCCTCCGAAGTGAAACCGACAGCAGAAGATTGCCCAGGCTCGGGAGACCGACGTGAAACCCCGCCACAGGGGCGAGGCATGAGAAAGCCCCGTCGGAGAAGAATGAACCAAGGACTTACCGGCCTCGTCGGCGGTAGCCCGTGAAGCCATTGGAGCCCGTAAAACCACCTCCTTGGAGCCCGTAAATCCACTGGACTCAAAAGCCGAGAACAACTCGGAAGACCCGCCAGAAACCGAGCTCTAACCACCCACCAGCGGCACAGCACCAGGGGCGATGCTTATCAGGTCACCCGCAAACTGACCCATATCCATCTTCGAGGCACGCTTGACCTTGTGCTTGCGGTTGTAGAAGTGCAGAAGCTTGGTCGGCTTCTAGGGAGAACCAGCTGCCGGAATTGTAGTACAAATTCTAAGTTCGTAGTCCTTACATTAAAAGAAAACATAAGTCTCAGTTCAATTATGGAAAATTATTTGATTTTTTCAGATAGGGGAGATTGAATACTTCAACAAATTAATTGACTAACTTACAACGGTAGATAGTTTTCTGTCTTAATTATGAGTTTGTAAGTGTCGGTTGATTTGTGCACCTTATTCCTGTGAGTGTGGCAATGGTATTGCTGCAGCTGATATAGGTTTAAATGCTATTGAAGCATATTGGCATACTAAAATGCCATGAGTTAGGTAGTATGGTTATCTGAATGATGTAGGGCCAAAGCGCTAGTTCCAAAATTGATGTAGAACAAAAGATGTGATACCAAATCTGATGTAGGAGAATTTGGGGAGTAACCTCTTTTAGGGTTTAGGACAAGCTACGGCTAGGATTATGGTGCGAAACTAGGGGTTTTTTTAGGTTTTTAGGGTTTTTTGGTTAGGGTTTTGTAGTGAAAAGGGCTGGAAATATTAGAGATTGAGGATTTCAATTAGGGTAAGAAATGGGATTTAGTTTGATGGCAAAACAAAGGGGAAAACTCAAGTCTAAGTTGCTGTTCCTGGGCTCTGAACAGTAACCCGAGAAGGTTATTTGGGTATTTTGGGTTATTTGATGGATAGGTGATTTGGGGTTCTTTGTGATTGGACTCTAAAAAAATAATATATGAAAAATCAGATTTAGTATTGGTTGGAATTTGAAACAAGATTGTTGAAAACTGAAAAGAAAATAGAAAGAAGAAAACAAAGAGACAAACACCTAAGGTTCCTTGACATCACAACTCCGAGAAGGGTTGCATCACACAGTCCTCGTTGCTGGAAATTTCATAGTCGTCTCCATCATAAGAAAAAAAAAAACTATTACATCCATTTATAGGCATCTAAGCCTAACCCTAATGGACTTAGACTCTTTGAATTTTAACTACTAATGACCCAAAACCAAATAAGTAATAAACCCAAACAAATTGTTTTGCTCCCCCTAGTTAGTTGTTTTTTTTTTTTGTATACTTCCTGTGTACTTAGAGACACTTTACGCTTTTAATGAGATTACTTATTACTTATCAAAAAAACTCAAAGCAAATTCTAATGCACTCAAATTTCTGTCTACCCCTAAATATCCAAAAATTATAAAAATATAGAAACTCTTAAAATTGAATAAAACTAGAAGGAGAAACTATACTTAACCCCGCAAACTACCACCTAATTTGCAATGTCCTCCTAAACTCCAAAAAGTTGCAATTTACCTTACCAATCTACCAAGCCCTTTCATTTAGCCCCCTACTATTAAATTTTTTCATTAAATTAGACAATTAACGCATCACGTGATGTAAAATTTCTGTTATGCCCCTATTAGATTTATTAAAATACAACTATGCCCTTTGATTAAAAATAAATCAAAAAATTATGAAGGGGTATTTTGTCATTTTTTTCCTTCGTTAAGATTTAAGAGAAAATCTTAACAGAAGGGTAACTGAAAGGGATTGGTAGTTTGATAAGGTACATTGCAATTTTTTGAAATTTGGGGGGACATTGCAAATTTAGTGGTAATTTGAGGGCTAAGTCTAGTTTCCCCAAACTAGAATCAACAAAACCAGCTTATCGCTCCATGCATCACTCTCCTCTGGTTGGAGAAAACTCGTCCTCGAGTTTGAAATGTTGAACTACAGTGACCATTGGTTTCTTTAAGTGCATCCTTGTTTTTTTGTTTCTCCTCGTTGTTTGTTGCAGCAATGATGATAGTGATGCATCCATTCTTCAGTTGGACCATCAAAATTTTCTGATATGACAAAAAGTCAATATCTTGAAAAGTTGGAGTAGAAATATGGCCTTATCTTGATATGCAATATAAACCAAGGAATGAGACTCCTTGTCCCTTATAGTTTTTGCTTCTATCCTGCATCCTTTCCACTCAATTTGTTCAATTTCAATTTCATCCATGGTTCCTATCTCTTTGAAGTTTTCTTTTATCACATGGTCTTCTTTTGTTTCAACTTTAACTTCGCTGAAAATGGTAGCCAAGTCTGGTTTCCACACTTCTAATTCATGACCTGATGACACCTTATCAGCACATTTGTTAGTTATCATATCTTCCTTTGATTTTGACTCCAACTTGGCATGTTTTTTGTCACTCAATAGACAGCTTTTATCTTTAACTAAATCAGTTGAGTACCCATGCATAGGTACTAAGAACTTTTGCAAATTTTTTGAAGAAACATTAGTCCAGTCCTTGGACAACATAATTGGTACTCTAGGCGTTTGTAGACTGATCAGCGGCTGGTTTGGTGGTGTCTTACTACAATAGGAATTTTAAACTCCTCTTCTCTGCCTTTGTTTTGAAACTTCTCTTTATCAAGCTATTTGGGAACCTTCTTCACAACAAAAGTTTCTACCTTTAACTTTTCAACTTGCTTTTTTGGGTTACAAATTGAGGCATCCTTCACATTTTTGAAAGATCTCAAAACCTCTATGAATATTTCCTACAAAATAGCCGTATCAATATCCTCTTCAAGATCTTAAAAATACACATGAGATTCATCATACACACACATACACACACACACACACACACACGAGACATCTTTCTTTAAATTCAGATCTCAGCCCACTTTTAAATCGAACAATACTCATATGTTCACTTTTAACTATTCCACACTTCAAAAATAATTCTCTGTTTTTTGTTTTTTGCTTTTTGTTTTTTGGTTTTTGTTTTTTGTTCTTTGTTTTTTTTCGCATAATCTATCACACACAAATTACCTTGTTGAAGAGTATAGAACTGATCAAGAAGATCATCCTAAAGATCTCGTAGAAGAATCTCTCTTTTAAGAATTGAGTTACCCTCTTGCCAAGTCAATTCACTCTTGTAGGATCTTCCACGATGTGAAAACATTATTCGTCTCCTGGCTTTTATACCAAAACTGATGTAGGACAAAAGTTCTGATAGCAAAGTCTATGTAGAACAAAAGATGTGATACCAAATCTAATATGGGAGAATTTAGACAGCAACTTGTTTTAGGGTTTAGGACAAGCCACAGCTAGGATTTTGGTGGGAAAACTAGGTGTTTATAGGGTTGTTTGGTTAGAGTTTTATAGTGAAAATAGTTGAAAATATTAGAGATTGAGGGTTTCAATTAAGGTAAGGGCTCATGTAGAATTTTCTAGAAGTGCTATTTAGTGGAACATGAGCTTGGCTAGAGCGCTCATGATTGGGAGGTGGATGCCTTCGCATCATTCTTCAGGGTGTTGTATTTAGCGAGAATGAGATGGGAAGGAGAAGACAAGTTGTGGTGGGTCCCTTCCAAAAGAGCGTTGTATGATGTTAAATCCTATTACAACCATGGGTTGTCATGATGGTTGCTGTATTCCTTGGAAGAGTGTTTGGCGTACTAAGGTTCCGTTGAAGGTGGCCTTTTTTGTGTGCTCGACGACTCTAGGAAAGATTCTGACCATGGACAATATCCGAAAGTGGTGCGTCATTGTAGTTAATAGGTGTTGTATGTGCAAAAGAAATTGAGAGTCTATGGACCATCTTCTTCTTCATTGTGAGATTGTTTGTGCTATTTGGAATGTTTTCTTCAATCCATTTGGGTTGTCTTAGGTTATGCCTAAACGAGTAATTCATTTGTATGCTTGTTGATGGATTGTCGGCAGCACTCAGAGTGCTATTGTGTGGAAGATGGTGTCTTCGACCCTTTTGTGGTGTCTACAGAGAAAAATGAATAATATAAGTTTTGAGGACCCTGATAAGACTTTTAAGAGATTAAGTCTTTATTTTTCAACTTGTATGCTTGGACAGCTTCTTATGTTTCTCCTTTGGTGATTAGTTATCATGATTGTTTTGTTCTTTTTGCCCTACTAGTTAAGTGGTTTCTCTTGTATATTTTCTGTGTACATGAGGCGTCTTACACTTTTAATGATTTCTTGATTACTTATAAAAAAAAATAAAGGTAAGGAATGAGATTTATTCAGAAGGCAAGGGAAAACGCAATTGTCAGTTGCTGTTCATTGTCAAGAGATCTCGGATACTTGTTCCATAAGTGGCACTAAAGGTAAAAGGGAATTCAATCATTTGGATTGCTCCATTAAATTGGAAGACTCCAGCCGTGGCAAAGGGAAGAGGGCCATGTCTGTCTTCTGAGGTTTCAGGTTGTCTTTTGGGGGTGTCTTCTTGTGGTTGTGGTGGGCTTAAGGGTTGGTGGGGGTTTCGTTGTGTGTTTTGTTTTGGGTTTTTGTGGGTCTCTGTTTCTTTTTTTTTTTTTTTGCTTTTTTGGTGTTTCTTTTTTATACTCCCTGTGTACTTAGGGACGCCTTATGCTTTTTATTTATAATATTTTACTTATCAAAAAAAAAAAAATTGTTGTTCCTGGGCCGTGAACACTAACATGAGAATGTAATTTTGGTATTTCGGTGCTATTTGGGAGCTATTTGATGGATGGGTGATTTGGGGTTCTTTGGGATTGGACTATAGGGAAATAATATATGAAAAGTCAGATATAAATTGGCTTGAATTCAAAACAAAGTAGCTGGAAACTGAAAAGAAAATAGAAAGAAGAAAAAAAAAAAAGAGAAACCGAAACATCACACCTTGGAAAAGGGTTGCATCACGCAATATTTGCTGGAAATTTCATAGCTATCTTTTTTCATTCAACCATCATAGAGAAAAATACCATTACATTCTTTTTTTTTTTTTTCTGATAACTAATCACAAATTCATTAAAAAGCACATTCATATTTATAAGCGTCTAATGCCTAACCCTAATTGACTTAGACTCTTTGGACTTTAACGACTCGAGGCCCAAACTCAAATAACTAGTTAAACCCACCATTAAAACCCAAAACATTATAAAACCTAAATTAAAATCTAATGCACGAAAATTTCTGCCTATATCTAAAAATTAAACATTATAAAAATATCCAAATTCCTAAAATTGAATCAAACAAAACCAGCTTATCGCTCCCTGTATCACTGAATTGTTAATTTTCTAAAGTGCACCTGTTGGTCTTCATTTACCAAGTGATAAAATGATTGGGGAACTTATTGGCCTGAGTTCTGTGCAACTTTAAGATCCTTTGGCAAGCAGTCCATCCCAGCTCCAAATTTATCCAAGTTTTGGCTCTCTCTCTCTGGTGGCTCATTTCATTGTAATTTGTGGTGACATAATGAGAGAATAGAATTGCTACCCTTTCAGAGAATTAATACATGATATAAATCTCTTTTCAGGTGGTGGTTTGTCTTTACATACTATCAGCTTTGGGACGATTAGTTTCTGGTGTTACAGTTGCCTATGCTGGTATGTTGCCGGTTATATCTGTATATAATACATATATTGCAACTGGGATTTACTACTTGTTTGTACTTAGAGCAAAAAAGCTTGATTAAAATTTGAATTTTTACATCCAAGTTAGCATTTGCTGTTTGATTTGTCACTTCTATTTTTCCTTTTCTGGCTTCATAATATGAGGGTTTATTATATTACTTCTAAATATAAACTTTGAGTGGTTATCTATTTTGTTGCATTACTTTTTTGTACAAGCCATTACAAGAATATCCAATCGCATGATATTTTTACGTATAAAAAAAAAAGAATATCATAACAAAACGTTTCAGTAAAATTGTCTTTTTGGTGACATGGGCATGCAGCAATAATCTTTCGCAATTCCAAAGCCCCATTAAATTATTTTTTGTACCCTTAAAAAGCAATTCTAGGTACTTCTCTAGTTGGGTGCTTGATTCATGGTTTTAAGAACTTTTTACAGTGTTGGGTGTCTTATTCTTATGTTTTTAAGCCGTCTCTCGCTTGAAGGTTAATCTGGCTAAATCAGAGTTGATCCCAATGGGCAATGTTGATAATGTGGAGCGTCTGGCCGACATTTTGGGTTGTGGGGTCTCTTATTTGCCTTTGAAGTATCGTGGTCTTCCTCTGGGGACTTGTTATAAGGCTAAGTCTATTTGGAATGGAGTTGTTGAGAAGATTGAGCGCCGACTGGCTAGTTGGAAGCGGTTGTATCTGTCTAAGGGCGGCAGGATTACCCTCATAAAAAGTACTCTATCCAATTTGCCCACGTACTTCTTATCTTTGTTCCTCATTCCTACTAGTGTGGTCAACCGTATCGAGAATCTTTTTGTGACTTTTTGTTGGGGGTGGAGGGGTTAGGTGATGATTTCAAATTTCACCTGGTTAAATGGTCTACGGTGTGCTCTCCTATCTCCGATGGAGGTTTGGGGATTTGAAATTTGAGGACCTTTAATAGAGCTCTTTTAGGGAAGTGGTTATGGCGTTATGTGCATGAGAAAAAGGCGTGGTGGAGATTAGTTGTGGATGTTAAATTTGGCAGTGTGGGGGGCGGGTGGTGCTCTTTTGCCCCCACTGGGCCACACGGGGTGGGTTTGTGGAAGAATATTAGGCGGGGGTGGAGTATGTTCTGTAGACATCCCAGATTTGAGTTGGGAGACGGGTCCAGAATCAGATTCTGAATTGATGTGTGGTGTGGTGAGTTGCCTCTCAAAGAAGCATTCTCGATCTTATTTGGCCTTGCTCATGAGAATGATGCGTTTGTTGCAGATCATATGAACTTCTCTAGTGGCTCTTTTCAATGAGAGATTAGATTTGTTCGCACGGCTCATGATTTGGAGTTGGACACTGTTACCTCTTTTTTAACTCTTTTATATTCTCCTAGCGGGAGAAGGGAAGGGTTTGATAGGCTTTGGTGGATCCCCTCTTGAAAGGGGAAGTTTGATGTTAGATCTTTCTACAGTGTGCCAGCGCGCAATGATATTCAACCTTTTCCTTGGAAGAGTATATGGAGGACCAAGGCACCTGTGAAAGTGGTTTTCTTTGCTTGGTCTGCGGCTCTTGGAAAGATTCTTACCCTAGACAACCTTAGAAAGAGACGTGTCATCGTGATTGATAAATGTTGTATGTGCAAAAGGCATGAAAGGTCTATGGATCATCTTCTTCTTCATTGTGAGATAGCCTGTGCTTTATGGAACACTATCTTTAGTCGTTTCAGGTTGTCTTGGGTTATGCCTCTTCGGGTGGTCGATTTGTTCACTTGCTGGTAGATTGGGGGTCGCTCCTAAAGTGCTGTTGTGTAGAAAATGGTGCCTCTTTGCCTCATGTGGTGCCTTTGGATGGAGCGTAATGATAGATCTTTTGAGGATCAAGAAAGGACGCTTGAAGAGCTCAAGTCTTTATTTTTTCATTCTCTTTTTTCTTGGACTGTTGCTTATTTAGCTCCCTTAGTGATTAGCTATTTCGAGTTTTTTGTTCTTTTTTCTTCCCCTACTTAGGTAGTCTTTTTGTATACTTTCTGTGTACCAAGACTGCGCTTTTGCGCTTTTAATAATATTCTTCTCTTATAAAAAAAAAAAAAAGAACTTTTTACAATGAAGATGCAATCAAGTCATTATTTTGCAAATACTTGGGGAAAATATATTTACCTCCCCGAACCGACCCTTTTGCACTTACCCTCCCAAACTACCACTAATGACACTTGACCCCCTCCCTCCAGTTAACTGTTGTTAAAATGGACGGAAAATGGAGCACATAACTTTTACATATAAAAATTATGACTTGAAATACCCAAAATGTCTCAATTTTAGATGTTAAATTGACTTAATACTCTCCCATACTTGTGGACATGTAATATATATATAAACTTTAGAACCACCCTTAAAACCCAAGTGAGTTGGCTAAGCCAACCCCATGGTCTCAAGGTGTTTGGAGGGTAGCCAAGTCACCCTCTAGGCATTTCAGAGGTGGCTGAGTCACCTCTGAGGTGTTTGAGGGTAGCCGAAGCACCCCCAAACACCTATGGGGATAGCCAAACCACCCTTTTAGAGGTGGTCAAGTCATTCCTAAGTGGTTTGAGGGTGGTCAAATTTGGGGGTGACTCGGCTACCCCTAAACACCTTCGGGGATAGCCAAACCATCCATATTGCGTATTATGCTTACACTTTGGTAATTGGCATGGTAAGGTATGGACATAGGATATAATGGTGGAAATTAGAGACAATACGCAACAACAATTACGTTGTCCTAGATGAACATTGATACATAGCCAATTTAATTAACTGGTGGAGTCGGTAGTGTTCTAATGAGGTCTATGGGTTGTATGGGATGGGGCTTTGGAAAAATATCAGGTGGGGCTAGAGAGAGCTTTCTAGCCATACTAAATTTGAGGTGGGTGATGGGTCCAAAATTAGATTCTGGCATGACATGTAGTGTCGGGATCATGCCCTCAAGATCGCTTTTTTGAACTTGTTATTTAAGGAAGCTTTTGTGGCAAGCCATTTGGATCTCTCTAGTGCCTCTTATCATTGGAATGCTAACTTTCTTAGAGCAGCTCACAATTAGGAGTTGGATCTCTTTGCTTGCCCGACCCCTATCTTTAATCTTACCTCGTTCTTCAGTTTGTTGTATTTCCTAAGATTAAGACGGGGCGGTGAAGACAAGCTTTGTTTGGTACCTTCCAAGAAAGAGTTGTTCGACGTTAGATCTTACTATAATATCTTTGTTCCTCATGATAGTACTCATTTCCCTTGGAAGAGTATTTGGCAAAATAAGGCTTTGTTGAGAATGTCATTCTTTACTTGGTGACCGCATTAGGGAAGATCCTTACCATGAACAACCTTAGGAAGAGACATATCATTGTGTATGAAGAGTGGGAAATCAGTGGATCACATTTTGCTCCATTGTGAGATTGCCAGTGCTCTTTGGAACGCTATCTTCAATAGTTTAGGGTTGGCTTGGGTTATGTCTAGTTGAGTGATAGACTTCTTCGCATGCTGGAAAGGGCAAGTTAGTAGGCTTTATTTTGATGCAGTATGAAAGATGCTACTGTATTGCCTTATGATCTTTGGAGGGAAAGAAATTATCAGAATTTTGAGGATCGTGAGCGGACATCGATGGAATGAAATTTTTTTTCTTTAAGACATTTTACCATTGGGCTGCTATCTTCTTCTTCTTCTTTTCTTTTTTCCTTTTTTTTTTTTTTTTTTTTTTTTTTTTTTTTGTGTCTAATAGAATGGGGAAAAGAGGGCTCTACAAGGGAGGATCTTCCACTTCTGATCTGAATGAAAGATAGAATGAGAGATCTTATGGGAATGCTTCAAAAAATAAGATTGGAAGCGGCCCGCTGAGTTAATATTTCTATCTTCCATTCGGATCAAGAGTAGGAAAGATCTTCTCTTGTAACCCTCTTTTCCCCATTCACACAGGCTGCTGTCTTTGATTTTAATATTTCTAACTTTCAAGCTTTTTTAGATTTCTTGTTTTAATTAGGTGTTTCTCTTGTATACATCATATGTTCCTGAATTACGCATTTGCTCTTTTTAATAATACTTGTGATTACTTGTCAAAAAAATTTACTTGTGGATGGCCTGTATCAGGTAGGAATTATATTTAAATTTCACAATTTATGAAATACTCCCATTGAATCTAGAGTGAAATGTCAGTGACTCTTATTTTAATTTATTTTCTTGTTGAGACAGGACTCTGCTTGTTTTGTGTTTACATGTTGACTGAGAACTCTCAATCAACCAGCACATGTGTGTCTCAGTTTCTGAAGGGAAGAAATGGAACTACTTCAGAGCAGGAGATAATGTAGTCTACACGTTTTGTAATTCATCATGAATCTTCACTCTTATCTTCCAACTATTTTGGTGACCGACCCTCACCTCTTGAGCGAGTTACAAGGTACATATAGCATTGGTTGTGACAAATTAGCCATGCTCGCCACAGCATGCTTTAAGATATCCTTTAATTTTGGAGTAATGCTACACACACTCTCACTCATACCCTCACATTTCTTGACGTGGCTTTTAAAATTGACATTGGACTTAAGATGAATTATTATTAAATTTTAATTCAATTAATAATTTTAAAAGTCACATCAAAAAGTGTGTGAGTGGGTGTAACATTTTCGTAATTTAGATAACTGAAAGTTGAAGTATAGGATTACAAACTCCCTGGTGTGGGGGAGAATAACGCGGAAAGTGCTGGAGCCGAACTTTGTATCTTTTTGTTCCAAGCATTGGTTTATTTGTTGATATATAGGTAATAAAACCGTTTGGTCGTTGGCCAAAATGACGAAGGTGAAACCGCTCTTTGCTGCTCCCCATGTCTTCGTGACGGAAGGATCAACTTCCATATACGTCAAATGTTGTGAGTCAGGATTTTAGTTTAAAGGGGACAAGATTAAAAGATAAGAACAATAATTGATTAAAAATATTTGAAATATAAGGTTTAAATACACTTAAGCTTCTTGAACTATCATCTATTTTTTAAAAAGCTCTACAAACTTACAAGTGTGACTAGGGCTGTACGAGCAATTACAGTTTGAGTTTGCGGTTATTGTTTTATAATTGCAACCGATTTAGGTGGTTAGCCTATTTTCATAACTGCAACTGGTCTGTTCTAGGCGATTAGCGGTTATTTGAGGTACAAACTACATTGTTATAATTGTTTTTTATATATGAGTCATTTAGGTCTATATTTGTGTTTTAGGCCTTCTTTAGACTTTTTTTTAAGGCTTGTTTTAGATTGTTTTTAGTATTTTTGACATCTCTTTTAAGGCCAAAAAAACCCCATTTTGTGATACTTAGAATTTATTATTTATTATCATTTTTGGCCTCTTTTTAGTAGATTGTTTTTAGTATTTTTAATATATATATATATATAAAGGTATACAGTTAGCAGTTATTAACCACCTACCCTTACTTCTAAAACCGCTAACTGTCCTACCCTAGGCGATTAGTGGTTTTTTATAATTATTAGTTGGGACAGCACGTGCTTGGTTCCCTTTGTTGTATATCACTATAATTGTTAATATTATATTTTAACATCTTTACCTATAAATTGAGAAAATATGATATACTAAAAATGATCATTATATTTTAGATAAATCACTATTGAATTTTGAATCAAATAATGCTTTTTAGTTTAGATCAAAAAATGTGTACTTAAAAGTGTGAAAGTGGAAGTGAGGTAATTCTTTATTTCTAATTGTGATGTATATCATGTGTTGCCTTGTAACTTTGCAATTATTGACTTGAATTTTCAAAATAAATTTGACTAACACAATGACATAGAAAGAACAAAATTGAATGGGTCTAAATAACACACCCACCAAAATCTAAATTTCAAATCATATCAATTTAACATTATTTTCGTAGTCTATAAATAGTTGGGTATAACAAAACTATAAAGAAAAAGGTAGAGATTTTACCTTATTGCAACCTATGACCGGAATCCTTCGTTGGTTTCACCACATTTTTCTTCTTCTCTTCCTCATCATCCTCTGAAACTCTCGAATCTCGAATACAATAAAGCGTTCAAGGAAATCACTATCATTGTAGAAGAAGATTCAGAATGTTTGCTTTTGTGGAAAGAGGCCAAACCCATTTTCCAAAAAATGACAAAGATCAATAAAAAAAAAAAAACAATGTAAATTATCTTTCTTCACATGCAAATACATTGCTTTTCTCATAGAAGTCATATAAAATTTCGCATATATATTCAATTGAATAAAAAAAAAAAGTTAAAATTAAAATTCTTAATCTTCTCAATAACCAAACAGAGCCTAAGGCTCAAAATTAAAAAGGAGATAAGGATCAAACATGAACAATACCTTAAATCTTAGACCCGACGAAGATGTAGAGGCGAGCAAAAGAATTGTTGCCTAAAAAAGAAGTCTATCACACTTAAGAAAGTTCTTGCAATTACATATTCAGTTCAAATCTAAAAAATAAAAAATATTAATTAAGAGAATGTCATTTGACTGAATATGAAACCGTACCAGAAAGCGAGATATATTTGAGAAAATAGTGAACAAAAATGATGGTTAAAGAAGATGAACCAAACTTGAGGTTGCAATTCAAAACAAAGTAAATAAATGGTTATTTACTCTTTACGTTTCATTCGTAACTTTTGAAGGTGGTTGTAAATACAATTGTACTCATGTTTATTTAGTTGTAACTGTCTCTCTTTATCTAGTTGATGTTTATCTAATTATAATTGTCTCTCTTTATCTAGTTGTAAATAGTAATTTTACAATTTAAAGAAATTATGAAAAACAAAAATAACATTGCCTGATTTAACAATGTAGAATTAAAAAAGGGTAAAAGCGTAAAATTACATTATCAAATAAAATGTACTATTTACGAGACATTCACATTTTTTATATACCTTTAGGTAAGGATATCTACAAAAGCGGTTAGCGGTTATAACTTCCTTGTCTGTACAGTTCTAAGTGTGACACTTATATACATCAAATTACAATTTTATTGTAATTAAGTTATTTTTCTGTCATTATTTTAAAAATACTCATTTTCTTTTAAAAAACTAAAATCAAATTTTCGTTTTAGTTTTTTTTTTTTTTAATTTATTTGTTATGATTTGACAAGTCTTGACTTTTTTGTTAGCAAAATGTAAAGTGACACATCTTTTGTTTGCCTTTTAGTTTTGAATCTTTTGGCAGCTATGCAAACGACGATTTTACTTGCTTTTTGACAATCTTAGCTACTTTTATACGAGGGACATGCTTCAATTAACGGGTTTTTTTGTTCTTAAGGGTGAGCAAAACAGGAAATAGAGCAGTTTTATACATAGGTTGGAGAAAATTTGGGCGGCCAGCCAGGGCGTGTGCCCTCCTTCACCACCAGCTGGCTAGCCTATTGGAAAATATCCTTTTTTTTTAAATTGATTATTTTGTCATCCCACTATCTAAACAATTAACAAGAGTTTCGGACAGTATCAATGTTCCACATCAATCCACATAAAAACACAATCAAACCCTTGTCAAAAAAAAAAAAACCCTATTAGTACATTTAACCTTTGATGTACCAAAATTGAAGATGACCAAAATTTTGATAGGAAGTCAACAGTGTTGCGGCAACATGGGGAAGCCCTCGCCAAAAAACCATAACTTCCCCAGCATTAAGGCGGCAAAAAACCACCTAGAGACTTTGACCATCCTAATTGGTACCTTTCACCTTGTAATTTAAATAATGTGTAATAATGGTGGACGTTTGTTATAGATGACCATTTCCGACGACTAATATGTCTTTCCAAGCTTCATAAAACATCCAAGTGATCCCAGAGGATGGCATGACCTTTAAACAACTAGCACCCCACCCTCTGTAGAGTCCCCTCAGACCTTCCTCCCGGATAACTTCTGAAAGTGCTGCCGCCATGTGGGGCGGGCACTTACCCTCTAGAGCTCCCACCATCAGCCTTTTCCTGGCAACCTCCAATGGAAAGCTAATTGTGCTAGCCGTAAAACCTGTATGAAATTCCAATTACTCATTAAAAAAAATAGTTGAGAGTGATGATATTATTATAATTAACAGTCAAAACATTTGTCCATTATATCATTTAGGTTCCTCTGGCAAGCTGCATAGTTAAAGAAGAATGTAAAGCTTCAAATATACTGCATAAGAGTAATACAGTGATGAAGTACAAGTGCTCCCAAATGGTGCAATTGGCCCCATCTCCTTTACACTTGTCAAGAATAATGTTCCCTCTGTCAAAAATAGGAGGTATATCGACCAAGGAAGTCTGCCACTTCTTGCACTCAACCACATGCTAATTTAAACAGATTTTGAGGGCTTTTTTTTTTTTTTACCTTTTTCTTTTCTATACATAAGAAACCTTGTCTCCAAGATGCAAATATAAGTAAGAAACCAAATCCCAATAAATATGTTCTGTGAAGCTCATCCATGGGGAAAGATTAAGTTCTAGTTCAGACAAATGGATCCATAACGTTTTCAAAGCGACTATACAGTACCAACAGGAAGAGAAAAAAGGATGTCAATTTCTCATTATCTTTGTCAAAAGGAATTGAATGAGCTTGTCTTTTAAGCTTATATTGAAAGCAACCAAGAGAGAATTTTCATAAAGACCACACGATATTATGGAGGCAATGTTTCTCACCTGAAAGAGCTCCAAGCAGGAGCATCTCTGGACGATTTAAAGACTTCTTATTTTTTGCTTCGCAGTAAGATTTCTTCAATTTCTCGTACATGAAATAGTAACAAGTACTGTAAGGAAGCATGCCAATCAGTGTAGGTGAGATACCAGCATAAAAGGCGCCAATCCCACCATCCCTATAAATTTTGCTAATTGCAATGCTTAAACAAGGGTATGCTTCACGACTGACAGTCAACCGATCCTGTAATAAGTTAAAAGGAAAACAATCAGTTTCGGAGCAACATTCTTCGATGTCTTAAATATCATCAAACTTCAAAATAATTAAAGATTACAAGTTACAAGGGAATACATAATACAAAATCTACTACCAACTAGAACAGCCAATAAAGACATTTCCAACTATAAACGCAAGGGATATATAACATCATCATGAAATAGACCAGCAGAGATTTTGAAGCAGGGCAACAAGAAGTTGAGAAGAAAAGCTGAAGGGAGAGAGAAGAAGCAGGGAAGACAAGTAAGAGAAGAAGAAGAAGAAGAATAAGCAGAAGAAGCCGGAGGAGGAAGAAAATTCAGGAGGAAGAAGAAGACAAACAATCAATCATTTTTTATTCATCAAAAGCTCCTTATCGAAGTACAATATTATGCTTAAATAGACTAGGGATTAAACCCTAACCCTAGTGATACTTGGGTTGACAGCCCACTAAAATAATATAATGCCCAAATCAGAAAAATAACATAACTAGTCCGAAAAATAAATAACAAAACAAATAACAATGCGGAAAATAACAAAAGTGCCCATAATTAGGTCTCTAGCTCTCAATCACCAACAACAAGGTCATGGGCTGAGTCATCCTCTGACGTTCGGTGGCTTGTGTCTAGTGTCCCCACCAGATCTTTTTGTGTAATAACAGAAAAAAGATTAAATTTTTAATGTCCAAGAACAACATAAAAGAAGTGCCTGACTAGATTCTCAAATTTTTATTTTCATAAGGATGTCCCATAGTGCAAATACCTTCAAAACTTCAAGGGGATGGCACACAAGTGTGCTAACAATTCCAGCAGCTGCACCAGCCACAGCAACTGGAGAAATCCAGGAGAGAGAAAACTTCAAACTCACACGACCAATTTGCATCCTCGGGCATTCAGTATGATTCCATGTCTCTTGTGCTGATGTCATTGTTCGTTTCACACACTCAAATGTTCCAAGCTCAATTGCCTGAGTGGGGATTATGCGGAGCATATTGATTCCATTGCCAGCCCATAATCCTTGCCAACCATGCTGCTCAACCACCTGAACGAAACTACCAACAATGTGTTTGGATCCAACACCAACCACCATTCTTGTCCTGAATATTTCACACGTTACAAGTCAGACTACATATTTTAACACTTCTCATATATAGTTATCATAAATTTGATAAAAATAAGAAATGCCTCAAAAAGTCCAATTTAATTAAGGTCCAAATCTTCAGAACGTCAGTGTGGATAAAGAAACCTTTTGAACATCATTTAACTTCCTAGATTGACTTGGATGGGTTGAGATAGTCACTGATGTACGTGAGCACCGTAAGTTGGTCATGCAAGATTTTTTTGTAAAATGGAACTCCAGAAGTAGTCTGGCAAAAATGCTGTCAACTTTGCTATTCAGCCAAGTTAAATCATTCTTTTGGATTTTGCGTACAAAAGGGCAGCTCAACCCCGTTCTGAAGCAACCCAACCCAAACTTTAAGTGAACCTTGAATACCCATCTTTAAATAACTGGTTAGTATTGTATACATGATACTCATCCAAAATTTACAACATAAATGTCCACATGTGTGTGTGTGTGTGTGATATATACCACAAAGCTCATCAAGAAATAAAACATTCAAAGAAATAATTCAGATTTGGTCATAGAATTTTAAAGTGAACCTTCATAAAAGCTACTTGTCAAAAAACCTATCAGAGTTCAAAGCATACTAAATAGCCTGAAAGCATTTGAGCAATTATAGGTAAGTATTTAGTTCATTACTTCATTTGCATATGCTGATGTAATAGAATCATATGAGTGCATAGCAAATTAGTGATTCAAATGGAGATGGTGTCAACAGTAGTGTAAAATTAAGCTGTTGTAAAGGGCAAGGCAAAAAGGGACCTTGTCTGAAGTAGTAAATAAAGAACAGACGAGACAAGGATTTAAAATACCATATAGAAACAAGAAGGTATAAATTCCAGAAATGTAATTTACTTTGATGAAAACACCAGAAAAGTCATAATTATTCATTGAAAAAAATGAATACCACTAACATAGTTCAAACAAGGTAGATAACTCCATGAGCTGAATCCTAAAGACTCAACAAAAACTAGCTTCAAAAACAGTCCATCAACAGAAAGCAAGATTATGATTGGGAACACACTTAGTCCTAACATTATGTCACCCTCACTAACTTGTGGCAGACTTTTATTTATTTGTTTTTGTGTAAGTAATAAAAATCTTATTACAATGAAGGGGAGACCTCATGTACACCTGATGTGCATACCAAGCCCTCCTAAAGAACTAAAATAAAAAAGAAAGGGAATCAGTAAATCTACAAAATAAATCTTAGAGGTAGGGGTCGGCATTCCAAACAAGAAAAGTTGTGTTTTTCAAAACACTGGTTTCAGCTCAATGATAAATAACCCCACACCACTAAGCATACAATTCTTTATTTCTCTCCAAATTATCCACGTTAAGCAAAGGGGGGCAGCATTCCCAACAAGAAAAGATGTGTTTTTTAAAACAACTTTCCACCTGAGGATCCAATGGATCCAGTGAAATAGAAGGAAATGAACATAATTGAATTGATAAGAAAAGTGGCCCAAATCTATGGCCCAGATGATATGATACTTGAACCACAATTAGCACATTCTAATGACATCAGCAGGAGAGACCTGTAGTACTTCAGATAAAGTTAAAAGAGTTCATGAATTGTTCAAAAATGACTAGTGAAATTTACATTTGAAAAAACTTCAATTTTTAAAAGAGTTAGTCACAAGTATTCCCAAGTAGAACTATAACAGGCAGCTGATACCCACAACAGATGATCATAAACAGGTGAAAAACTCAATACTTTACTATTTACACTCTCTATCTTACTTTATAGTTGTCAGCTACAAACATTAAAGAGTTCACTATCTTTCGGTCCCACTAGGTATGACCTCAATTGAACATGTGATTTACATAACTTTAAGAAACAAAATAAGTAGAATTAGCAGTCACTCATCGTACAGCATTACTGTATTTAAAAAATGAGCAACATGTACCAAAATGGAGATTGGCATATAAAGAAAAAGTAGGAATACCTCTAATAGAAATTTTCAAAATAATCTCCTTACAGGGGCGTATAATTATATGTTTTTTTTTTGATAAGGACAGGGGCGTATAATTATATGTGCTCAAAAAAGGGAATAAACCCTTGAAAATGAAACCATTCTTATCTTGTTTTTTTTCCCCATTGATCAATACCACACTCGTCAACATACTTATTGAGGGTGGCAGTGCCATTTGACCCAAAGGCCATTGGCTTAAAATAAAACCTGTTTAAAAAAGACTGGTTCTTTCATCATGTGGAAAGTTTACCTAGATATATTCTAGAATAATGATATGGCATATAAGTATATAATGCCTACAAACATCATATAAACTTAACTACATGGTATTAAAAAATTAATTAATTACTTAACAAGCCTCAAGAAAATCAATTACTATCTCAAGCTCTTGTGGTTCTGATAGAACAAGAGTTCTACAATCAACAACATTTTTGTATCAAAATAAAGCAGCTTAACAACTGCAATGGTCTAAACAGCATTTCACAGAAACCAATTACTAATACCCACTTGACAAATACACCAAATTGTCACATTAAGATTCCAGCTAGCTTAGCCAGTAACTCTTTTGGCCTCTGCCTGAGATCAAATCAGCTTCGTATGGGATGGAGCGTTGGGAAAGGCTACCTCCCTTTTTTTATCCTATAAGAGCATTCCTAATGGCCTCAACAAAGTAGCATTTTGTCTACTTTGTTGAGGTAATTTAACTAAAAGTATAAAAAACACCTTCTAATGGACTCAATAATTTAACCTAAAATATCTGATGAGTTTACAGTACTCATCAGGTTTGATGAGTACTGTACACTCATCCAACAATATAAAATTAATATTTTTGTTTTTTGCTTTTGCTTTTTTTCTTTTTCTTTTTCCTTCCCCTCCTTCCCACGCACTGTTCTCTCTCCCCCTTTTTCTTTTTCTTCTTCCTTCCTCTCTCGTCACTGTCTGCACGCTCTCTGGTTTGGCTTTTTCTTTTTCTTCTTCCTTCCTCTCCCATTTCTTCTTCCTTCCTCTCTCGTCACTGTTCGCATACTGGTGCTTTGTTTTTTCTTAGCCACCGGAATCGAAGGTTTTCATTATTCATTTTTCTTTTTGCTTGGGTTTCCTTTATTAATCAAATTCTTTGTTTGTTTCTCTTCCTGTGATATAAAAATCTTTGTGGGTATTTTATGATTGGGTTGTTTGAGCCCAGTCTTGGTCTTTTGAATGCCTCTCAATTTCTCTGATTGGGATTTACAGAGTTTGGATTCTGAATTTGAGAATTCTGATTGCAAGGGAATGGACAAGGCTGAATTGGGAGCAGTGGTGATTCGGTGGCTTGGTTTTAGAATTTGGGAGTGGAATCTGATTGAGATTTTGAGGGTTTTGGGGTTGATGAAGATGGCTTGTGATGGAGACGAGAGGGAGAGAAGAAACTCGGGAGAGAAGACGAGTTTCTGGAAAAAAAAAAAACAAAGAAAAAAACTTTAAAAAATAATATTTAAATAGAATAGTGATAATGGGTAGTTAATTTGCTGAGGCTGTTAGGAGTACTTTAAAAAAATTGATGGTTAAAATACTGAGAAATGGTTTTTCAGATAAATTGGCTAGTAAAATCTGCTGAAGCCACTAGGAATGCTCTAAGCGAAAGTCACCTTCACTGTCTAGCGGCCACCCCCAACCCCAACAAAATGAACTTTGAAGGAACAAAAGGGAGATTATGCAGCATAAAGAACGAGTTTCCATAATGATTAAAGCAGAAATATGTATAGCCAATATTCTTGGTTCTAAGCCTAAGCCTGGGAAGTAGCATGCTCCTTTGCCTTTTCCAACTATGCAAATTTTCTTTTACTGATTTGAACTGATAGGTAAAGTATCATGCTTGTAGAGATCTGAGTTCATAAACATCATATATAAAATGTGATGGAATATGCATTGAGTTCATGAAATAAGAAATAACCAAAGCCAACCTGATGGTCTCAAGAGGAGCAAGTATAGCTTTGGTCATAGCCCCTGCTAATGCCCCACTAAGAAACTCACCAACTTCTCTAGTCCTCAAGAAACCCTGAATTGCATCAAAGGATGTCAATTTGACAGAACCCATTATAAAAAATTAAGAAAAAAATAGTCTCTTTCAGCTCCTAAATGAAGTGCACAAAGTAACCTTAAATAGGGAGAAATCAATACAGTAGAAAAAAAAATCTGTGCAATAATTCGAAAAAATGAATTCTAGTAACGCAAGCCTTAATATACATGGGAACAACAAACCACACCAGGCGCAGATATTATTTAATAACCCAGTTATCAAATCCAAAGATATGATCATTAGAGCCAAAGAATATGATATTTGGACTACTTGAACACATAGCTCAGTCAAGTTTACTGTAGGAAAGTCCACGAAGCAACTGGAACATGAAGTACCGCAGTGTTCAAGTAGTCCAAATATCATATTCTTGCAAGGAACTCATTGCTCACTTGCAAGATGATTCTTTGGCACATTATCTAATTCATGTTATTCTAATGTGAATGCTGATTGCATTAGGTCCTCAATGACTATTGAACAGTGCTCTAAGTAGTATTCCCTCGCATCTGATAATATGTAGGTAAGTTCATAACATCAACTTAGCATTTTTTTCAAATTTTGTATAACTAAACCCTAGCTAGCCGAATGCATGCATGTAGAGCTTTGAATTGTTTAAATTTTTGTAACAAGTTTTAAAGAAGATGGCTAGCATGAATTAGACAATACATTGCATGCATTTAGTCAAAAAAAAATATGTCCAAGTGCATATAGTTTACGTAGGAAAATTTAAAAGTTCAAACTTAGGTTTTTAAAAGTTAAAATTTGCATGAAAGGTGGGCTGAAATTCGAATTTTATGAGGGAGGAACAGCCAGCCCTCATTCCATGCGAATTCTTGGTTCAAACTGTCAGCATTTCAGTTCCAAAATTCGAATTTAAAAGACCTAGCAATCTGCCATTAGTTGTCATTCGAATTTCAAGCAAAAAGACCTACAATCTAGCTAGTTTGAGTTTAAACTTCAATGGCCAGCTACCATGCCTCCAGACCTGCGATTTTTGGTTTTTTAAACCAACATTTAAACTCCCATAATCAGCTACAACAGCCCTTTTGAAATTTCAAATCCAATTCCTAAAATCTAGCTATTTGAACCAATTTGAACAAGTCAACTTTGGAGTCTCTCAAACCACTCGACCACTTAGTATTCTCTCATCCAATTCATTTGCTCATCTTTCATTTTTCCAGCACAGACTTCAACCCTTCAGTCCTCTCACAATCCTCTCTCAAAAACCAAAATTACCTAGCCATAGAATCACCCAATTGGTTTGTCTTGAGTTATGCAGGCCAGTAGTTAATCCATATGCTTGTTGGTGGATTGCCGGCAGCACTCAGAGTGCTGTTATGTAAAAGATAGTATCTTCGTGCCTTTTGTGGTGTCTATGAATATAAATAAATGATATAAATTTTGAAGACCGTGAGAGGACTTTGGAGGATATTAAGTCTTTATTTTTCAACACTTTGTATCTTCGGACAACTGTTTATGTTTCTCCTTTGATGATTAATTAGCATGTTTTTCTTGTTCTTTTCACCTTTACTAGTTAAGTGGCTTCTCTTATATGTTTCATGTATACTTGGGGGTGCGTTACGCTTTTAGTGACATCTCGATTACTTATTAGAAAAACATTGATAAAACATGTTAAAATATATGATTTCATCGTAAGCATTCATTCATGTCCTGGAACTCTCTGTCCCGAACATAAAGAGAACCCAAATTGATCCATATTATACTAAGTAGTAGATTCTAAGTGTGTCCTAAAGCAATAGGCTAAGTTGTTTCAATAAACTTAGCTACTTTAGGCCTATTTAGAAATTTATGGACCATAGATAGTAAACCTAGTTAGAAATTTTATAATAAAAGCTAAGTTAATGGGGATGAGATGAACGTCATAGGACTCTGAGATGTTTAGGCTAATGGGGAGATTGCATTTACATGATTATCTATTTATGTTATTTCCAAGTAAAGGGTTCAATCCCATATGAGTAAGTGAGTCGTATTACCTATAAAAAGAATAAATCCCTGCACTGCAAAGATTCAAATGAGCCTGTAACAAATATTTAATTATTCATGATAAAAAGAACCACGCTGGCCTTCCTTTTCGTTTCTTCTTTTGAAGATGGGCTTTCCTTTCTTGACCATTTAAAATGACCCAGAGCCCTCTTTTCTTTTCTTTTTCATTTTCCCGTAATATTCCCGGCAACCAAGCAGAAGTCATATATAAGAAAATAAAAAGAAAACAGAGATCCGACACTCACGTTGAAGGCACGTCCGACGTCAGGAACTTGAAATCCGAGGTCGAAATTGCTCTCCTTCTCGATCTCAAGCTGTTTGGGAAGCATTATCGTTCCGTACAACACGTCCCCAAAAACCCCAGCAGAGCTCTTCTTCTTTAGCGACTGCGATTCAAATGCCATTTTTTTTTTCAACTTTGTGTTAGCAAAAATATTAAAATATTCTTTCTTTATGGGATTTGATTTCACAGATAGAATATGCATATGCAACTTTATACGATATGAATGTCCATGTGAATAAACATGTAAGAACACAGGAAGCAAACAAAAGAGACACAAAGCTTTGTTGAGAATTGACGTGCCTGAGAGTGAGAGGAAGATTTTTGGGACATTACAGAGAGATTCTTTTTCTTTTTCTTTTTCTTTTTTTTTTCTCTTTTTTGGCTTCTTTGGGGACTTTGGTCTTCGGAGGTTTTTGGTTTTGAATGTTTTTTTTCTTTTTTGGTGTTCTGTTTTTCACTTTATGGTTTGTTTTTGTATAGGGTTTCTTTTTGGAGGACCAAATTTGGGCGCTCTTTTGACTTCGCACTAAAAGGACTTTATAGATAGATTCAACCTCTCATCAGAACATCTATTTAAAAAATTTAAAAATTTAAAAAAAAAAAAAAAAAAAAAAAAACCCCTCTCATCAGAAAGATATACCTTGATTATATTTCATCAATTCAGCAAATTTAGTAATGAGCCTAGACGTGTCAACTCAAGGCTTTCAAATTTTTATACTAACGATAAATTCAATTAACAAAATTAATAAACTATAATTTGTATAATTAGGTTAGGGTAAACTTGAATGAGTTAATAAATGAGTTAATCTCATGTCAACTCGCTTAATCCATTAGTGACTCACAGAATCCGTATAAATTAATTTAGATTTTTTTTATAATTAAAAAACAAAACCCTAAAAAGGTTTAAATTCATATAAATTTATTTTTATTAAAATTATTTTTTTTTCCTTTAAATTCATATACACATTGAACGGGTCAAACGGGTTGTGTTTGGATCAACCTAACACAACCAGTTTATTAAATAGATTGTGCGGGTCAGGTCAACTCAACATAACCTATTTATTAAACGGGTTATGCAAGTCGTGTTTGGACACCCACTTATTTAAATAGATTATGTTACAATTTAAGAAATTAATCTGTTTAACTAAATAAGTCGACTTTAAATTTATGCGTGAGTTGAGCTTATTCGACCCTTACACACCAACTCAAATTGCCAACCGGCAAATGTCCACTAATGAAATTGCACAAGTTCTTTTATGTGGATGTAGGCTGTACCTAAATTAAACTCATTTTGAATTGGAGATTCAGTGCAAATCTGCATGATTTAATTGCGTGATTTAGGTCTGTCCATCTAATGAAATTAACAGAATTTAAATAATATTTTTTATCTAGTAATGTGGGATACACATTCTTTGTTAAATCATTCTCTCTCTTTATTTTATTTTCTCTCTTTAAAATAAAAATATTAACATACAATTTAAATTACAAAATAATCAAAAATTATTTTTATCATTGTATCACATTAAAATATGACATTCATATAATTGATTTTGTTAAATGCTCTGTCCTCTGGAGGGACAAAGGTGAATGGATATGGTCTTCCAATTGATATTTATGGTGTATTATGTCATCTGTAGCCGTAGGATAAGAATATGATCTTCCAATTGATATTTATGGTGTATGATGTCATCTGTAGCCGTAGGATAAGAATATGATCTTCCAATTGATATTTATGGTGTATGATGTCATCTGTAGCCGTAGGATAAGAATATGATCTTCCAATTGATATTTATGGTGTATGATGTCATCTGTAGGATAACAATATGATCTTCCAATTGATACTTACGGTGTATGATGTCATCTGTAGGATAAGACCATACTAGCTGAGCATAGTGCTATTCATAAGCTAAGATCCAAAAGGACAATATATATATTTACCTAAACATATATAAAAAGTGGGAATGCTTGCTCAATAGTGATTTTTATTTGATGGTATAATTTTACGATTTTGCCCTTATTATTTCTTCATTAGTTAAATTAAGCAAGGTTATTTTTGTTTTTCACCATTTCCTTGGATTGTAAAATTACTATTTTGCCCCTATTTACCCTTCAGCTAGCTAAAGAATTTGCTGGGTAATTTTTTCCTTCACATAAAAAATTATCATTTTGACCTTTGAGTTTATTAAGAGCCAAGTTTTTTTTAAGGGATTTTTTGGTCTTTTCCTTCATGCGTAAGTTTGATGTTTTTACCCCCTTTAAATCCTTCGACTTCAAAAATAAGATGGACTTTTTTTGTCTTTTGAGTATTTTAATTACCCTCTTATCCTTTATGAATTGTAAAAAGTAGAAGATTTTATGGGGTTTTTGTCTTTTCGTTCGTTTGGTTAGAGTTCTTTTCCTTGTGCACCGCAAATTGACAATTTGGCCCTTGCTCAACTACATTAGTGAGCAGCTTTTTAGTCTTTTCACAACACACAATTGACCGAGTTATTCTCTTTTACACGACCTGGGGAAGAAATGTAATGATTCAAAAAAAAGCGCTAGCCACATCTGCGCTATCACCCCAAAATGACTAGTCAATTTTGAAGTTTTTCTAGAATCATTTATAAAACTCAGTTTCATCTAGTAACTAGGCAATGTGGGACTTAGCACTGATAACTCTTTTTATAAACCATCCACTCTATGTGGGCTATTTCTCTCTTCCTAATATGGAACCGGGGTGTTACAAACTCCACCTCGTAAACTCCTGACATCCTCGTCAAGGCCACATCATGCAATACTCCAGTACCACACTATCTGGCGTTACTAGGTGGCTTTGATACCATTTGTAATGACCTAAAGAAAAATACTGGCTACTTCTGCGTTATTACTCCAAAATGACTAGTCAATTTTGAAGTTTTCCTACAATTACTTATAAAGTCTAGTTTTACCTAATAACTAGGCAATGTAAGACTTAGCACTCATAACTCTCTTTATAAACCATCCACTCTATGTGGGCTATTTCTCTCTTCCCAATATGGGATCTGGGTGTTACAAGATATGAGAGAGAAAATCAAAGAATATCTTCTCTACCTCCTCTCGATGACATTCTTCAGACCTTTGAAGAGAGAGAGAGCCCCAAAAATGGGCGATTTTGGTGTGGTGAGTGCTATTAAGGATACGATTTTGCACAAAAAGGAGGATTTCATCTACTTTGTATAGAGTGGCTAGATGGGAAGATATATATATATATATAATTAAAAAAATAAAACAAAACAAAACAAAAACAAAAACAAAAAAAATAACCGAAGACTTGAAAGCCTCAAATCAAGAAATGGCAAAATTGAGCACAGATGACAAGGAGCTAAGGCGAGCGTGTGAGGCCACGAAGTAGAAGATCGTGATGTCGATCCCCGTGGCCAAGACCAGAGGGATTTGGGGCAAGTTCGTCAAGCTGGGCCGTCAGATGACCAAGCCTAGGGTTCTTGCTCCTTCTAGTGAGTAGTATTACCATTTTTTGCTCCTAAGCTACGTGATTATCCTCATCTATCATTTTATCTCAATTTAAGATGTTAATTTTGTCCTGTTTGACCAAAATATGATCAATTTCAATTCTTTTAAGCTTATGTCGTTGGGAAATGTTGAAAGCAAAAATGGGGTTTATGAATCATCGAGAAAAAAAAAATAGGGTTGAAATAGTTGATTTGAGATAACTAACAATAAATTATTGATAACAATATTCATCATCAATAATAAACTCAGAACTTCTAAACAGACATCGCTAAAATATTAACAAATAATCACTAACTAATCAAACCTGACAATGCAAGCCATTCACTTGACATCTTAATTCTAGTGAATTTGTCACTCTATAGCCTGGCAACCTGCTAATTTGCAAAACAACGAAGCGTTTCACAAGTAGAAGAAGTAATTACGTAAGTCCATGACTTAGTAAGTAAATTACTATGAAACTGGTTTATGTAATTGTAACACCCCGATTTTAGATCAATAAAACCGTAAGCAGAAACCTCCGGTTTCCACGTGACGTTACTACCTCAGAGTTCTAATCTCGCAGCGGAATATATTTTTTTCTTTTAAAACACCTAGGAATACCTCAGATAACACAACAGAGCTGACTGAAATACCTCATTCCACAAAATATTATAACATATGTCAAAATACAAATCAGATTATACAAGACATACAAAACAACATGAGTGCCACAGATGGCATACAGTTGCCACATCAAGCTTATACAATTAGATAATACAAATCCTAAGCTAAGTTAATGTCATAATACGAATACAACATATAAAACATAAATCAATTAAACTAGCTCTTCAAATACTAGCATCACAAACACAGCAGACAATCAATCCACCATCCAAATCAACAAAAGGGTTCTTCGCCCTCAGCCTCAAGTCCTGCATTACACACTGTGGAATTTAGTGAGTCAACTGTTTTCAATAAATATAAGGATTACCGATTTCATTAGTTATCACACTTATGAAAATAACATCTTCACATGATTATAAAATCAGCTAAAGAGATTTCCAAACAGAAACCATTTAACATAGCTGATAAGATAAGCATATGAAAAAGCTAGTAAATAATATAACCTCAGCCATAAATATATATATGCATTCCACAGCCCATAACAATGAAACACATAGATACATATATGTCTAAAGCAAGAAAATAATAATGAGATGAAATGACAGTTTTAAATGCAAGTTTTATTTCTTTTCTTTCACTCCTCTCGTGATGAGCCGTTCCTCGGTTAGCGGATATTTTTGGGAGCCGTTCCTCCCCTCCATATAAAGCTTATTTGTTTGTTGCTGAAAAACTTTGGTCTCAGCCTTGTTATTATTAAATCTTTCACGGCGAACTCTAAGGTCCCACTGGCAGCCCATCTCCTCCTGCTACTCACCAGCTTTGTTATTAACATATTTATTAGTCACAACAGTATTCACAATATGCATCAATCACACGCAAACAGTTTTAGGCAGTCAATAAATAAATCTGCAATCATTATATTATTAAAATCAGTATCATTTCTCAGTAAGTATAAATACTTACAGTTCTTGTAGGCTGCAGATATGAATACGTCACAGACACGTACTGCAATTTAATTTAAGCTTTTCATTAGTTAGGAATTTAATTACATCCTATTACGTCCTTTATTTATTTTAACTACTTAATTTTACCTAGACATTATACGGCATATAAAAAGGGTATTAGCATTATTACATATTTTTATGGCATTTACGTAGTTAATGCCAAAATATTATTAAAGTAAAATGGACATTATAACAGCATTAGTATGCTAAAGGCTTAATATTTTTGCATAAAATGGATATAGTAACTCCATTACTATAAATAATGGATATAGTATTTTAAAAACACATGGGCGGCATAACAGCATAATTATGAATAATTTATATAATATCTTTGTAAAATTTTGGCAGAGTAACAACATTAGTATAACTAATGTTAAAAATGTTTTAAAACTTTAGGCAGCGTAACGGCACATTTATGGAACATATAATTAAACTTGAGCATTATAACGGTGTTTTGATAATTTAAATAAACAATATATATAAAAATAGAGTTTAAAACTTTGCTTAAAATATTCTCCAGATATAAAACTATACATTTAAAGTAAAAATGAAAACTTGTAACTTTAATCACTTACCTAGAAAAACCACGGATGAGACTTAGCTTTATTCTTCTTTCTCTCTCTCTCTCTCTTTTCTCTCTTTTCTCTCTTTGCCGTGGGTGTGTGTGTTGCCTTTAAGAGTGAAAATCACAAGGCTATGCTTCCTTTTTATAAAGAAATGAATGGCCAAGATTTTCCTATTATTTTTTATCCAATGGATGGGGTAAATTCATGCACATGGCCGGCTATTAAGAGAGGGGAAATTTGTTGTTTTTGTAATCATGAAGAATCTTATCTATACACTAATAATTCATTGCAATTCATTTAACCTATCAACAATTCATTCTGAAGGTGTGAAAGCCATAAGGAGAGTGACGTGAGGCTAGGTGCAGCCCCCTCCCATTCATTTATCCAATATTTTATTGTATTTTTTTGTCTTTCTATTGATTTTCGTCCAGCCACCGTGCTGGATGGTTTGGACGACTTTTCGTCCCTTTCCCGAAATCTGAAAATCATGAAATTTGGAGGGTAGATAGAGGACTATGAGACGAGTATTTTTGCTTTCGAATCAACCAAATCGGAGTTCGTTTGACCCTATTTTCATTATTTTTAGTTTAAAGTCCATTTACACTTTCCATTGTACTAGAGTCTAAAAGTGTTCCAATAGACTCCAAATTTTTACCATATGTTCTATAAACACTACGTATAGATAGAGAACTACGAAGACCAAGTTTTCCGAATTTTGAATTAATCAAATCGGAGTTCGTTTGACTTATTTTAGTTTAAAGTTTATTTACACTTTCCATTGTATTAGAGTCTAAAAAGTGTTTTAATAGACTCTAAATTGCTACCATGTGTTCTATACACACTACATATATAGTGATTAACTTCATAGTAAGAATCGGGTATTTTTATGGTCATAAATAATTATTTTTCTTGGGCGTCACATCCCACATTTAATATTATCATACTAATAATATTAACATCTATTTAATCATAATCAATACATTAAATACCCAATAGGTCTAATTAAATTTATTATATCTATTAAATCACCCAGTAATATTATTAGAACCCATATAATATTACTACCCATTAATTCATGGCTCATGAATTAAAATCTACCTGTCAATATATATATGATAAACATTCATGTAATCATATAGATTCATCAAAAATCATCACCGTGTCATATATAAATATATAATCCAACCTTAATATTAAATTAAGGCAACATAAACGACAGATTAAAATCTGGGGCGCTACAGTAATGGGCCTTAGGTAACAGTTGTAACTTTTAATCATTAAACATAAGTTTTCGCAAATGATGTGTGATGTCACTGTTATTACGCCATTTTAAAAAATTGTTTATTTTGACAAGTGATGACATGATTCCGATAATAAATCACTAGAGTTTTGATGTATAAAATTATGCGCTATACATATATAAGAAATAGTCATAGCTTTTTTCCGTATGGTCTACTCGAGCCCTTAATGTTATACTTCGAAATATTTAAAAAAATTTCTTAAAATATTTAGCAAAGGTTTTAATAAAAACACCCACTAATTTTATAAAGTATCAAATATTAATTTTTTTAAGAAAAGACAACCATCAAACGTTCGATTCTCCACCCAGTGGCGGAGCAAGGATTTTGGTCCAGAGGGGTCAAGATTTTTTTATTTATTTAAAAAAAAAATGAAATTGAACAAAATTTAATTAAAATATTATATAATACAACTAATGAAATAAATAAACAATTCAATAAAATTTAATTGTTATTTAAAACATCTAAATGTAACTTACAATTTATTTTCTCACGCCTAACACGTTAATTAATTCAATTGCCCTCGACGAATCTTTATACTTTGAAATCGCTTCATAATTTCTTCATTGTTGATAGTTTTGAATATATCTTTCTCAATGTACGTAACTAGACAATCTTTCATCCACTAATCTCCCATTCGGTTACGTAAACGATTTTTAACAATATTCATTACTGAAAATGTTCTTTCAACAGTAGCTGTCACAACGGGCAGAATCAATAACAATGTCACCAATAAATAAACCAATGGATACACGATATCCCTTTTCATCTATACCATCTTCTTAGCAAGCTGTCTAATCCCTGTAAGTGTTGCAAATTCTTCACTAGAACGCATGTCAATAATATATGTTTTAAGTTGATTGTCTAAGGTCATAAACTGAACAATTGAAAAATCATTCGGATAAAATTGAGCAAGACGAAGTAATTTCTTCTTGTTAAAAGAAGCAAATGATTCATCTGGACTCAAGCATGCAACACAAAGTAATAATTCAGTATTCGCCCCATTAAAACGATTGTTAAGTGCTTGTAATTGTATGTCTATAACAGTATAATAAAGCTCCACACAGTAATGATGTGAATTTGTCATGCTTTGAGCTTTTCATTGTGACCGCGATTGGTTCAAATCATCCATATTGGGGACAACAATTTTATTTTTTGCACAAAATACTGAAACTTCTTCAAATAAAGAGTTCCACCCAATTTCTTTCATAGCTTGTAAACGTTGCTTTGAAACATCAACCAACTTCATTACATTTAGAATATCTTAGTCTTTTCGTTGTAATGCTTGAGATAACTCATTAGTAATCCCCAAAACACTTTTCATCAAATGTAAATTGAAAGCAAATTCAAAAGTCTTGAGCGATTGAATTAGTATATTTGCTTCAGTTCTCTGTTCAGAATATAACCCATCTTCTACAATATCTTCAACTGCATCAATGACATAAGAAAACATGAGAATAAGACTAACAATTGCATCATAATGAGAACTCCAAAGCGTATCTCTAGGTCTCTTTAAATTCATTTCTTGATTCAAACCACGACCAGTAGAAATTTCATTATTTCGTAGTGCTTCTACAACTTCATTAGTTTGTTTTTCACGAAGTATGTCACGACGTTTGCATGATGCTCCAATAACATTAAAAACACAATTAACCAAGCTAAATAAAGTTGCAATTTGAATGTGATTTTTAGCAACAACAACTAAAGTTAGTTGAAGTTGATGTGCAAAGCAATGAACATAATAGGCAGATGAGTTATCGTTTAAAATAAGTGTTTTAAGTCCATTTAACTCACATCGCATATTACTAGCTCCATCGTATCCTTGTCCTCGCAATTTGCTAATACTTAAATTATGTTTGCTAAGCACTAACTCAATTGTCATCTTCAATACTGCAATTGTGGTATTGCTAACATGTGTAATACCCAAAAAACATTCAATCACATGACCCCGCTTATCGACATAACGTAAAACGATTGCCAATTGTTCTTTAATAGATATATCATGGGATTCATCAACTAGGATAGCAAATGACGAGTCTCCAAGATTTTTAACAATAGCATCTAGAGTTTCAGTTGCAGCAGCATTTGCTATTTCTTTTTGAATGTCTGGTGTGTTCATTCGATGATTTTAAGGAGCATTTTCTAAGACTACTTTGTCAATTTCTTCATTATGTTTTGCAAGAAATCGCAATAATTCAAGAAAATTTTTCTGATTACTCGAGTCTTTAGATTCATCATGGCCATGAAATTCTAATCGTTGTTGTTGTAAAAAATGAATACAATCAACGGATGCATTCAAACGAGTTCTATATTCCCTTTTATATTGATCTGATTGTTTGTCAAAAAATGTTATGATGCTTTGTTGCTAGTTTGACAAAGCTTCATATCTTCGGCGAGCTTGATTATGTGCACTATTGTGAGCCCCCACATAACTCTGTAACTTCTCTTTCTTTTTCAAATTTTTAAACCTTTCAGTAACAAACGAGTTTCCTCCTACTTGATTTTCAGTGTCTAGTCTGAAGAGATAACAGTATAAGCAATACGCAGCATCTTCTAAAATACTATATTCCAACCAATCATCATATTCTTTGAACAATGTTGGATTAAAACGACGTCATATTTTTTCAAATTGTGTTTTTGGAAAATTATGTTTTATTGGTTGACAATGTCCTATTTGTATATATGCTCTTCGAATTTGGTCTCTATCACTAGGATGATAATCCGAATTTTTTTTTCTTAAGCAAGGATCTACTAGTAGAACTTCTAAATCCACCTCGACACGAGCTCGTTTAGAATTTGATTGAAACTCAATAAAATCATTGTTGTTCTTCATAATTTCAGATAACTACAATGATATATTTCATACAATTAAAATGTGCAACAAAAACTATAGATATAATATATTCATAAATAATTAGTTTTAAAGAGCAATATAAATATAAAAGCTTAATTAATGTAAAAATTTGATTACATACCTGAAAGTCTTAAACTTTTTTGATAAATTTAGCTTCCCGAAAGAAATACACCGACCGCAATCCGCAATTCAGGTCACTGTGACTTGAATTTGTTCTACACAATCCGCAATTCAAGTCTTGTTTTATATACTCACAAAAAAAAAAGGGTCTCTTGTTTTATATAAGAAGTTAAGAAAGAGTAGGCTTGAATTTGTTCTACGCAATCTGCAATTCAAGTCTTGTTTTATATACTCAAAAAAAAAAAGTCTCTTGTTTTATATAAGAAGTTAAGGAAGAGTAGGCTTAGGCTGCTACTCTTCTTTTTAAAAAAAAAAGAAAAAAAAAACTACAATTGGCTGCTACTTATTTTTTAGGTTTAGTTTGATTTTGTTTTAATAGGAGTCTAGGCTAGGCTCTAGTTCAGTGATGCATGACGGTGATGCAATGCTTAGTTTTAGGTTTAATTTTTAATTTTTTTTTTTTTCTGGAAATCGTGTAAGTTCCAGTAAGGATTGGGTAGCACAGCTGCACAGCTGTAAATAGCAAGGCTGAAAGGACACATTGACAATCATAGAAGGGCTAAAAGTGACATTTCAATTTTGTTAAAACGATTCGTTTTGAATTTATTTAAACTACGCGTTTTATTTGTCTTCTTCCCTTTTCCTTCTTTCTTTCTTATGCTATCTCGCGGAATGCCTTCTACAACTGAACACAAGTTACACAACACTGCAACTGAAACTAAAAGTCTGAAGAAGAAAAAAAAAAAGCGCCGGGACTAGAGAAAAATTTCTGGGAGGTGAGGGGGATTTGACCCCTCTCGACCCCCTGTCTCCACCATCAAACATTTGATGAATAGTATAATCACATTATTTGCAAGCCTGAGCATGCACATAACATGTGTCAAAATAGTACATCAAACTTTTGATCCCTCCTCAAACGTTTGATAAAAAACCCTAGGACTATTGGATAATAGTACATCAAAAGTTTAATAATATATGAAAAAAATATTTTTTTTTGTAGGAGACCAGCACTTCGCCCCTTCCTCCTATAAATGAGACCCATTTCCTTCAGAAAACTCACCACTCTACCCAGAAAAACTCCAGAACCCCATTTTTAAAGATTGAAAAATAAATTTTAAGGAATAAGCTCTATTGAAGAAAATTATCCTCTCCAAAGGTAACCTTCAAAAATCAATACTTTCCTTTGTGTTGTATTTCACTATTTATATTATTGATAAACATGTTTTGCTTTTTCACTTATAAGAAGAGGATTTGACAACCTTTTATGTGTTAAATTTTCAAATAATTTTATTAAATGTATAACTTTGTGTTTTACCCTTTAAAAACGTGTTTACTGTATTGGTTAGGACTGTGTTAGACATAGGATTAGTCATGATTAAGTTTTGGGAAAATTTAGCTAGCATTTTGGCCATAATCAAATGTTCCACTATTCTAGGGCAAACGTTTGATCCTTAAGAACAAACGTTTGACCCTTAGTGTCAAACATTCGATGGTGGCCAAAAACACCTGATAAGTGCTGAATGTTACACATTCAAGCCCCTTAATTCACATATGTTAATCTTTTAGTTTCATTATAATATGATGTTTTGTATTGTTTTTGTGTTTTTCCCTTATTTTGTAGGTTTTGGAAGAAAAGCACTCAATTCCATCAAGTTCCGGGCTCAGAAGAGGTGTTGAAAAAAAGCTGAAGAATTTGGCTAGAGCCATATCCATATTTGGCTAGAGCCATCACTTAGCTAGAGCCATATCCATATTTGTCTAGAGCCATCACTTGGCTCGAGCCATATCCATATTTAGCTCGAGCCATCTTGCACGCTGAACAGTAAAGTCGGCAGAACCCGATTTGGAAAGATCCTAAACCTACTCCAACTCAATTTTGGACTTCCTAGGGTGCACGAAATTGACTAGGGTTGTTCCTAAACTCTATAAATACTCCCCTAAGTCCTCCAAAACAAATACACAAGCTTGAGGAGAAGAATCAAAGGCTTCAAATAAGAGTTTTTCTTAGTTCTTTCTTTCTTTTTAGTTTTTCTTTGTTATTTTCTTATGGGGATGATTTTCATCCGAATTATATGTAGCTAATACTTTAGTTAGGGCTCGATTGAAGCCCTAATCATGTCTCTTTAAGGTTTCAATTTGTCTTGCTACAATTTATATTTTGATGCTTAACTTGATTATTTCTGGTTTTCTTGAATTCCTCACATGTATGTGTTTGATCATCATATGCTTGTGATATGGATATGATATTTAGGTCAATTTAGATGACCGAGTCCTAGGCCTAATAGAGTAACAAAAGAACCCTATCACAGGTTCTTGAATTAATCAACATGGAAAACTGGAGTAGATATCATGCTCTAGGCTCCATGTGTTTGTCGATCTCCATAATTTTATGCTTTCTTGAAGAACAACTTAGTAAATACCATGCTAAATCCTTTGAGAAAGAAAAGAGTTAGAGTAGATGCCATGTCTAACTCATTGCTTAGGGAGATCAATAGCCTAAAGAGTAGATGTCATGCCCTTAGGTTGGCAAACATTGAGTATTGTGATATGGTTGTAGCATTGTGCATATTGTTTACTTTATTTGAGTATGATTAACGGTGGATATCGAAGTCCTAGCCCTTTATTCTTATTATTTTAATTCAATATTCTTATCTCATCTCATTCAAGATATTTTCTTAGGAATTGCTTTTTAAACATATTTTACCAATCCTCGTGGGAATGATCTCGTGCTTGCATACTATACTATCGTTTTGATCTTGTGTACTTGCGAGTAAAACGTGCATTTATTCGCCTATTTATTTAGGTGGATATTTGTACACCAACACCTAATTAAGGTTTTGGAAGAAATTAGCACACATGTTTTATGATTAATAGGTTATTGCATTTTTAGCATATTGTTGGATTATTTCGCAGTAATGGGATTACAAGATGCCTGAAAATTGGACGAGTATTTAAGGTAAGTAAACAACTGAGTATGAAACTACCATAGTTAAAGGTGTGACATTTTAGATGACTGAGCACGTTCTCCATTATGATCAAGTTTACGGATTTTTATAACATGATCTCTAATGCTTCATAAAGGTTACTTGCTTATATATCCTTATTTTTGAAATCAATAAACAATACTAACATAGTACGTCTTGGTCCATCGATACATCCGATGGGACGGTCATATGCTTACTATTAATACAAGTTGATTTTATGGTCAAATGTTTTATGAATAATGAAGGCGTTGAATCCAATTGTTAAAGATTTGTGACCAGCGCACCATTCTTTGAGTGGAGTCACCGTTATGGCTTTGCTACTCAATCTGAGCTACCTGAGATCGGACTCAGTTGAACTGCTAGTATAAGACGGTATGTTTGTGCAATGTGCAGAGCACCAACACTGTACCAGATGTTCTTTCAATAACGCGCAAACCCTACTAAGGGGGGTAATGTCTTGGGTAGACCATATCGTTAACATACAACTTAATTTATATTATATGTACAACATATTTCTTACATTAAAACCTAAGTATTAGATTACCCAGACTATGCCACTTCTCTAAAACAAACTCTATATTTTCTATGGCATAGTAAAGGGGGTCAAATACGCGATTTATGAAAAGGCCATGCTAAATTTATGATTTCCTTGGAAGCTTATTTGTAAAATAATTTCATACCATCCTACTTACAAAGTCAATAGACTTACTCAATTACTCTCATTTTCTCCTTATAAATATTTCGATATTTTACAAACCTTCAGGGATTTAACCGCTTTGGGATGTCTCACTGGGATTAAGGTGCTAAGACAGTAGTTCATATACTCAAGTTTGGTTCTATAATTGTAAGGCTATGTGTCCCTATTTATTAATGATAGAACTGCTGATATAATGATTCATCATTTTTTAATTCAGATAAATTATTTTGCTATTTACTCTGATAAATGATTAAGTAGTAGATTCAGTCATATGTCAGTTAGCTGATTTGGATACCCTACAGATACGCTACAACAGGTTGGCTAAGTTAATTGACTTAACCCGGCATACGTGGTGATTCCCAAGCCGATGTCTTACATATTTTCTTCCTAAAAGGATGAAGGTATTCTTAAGTCTTAACCTGAGCAATTAAGGCTGGGAGACGACCCACAAATTTAATTACAAATTTCTTGGGGCATTACACTTAACAGTTTTTCGCTTGGATTTGCACGTTCTCAAGAAAACATATGGTACAACACTGGTGCCTCGAATATTTCACAAACACAAATATACCGTTTTATATTAGCAGTTTGATCGAGTCTGACCTCGGGTAGCCCATGCTACTAGCGAAGCTATAACTGTGACCACATCCATAAAATGATGTGTTGGTTATAAAAACAACAAATGGAACCAAAGCCAAACATAAAAGTAAATCTCTTTGACCATAACGTCAAGCCCATGGCCATTATCTCGCTCAAGATGGCATACCATGTCATACGATACAAATATTGCTCATTTATTGTAAATCATATATATAAGCAAATTCATATGTAGTGGTCATAAACATGTTATAAAAATTGGTAAGCTCATGACATAAACTAAAACATGCTTAGTCCGCTCACATATCTCACAAGAAATGTATACAATTTCGTAATCAGTTACTTACCTCAAACCCTCACTCATATCCTCGGACATCTCGAATTCCCACTACTGTGAAACATTCCTACAAAATATATTGAGAGTTCTATTCTAAGCATGTAAAAACACTAATCATGCAGCACATGCACTAATCTATCATTAAAACCATAATAATGCATTTTTTTACCACTGTTGAACGTTTGGTATCGAGGTTGATCGTTCGGTTTTCAAAGGTCGAACGTTCAACCAATAACAATGGAATGTTTGATGACTGCTAGAATGCATAAATGACTCAAAGCTACTCCTAAAACTTATCATTTTCTTAACCCAAGTTCTTATTAGTCTCATTCAATCACAGTAAACCATATCAACGTGATAAAACATGAAAACACAAGTAAGTTCATAATCTTTTTAAAAGTTTTACTAATTTTTGCATAAAAAATTATAAACCTAACATGACATTTTAGAACCCACGAAATACTTGAAAAATTACAAGGTCAGTAAGACATCAACATGGAGAAAATATTTAAGGTTCAAGTGTTACCTAATAGAGGATGATATTCACCAAAAACCACTCTTTCTCTTTTTAGAACCTTTCTCTCTTTCAAATTTGAGTTGTTGGGATGCTGGGATGAACGGTGTGAGCTGAGAGGCGTAGGAGGGACTATTTATAGGGGTGGGGGAGTGAATAAAACAAATTGAAGTGGTCCAAACAGTGAAAGTACTTTTAGGCATGCTTGAATATTCGGAGTGTACAGGTTGAACGTTCGATGTACTATCTGACACATAGTTAGCACGCATGAACAGTACTACGCGACACACGATTGAACGCTCGTTTGGGAAATGGTCGAACGTTCGGCTAAGGGTAAAATTTTAGAACATGATTTTATGGTGTTTTTTAAATCATTGGTGTTCATTTTAAATAATTGAAGTTGCTTTATATTTGAGTGATTATTAGTTATCGGGTATAACATTCTTCCTTTTTTATAAAAATTTCATCCTCAAAATTTTAGTCCTTAATTTTGAAATACTTTGAAATTATTTTAAGAGGGATATAATCTTTTTGTGAGTTCTTGATGGCAAATCATAAAAATAAAATGAAATTAACTAAATAAATAAAAGAGTGCATAATATAAGCCACAACTGTTACCACCATGATGGACAAAGATAAAATAAGTCCTACAATAATATCGTTAGGCCTAAGTGTACGATCAATCAAAATGAAAGAAATAAAATAAAGGCTAACTAGGGGCTACTCCTTCTCATGGGAAAATGCTATCGTTTACCAGGAAATCATCCACCTCCAACTCTCAATCAGCTCTCTTCAGGATAGTGAAATTGTGGATGTCAATAATCTTCTCCGCGGTGGTCTCCAAGTCCTGTCATATGCTGACTGCCGTCCCTCGCTCCTCTACGAACTCTTTACGGAGTTCGCTGAGCTCATGGCGTAGCATCCAAACCTCTCACTCTAATTAGGTGACTATCTCTAGGATGCGAGCATTCATCGTTGGCTCGCTTCGAGCTGCAGGGGAAGCTTGAGATGATGTGACCCCATCTGACATGTGGGCGCTGCCATCCTCCACACATGAGGATCGTTCACTTCAAAGAACTTACTGGTGAATGGCCCCTCTAGATGTAGGATACTCCCCCAGCTGTGGGTATCTTGAAGTTCTCAATTATGTGGGTGATTAATGCCCCAAACAACAGGGTGGTGCCCAAATATGTCGTGTCGATCTGCCTCATGAATGAGATGGCGATTAAGGCGAAGTCAATGGGTACACGTGTCAGCACCGTGTACGTGCAAAGCGCCTAGTCAAATGTGATAAGGTTCGTGCTCATGATCGGGTGAACTCAACTAGCAATGATGTGGTAGACTAACCGATACTCATCTGATAGCTAGTTGATGGCAAACTCTCCAACTCCCTACACGGCCATAGCGTGGGGTTGTCCCTCGGCAAAGCACTCCACGAGTGCGGAGTGGGGAGGTGAATCGTTTGTCGACCATGGGTACTCAAAATCAGTACCCTCGGAGTGTGGGTGATGGCGCTAAAAAGGTCAGGGTCCATATGGATAGGGTGGCCTCGGAGCCACGTCAAGAAGTAGCTCTCTCCATGGTCATAGATGTTCACGTAGAACTTGCGAACCAACTCCGTCACTGCTGGAGCGAACTTGGAGATCATCTTCGTCCATCCCTAAGACTCGAAGAGCTCCGGGACCCTCTAGGACTGCTCCATGAAGTCTAGTAGGTCCACACTGCGCTCCACGAGTAGCGAACGTGCATCGAAGCGTCGAGAGTGGCGAGTCGATGCCTCGGCGTCTATGAACCTTGTAGTGTTGAACAATGGGGTTGGAGGTGGTGCGGCGAGTGCAGTGGTCTCTATCGTCTGTGTTGGGGTGGACCCGAATGCTGATACCTCCCCTGACTCATCATCAGTCCTACGTCGAATACGGATGATGAGGCCTTAGTGGTACCCTCACTCCAGCGTAGGGGCAGAGGTAGAGGGGTCAAGAGGGGTCAAATGCCCCCTCTCAACCCCCCCCCCCCACCCCACCCAATCCCAATTCAATTCCATCACTATGTTCCCCCTAAATACCGTTGTTGACCACTCTCAACCGCTCATCAAGGGCAAAGTTATTTTAGGAGACGGGGATCCAGATTAGATGCCCTCATGACTCACACCGACGTCTCTGTTTCATTTTGCTGTTTCTATGTTTTAAACATTTAGGTTATAAACTTAACAGAGCACATGAAAGAAGAAGGAAGACGATTAAGACTGTTTGTGATCAAAACATGCATTTAAATAACACAAAACGATTCGTTCAAGTAAATATGAGACAAACCGATATTACTTTTTTATACAACCTTGTCAGTTGTTTGCTTTGCCGCCGTTCTACACATCACAAATTGATTCATAGTAGCTACTAGCTTGAGTATGTGACGTAACTTACATCAAGTGATGTGGTGTGGGCTCATTTCTAACTAAGCTTTCTTTCTTACTTTTTTTTTTTCCCTTACTTGAATGCAAACTTGGTGTTTTAACCGACATTAGTAACTATAAGGAATTCTTTTTTCTAGATAGAGTTTATATATATATATGTTGGACTCCATCTATAAAAATGCAAGGTATGTCTTTGCATGAAAAAAAACACATGTTTTTTAAATAGTTATCACATGTTTTTTTAATAAAACTTCTTCTAACTTTGTCATTGCAATTCAAAAAATCACGTGCTTCTTACACGTAAAGAGACATGTGACATTTATATAGACTAGGACGTTGAAGCAAGTTCTTCTAGTTCAGTCGAAAGGAAATCTTCGATTAGAATTTCCTCTCACCACAAGATAAGGATTAAGGAATAATATTTGGTAAAGAGTTTTGTTTTGGATTGTTACATCATTTTCAAATTGATTATTTTTTATATATCACAATGAGCGATTCCATTGTTTATAGTTAAAACGAATAGTAACAAAAGGTTTTTCAAACCAAAATATCTCTTGACAACTAACTAAATTAACATTAGGTGTGACAAAATAAATTGTAAGTTACATTTATCTGTTTTAAATAATAATTAAATATTGTTGAATTGTTTATTTATTTTGTTAATTATATTCTTTAATATTTTTATTCAACTTTATTTTTTTCTATCTCAACCTGTCTGACCCAAAATTCGAGCTCCACCACCGCTCCGGCTTCTCCTCACACCTCCTACTCTGCGTTCCATCGTCCTGTCGCAAAAAGGAAAACTATCAAATTCTATCTTATGTGTGACCTAACTATGCCTAATGACCTTTCAAATTCAAACTCGAGCGTAAGTCTCAAAAGGGATAACCTATGTCGAATACCAAGTCAGGTTACAAATGATGGTACGATGATCCAAAACAGGGGTTGTAGCACTTGTGTGAAGAAAACTCACACAAGGACGTAGTCGGTCCTAACAAGGAAAAAAGAAATTCGTTAGGTGGTCGGGAAATTACAAAATTGTCCCTATGGGCATTTCTTGGTTATTTCCAATGGGTAAGAATCTCAATGGTACAAATGAGTGAGTTTACAATTGAGTTTTCATTTTGGCATTTCACCAAACATTTGGTGTTCGTGAAAAAATTGGTCATGGTGGGACCATGGGGGTAACGGGTCACAGTCAAAACACAATCACAACAGCGTGGGATTTAATCCAACATGTCACACACAAGGAAAATCAAGAAATTCAAGGTGATTAGGCATTTTCGAATTTGAGTGTAACGGGTCACAGTCAAAACACAATCACAACAGCGTGGGATTTAATCCAACATGTCACACACAAGGAAAATCAAGAAATTCAAGGTGATTAGGCATTTTCGAATTTGAGTGTAAAATCCCCAAATCCGAATGGTTTTGATTGGAATCTAATCTACCTTACAATTACAAATGATTCTAATGCAATCATATAGCCTATATATGCCATGAATTTCAACAAAAATAAAGAAACTCAAAAACCCCAAATCTAAAGCTTGAAACCCTAAAAAAATCAATGGGTAAAAAGCATGCTTACCTCGTTAAATCCTTGAAAATAAGCTTAAATCTTCAAATCTCGGATGATTCAAGGAGAGATGTGCCCAAAAATCGTTTTGGGAGATAAATTTTGAGAGAAAAGAAATTTGGGAAATGGGTTTATGCCGTTTAAAGTTGGTCTTATCACATTCTAGGTAAGGTCAAACATTCAACCTCAAACATTTGGCTCAACTGTCGGACGTTTGGCCCACTTCAATTTTTTTTTTAAAAAAAAAATGATAAGCCATTGCAAATTCTTTGAAACTTCATTTTAAGAAACATCACTTTAATTTCAAACTACGTAGTCAAAAGGAAATTCTAACTCATTTTTCTCATTTTGAAAATCCTTTCAAAACCAAAGAGTATTCTTCTACCCAAAAGTGCAATCATGGCCTAAATACAAGGTGCATGCATGTGTGACCTAATTATTCTAACTACGGATTATCTAAGCGTTGTATTGTAGATCAAATCTAATTTGAATACATTTAAATCTGATTTGATTTTATCTCCGATACCATTGGATTCTATCCATCTCCTTATAAATAAGGGCATTTTGTATTGTAAACTTTATCAAGTGAATAAGAGCAAAATATAGCCCTTAGGGCTTTATCCTGTTGACGTAAGTCATAGACCGAACCACATAAAATCTCTTGTCTCTATTTTCTTATTCCGTTATTTTATTTATTGTTCATTGCATTATGATTTCTTTTATATTCCAATCTCGTAATATATTCTAACAACTGAGATTGGGAATGTGTAGTTTGCTGTTGAACGAGCAAGGCTACAAGATGGATTTTCTTAAGCTCCTATGATGACAAAATAAAGATAATAATAATTTAGATAGTAGCAGGGTAATTTTAGAAACTTTGGACCTCTCAAAACAACTGAATAGTTGAACTACTAAATACTTAATAATATTATTCATTAGTCTTCTCCTTAAATAAGTGTTACAAAACACTTTTGATAAGAACAAAGTTGATAAATGACATTAGGTTTCTACTATAGATATTAATACTACTACCACTACTAACTCCTGAGGATACACCCTTTTATTATAGAATTATACTCATAAAATATCTTATTCTTGGAGTTCTATTGCACAACTACTCTCCACTTCCCCTTGCTAGTGTAAACCTCTTGCCACATAACATATTTGAAGGTGCACATTGGTAGTGTTGTAACAACCTAGAGAAATGCGCTAGCCACATATGCCCTATCACTCTAAAAGAACTAGTTAATTTGGAGTTTCTCTATAATTTCTTATAAAATTTAGTTTCACCTAGTAACACCAAGCTATATGGCACTAGAGCACTGCATCACGTGGCTCTGACAAAAATGTCAAGAGTTTAAAAGGAGGAGTTTGTAACACTCCATTGTAGCCATTTGATTTTGGACTCCACCATTGATGTTCACCTCATACACACCTTTACTTTTAATTACTTACCTCCTTCTTGATGAGAATTGTTGAAAATTTTCACTTAAGTTTTCAAAAAGCTCTATTCCTTCCTCATTATTCTCTTTATAAGCACACCTCTACAAGCTGAATCAACAAGACTTTTGTTAGTATCATTTAAATCTTCATAAAATGCTTGTACTTGATTGTCTTGAGATAAATTGTGGTGTGAACATTTGAGAAGTAGCTCATTGAAGTACTCTCATGCTTCAAAGAAAATGTCTCCATCTTTTTGTTGCAAGGTTTGAATCTCCCTTCTAAGTTGCCTTGTCTTTTAAGCTGGAAAGAACTTCTTTAAGAATTTGGTGGCTAACTCCTCTCAATTATGAATAGAACATGCAGCCAAAAAATTGAACCATAACTTAGCATTATCTTTTAACGAAAAATGAAAGAGGATTAACCTGATTCCTTTTGAAGTTAAGACATGGATATTTTGCGTTTTGCAAAGATCAAAGAAATCCCAAATGTGCAAATATGGATCCTCTATAGGTGTGCCTCTTTAATGTGGCACTATATTAAGCAAGCGAAGAGATAGGTTGAAATTGCTCTGCACAGTTGGCTGGAAAGCAATGAATGATGGTTGATTAAGATTTTGTCGAATGATGGAGCCCTTTATTGGCTTTTGAATTGATGGATTCTCTACGTGTGCTTCTTCCATTTCTTCCTTAAGTTATTGTCTTTCTTCTTTTTTAGAATTTTTTTTTTGCTTTCTAGGTTATCGAATGGTCCGTTCAATATCTAGATCTTATGCAATAACAGCTAAGTTATGGAACCGATGACCTTGCATATGCGAAATCGGTTTCTTCAGTGCACAGAAGCTTCAATGCTGCTATCTGGAAAATGAGCTCGAGCCTAATGAATGCTGCGCTCGAGCCACTTGCTGCAGAAACAAAAACAAAATGAAGAAAAACAGAAACCGATTAGATCAAATTTAAATGAAAACAACTAAACTAAAGGAAAAACTTCTAAAAATAATTTAACGCAATCTCTGGTAACGGAGCCAAAAACTTGTTGTGCAAATATCCACCTAAATAATAGGCTTCTATTTGTACGTTTTACTCGTAAATGTACAAGATCAAACAATAGTATAGATAGCAAATACGAGATCATTCCCACGATGATAAGTTTAATTATGTTTAAAGAGAATTTCCTAAACTAGATATCTTGAATGAAACGAAATAAGATTGCAATGGAACGAAACAAATAACATAATTGAAAACAATAAGTAAATAGGGTAGGGTTCCGATATCCACCACTAATCATACTATTTTCAGGAAACGATATGCATAATGCTACAAACCGTATTATAATGCTCACTACTTGCCAGCCACAAGGGTATGATATTTATTCTTGAAGCTATTGATTTTCCTAAGCAACAAATTAGGCATGATATCTATTATAACTCTTTTCTTTCTCAGGTGAAGAGCCTTAAGAAAGCATAAATCTATGAAAATCGACAAGTACACTCAACCTAAAGCATGGTATCTACTCCGGTTATTCATGTTGATCATTCCAAGAACCAGTGATGAAGTTCTTTCGTCACTCTAATAGGTCCAAGACTCGGTCATCCAAATTGACCTATATAACAAATCCATATCACATGCATATGATGATCAAACACATTCATGTGAGGAATTCAATAAAACCGAAAATAATCAATAAAGTATCATAAATAATTTGTAACACGGCAAAGAATAGAGCTAGGCGTCCGTTTGTGTGACGGACGCCTAGCGTCCGTTGAAAAAAAAAAATCAGAAAAATTACATTTTTTCATTAAAAAACAGTTTTAAACTCATCAAATTTCTATTTTATTTTTTTCTAAGGTTATAAATGGAGATGAAATAAGCCTAAACCTGTTTTTTGTTAAAAAAAAATGTTTTTTCATATTTTTTATCCGATAAAAAATATGAAAAAATATTTTTTTTAACAAAAAACAAGTTCAGGCTTATTTCATCTCCATTTCATAATCTTAGGAAAAAAATAAAATAAGGATTTGATAAGTTTAAAGCTGTTTTTTAATTAAAAAAAATGAAATTTTTTTGATTTTTTTTTTTCAACTAAAACGGACGCTAGGCGTCCATCACAGACGGACGCCTAGCACAACTCCACAGCAAATCAAAACTTTAAAAGACATAATTAGGGCTTCAATCGAGCCCCAACAAAAGTATTAGTTACAACTAAATCAAATAAGCAAAAGCTTCTACAAAAAATAAAGAAAGGAAGAAAATAAAACTTGAAACCCTTCGATCCTTCTCTCTAATCCGGCTCCCCAAGCTTGTGTCCTTGAATACATGATGTATTTATAGAATTTTAGAACAACCCTAGTTGATTCTATCGACGTTCAACTACAGCGCACGAAAGCTTTTGAGCCACTTGGAATTGCGCTCGAGCCACTCTGAAATGTGCGTTCGAGCTCCTTGTTCCAATGTTACGCTCGAGCCTCATTTATTTAAGCTCGAGCCCTTTTTCTTCATCTTTTCACCAGAATATGTTTTAAGCTTGAAACTTGATGGAATTGATTGTTTTTCTTTCAAAACTTGAAAAATACAAGAAAACACAAAAACAACACAAAACATCATACTATAACGGAACTAAGGGGTTAACATATATAAATTAAGGGGCTTGAATGTGAAAAATTCAGCACTTATTAGCTATCAGATTTGAACTCTTAATTGAATGGATTGAGCTTATTCCATAGACCGACCATGAGCTGCATGTTTCATTTCATCCACCTTCATAGTAACGAACCAATGACACCAAAATGGTCAGAGGACAAGCTTTTAAATTTTGGTCTATTTTGCTAAAAGAGTCTGCTACTCCTTAGTCATGAAAATGAAGATCAGTGGTCTTGGCCTCCTAAGTGCAGCTTGGAGCACATTCTTGCTGTGACTCTAATTTTAGACATTACAGTCAGACCCAAAAAAAAAAAAATCCAAAAATAGAAAAATAAAACAACAGGGAAAAAATAAGGTGGGGCAATGATCAAATCATGCAAAATAACAGTAAGTCAAACAACTAGACTTATGGAATTTACCCAATAGGAATAATGGGAAAGATACTTTAAAAAGAAAAAAAAAAAAGAGCATAATTGTATAGCTAATTAACTGATTAGTGGCAATTTGAATTTATGGGTTGGGTTAGTGTCATGTTGAACCATAGGTATACAAATTAATACAATTGTATAGGTCGACCTAAACACAACTTATTTAATTAAACAGATCAAACTACTTAATTTTGATATGACCTATTTAAATAAACGGATGACACAACACGAGCTGCATAACCCATCTAATTAACAGATCCAATTGGATTGACCTGACACGAGCTCTCTCAACCCATTTCGACATGCTTAATGGGTTAAATTGATCCAACTACTTGGTATGATATGAGTAACACAATTTCATATCATATAAGCAAAAAATATCAATTATTTACATTCACAACTAGATTCATGACAATCAATTTAATAATCGATATCCACTTATCCATAACCATGATTAATAAACATAACTCAACTTCTCAACGCAATATCCAATCAAAATAATATTACAGTCCAATAAAGTTTATCTACACAAACAAACACATAGCAATAAAGAAAATAAGATTACATTCCAACAAATAATATGATAAAGCCTCCTCCCTAAGCATCAACATTTATTATTAACAAAATGGAAAATAGCTGGAGTTGAAATGTAATTTAAATTTAAACAGGTTATGAGGGTTGATCTGAAATTGGCATGTTTTATTAATCGGGTCAACCCAGTTTGATCTGAATCTTATTATATTAAATCATAATATGCTAATTTTGTGTCATGTTCGAATCGAGTTTACATATCATGTCAAAAATTGTTAGTTCTATTGGTTAAAATGCTCAACCATTAGGAGAATAGATTCTTTACAAGGAATGGACCCTTCCTTTTGGAGTGTGCTCTCCGTTCACTAACTCCCCTTGTCAAGCATAGTACTTTGCCATTTATTATAGTAAGTGTACTGTTAGAAATTATATTTTTATTCTACAATTATTTTATAATATTAAAATAGTAGTTTCAACCAACCCTTTTATTGATCCTTGTTAAAAATTAGATTAGTTGTGATAACCACATTAACATTGTTTGACAATTATATATAAAAATGTAATTTTTAACATTGCAAAATATACAAATCAATTATGACTTCTCCCTATGAGGGTACTTTTTTTTCCCTCTCTTTTCACAGGACAATATTATCGAAAATATTCCGACTAGTCAGTTCCTTTCCTCTGTCTGTGAAAGAAAAATCAAAAACTTAAAAAAGTGTTTTGATTGACCAACTACGCCAATCGACATATATATATATATATATATATATATATTATAAAATAAATAATTTTTTTTTAAAAAAAAAAAAAAAAAACAGACGAAAAAGTGAAAGAATTGCCAAAGCACAACAAAAATCTGGACTTTGGGTCTCATTCACAGGGCCAAATGCCCATGTGATTAACCTTTTTCTTTTCTCTCTGAGATACCTCCATAAATGACCAGGACCACCGAAAAAGATGCTTCAAACAAAGACTGGGAGCTGAAAGGGCGTTCATTCATTATCTCAACCCATACATTCCATCACGCTAAAGTTCAAGTGCCACTTGTATAAATTTATTTTGGCCCTATTATGTACTAATAGACCTTTAAAAACAAGCAATTAATTTCCGTACACATTTTGCCATTTTGGACACATGACTATTCATGAAAAAGCCATGATAGCACGATTCCATGAATACCCATCCACCGACTATTACAAAAATTATTTAGACCATTAAAAAAAAAAGTGTCAAGATAAATTAAAATATTATAAATAAAAGGAAGAGTTATGTTAAAGTCAAAATAAATTAAAATATTAAATTTAGAACAATTAAATTATAAGTGATATAATGAACAATTTTGAAAGCCAACAAAACATCCATATTAATATTTAAATAGTAAACTAAAAGAAGTAAAAGATTATATGAAAAAAAAAATGCATTACTTTTGTAAAAAAGAGATAACTGTGAAAATGATAATTAATAAGGCGAAGTTGGATTAAAGTCATGATAATTAAATTTACTAAATTTGAAAATGAATTATGGGTCAAATCTTTGGACCAAGGCTAAGGATTTATTAAGGGGCTTTGTAAAATAGATTTTCGGATGTAGGATTTGAGTTGTGAAATTTGGCCGAATAGGCCTGAAAAAAAGGATTTAATTGGGTCTATTGGGAATTTTAGACTTTTAGCCCATTAAAATTTTGGATTTTCGAAGTTGGATTAAAGTCATGATAATTAAATTTACTAAATTTGAAAATTAATTATGGATCAAATCTTTGGACCAAGGCTGATGATTTATTAATGGACTTTGTAGAATAAATTTTCGGATGTAGGATTTGAGTTGTGAAATTTGGCCAAATAGGCCTTAAAAAAGGATTTAATTGGCTCTATTGGGAATTTTAGACTTTTAGCCCATTAAAATTTTGGATTTTTCATATTGGGTCAAATGAACATAAATTTGGATCAAGTGGGCTTGAATGGGCTTACAATTTTCGACCATTAAGGTTTTCTATCAAAAAAAGAAAAAGAGATATAAGGGATTGTTTGATAATTTAGAAAGTGGTAGGGCTTGGGCATGGGCACGGGCGTGTAAAGTGGAAGGGCTTGGGCATGGGCTTGGGCATGAACACACAACACAATATTGACTAAAATGATAGTGGATCTCCACATGTTTAGTATGGGCATAAGTGTAACGCCCCCTTAATTGAATAATTAAAATATTCAATTTAGAGTCTTTTTCGTAGTGTTTATACACTAATTAACTTGTAATTAGCTAAATTTACTATAACAAACCAAACTATCATAGTAAAAACTATAGCAGAAAGCATAATAAATTGATTTGAGACAAGTCTAAATAATTGAAGTACAATTATTATTAACAGCAACAGACAAGGTAGAGCTTTCAATAATGAAAATTTACAAGATAAAATACTACCAACTATTCTAGTTAAATCTAAATAATAGGTTATTCACTCAGCATCTTCTGCTCTCAACAATCCACCCAACCTACTAACTTGCAAAACACCGAAGTGTTTCATAGTAAAAAAAGTAGTTGCGTAAGTTTATGACTTAGTAAATAAATTGTCACATAACTTATTATGCAACGAGCCTTAAGTATCAAAAAGCATGTTTCACAAACCTTCTATAAAATAGCTAGGAATGACATGAATTTAATTGAAAAAATGGGTTTTAATGTTGAAATGAATGAAGGTAAACCAATCGCATGCATAACCACTTTTGAATGACTTTATAATGCTATATGAGCGTTATGACAACTTTTTAGCAATTCTGGTATAGCCATATATAAAATTATACGGACGTTATTATGGTACTTCAACAATTTTAACTATTACACATAATATAGCTCTGGCATTACAATTTCGCTATAAATGTATTACTTAACTATGTATTATTTACATGGCATTATAACAATGCATTCTAATACTATAACTAGCCAAATAAACAAAAGCTAAGGATTTAGAAAGTATACCTCTAAAACTCCGCTTATGGACACTTCGAACTTCTAGACCGAATAATGGCGAAGCCAGGATATTGGTTTAGGGGGGTCAATTTTTTTTTTTAAATGACAATGTTCTTTTTGTAAGTATACTCTTTGGATTTGATCTTTATTATTAGGATGATAATTTTAAACTTGAGCAAGGATTTATTCACAAATTTACTAAATCTATCTTGACATGAGCTCGTTTATAATTTGATTGAAGCTCAATAGAATCATTGTTGTTCTCCATAATCTAGATAACTACAGACTACAGTTATATATTTTATACAATTAAATATATAACAAAAACTATATATGCTCATAAAAAAATTAAATATCAAAAAGAGCAATCTAAATATAAAAAACAATTAATTTAAAATAGCAATATAAAAAAATTAAAAATTAAAAAAAAGCTTAACCAATGTAAAATTTTAATTACATACTTGGAACTTTTAAAGAAATAGTAAAAAGAAATTGATTTGAATTGTTGAAGGCTTGATAAATTCTTTGTTATGGGCCTAGATAATTGATATTTGTAAAGAAAGAATACTTTGGCACTTCAGGTACCAAAACCTCCTCTCAATATTTCTGATGTAAACTCTAATATTAAATTTCAATACTGTAGTTTTTAGTTAGTTAGTTTTTTTTTTTTAAATTTCATTACTGCTGTATTTTAGATACAGGTATTGGACTTTAATGAGTCTAAGAACCTCCGGGTCTTATCTTATAGTGGTTCTCTCCTACATCATTTATGTTTGATTTAGACATACAAAAAAAAAAAAAAAAAAAACACAGGTCAAATGCTCTTGAAAAAAAAAAAAAAATAGATGATATTAATAATCATTGATTATGTAGTCAATGCCAAAAGTCTTCCTAGACCAGGATCCTCTTCATTTCATTTAAAATAGGAAGGAGTTGATTAAGCCAAATAAGAGGGTAAAAATGTACTTCAACTATTTTTTCGGACATTTTTACCTTCATATTTGGCTTAACAGATTGCTCTCCATGTCAAATGAGATGGAGAGGATCATTTTCCAGTACTCACTTGGTAACTAAACCATTTAACGAAAGACTAATAAATGTCAACTAGACCCCTTACTCGGTAACTAAATTGAATAGTCGCCTTTGAATACGCATTGGTAGTAGGAGGTTGGTCTTGACTGCTTTCCACATGTATTACATTTAAAGCCCTATAAACCGAATTCCTATAAATCTTCCCTTAATTCTCGCCCATTTGCTTTGGCATCAGCTAAACGGTGTACTTTTGGTAAACAAAGTTGTGTGTTTTGGAAAAAAAAATAAAAATACAAGAACTGCGTGGTCTTCAACCTTCGTAAACCTAATTACCACAACGCCTAATTCCTGCAACATTGACAAAAAGAAAATCATGGCGGCATGAGATGTGTAGTGCATACCTCTTGAAAATATTTGCCCATGGTGAGTGTTGAGGGTGGGCAGCCATGGCATTAAGATAAATTATACCAGGTGTAAGAGGAATTTTTGGGAGGTAGGGGGCATTTGACCCCTCTCGGGCTCCGCCCCTGCTTCCACAACACACTGACCCTCAAAAGCTCTTACTTATACACTTAAGAACCTTTAGAACTTATTTAGAGAGAGAGAGAAGGGGGGTTGTTGGTGTGAAAATTAAGCTTGAAAGGATAAATGCATTTTTGGTTATTGTGGTTTGAGGTTTTAACAAATAACTGCATTAGTATTAAATAGTCCTTAATCACTTACTAAAGAAAGCAAAAAAGAATAAATTAATTCCTATCGTTAGAGGCATTGATATAATCTGTTAATGTGATACTTCAGCACAAATCAAGTCGGTTGGAGGGGATAGCCCAACCACCCTATAGCCATTAGGGTTGCTTCGGCCACCCCAAAATGACACTAAAATAAAATAATAATAAATAAATAAAATTGAAGGGGTGGCCGAACCACCTCTAATGGCCATGATGGTTGTTTGGCCACCTCCAGATATGCTTAGTAGGAGTAGCCGAATCACACTCAAATGAGAGTGGTTTGGCCACCCTCATTTAGCATATTAACTGATTCTATCAAATTTTCTAACGGTATAGACTAATTTGTTATTTTTACTTATCTCAATGAGTGATTAATTACTTTTTAAGACTAAATGAGTTATTTGTCAAAACTCCAAACCACAAAGACCAAAAATATATTTATCTCAAGCTTGAAAATATATCCTATTTATAGACTTTTTTATGATGCTATATAGTACCTGATCAATTAGGATACGAATGTGTTGGCCGATTGATGAGGTTTTTTAATATAGGTAAAAAAATAAGCTTGAAAGATAAATGCATTTTTTATCCTTGTGAAGTGTTTTTTTTTAAAAAAAAAAACAAATAATAATAATTTAATTTAATTTAATTTTAATTTTTTTATAGAAAATAAAAGTAATTTATCCTAAATTAAAATGCAAAAAAAATCATATTTAACCCCTAGGTTTTATCTGATTTGGATTTAGTTCTTAGATTTTCAATTTTAAGAATACGATTCTTACTTAGGTTTTGTCTAAATTTAAAATAGGTCATTTTTCAAAGTTTAAGTTTGTCATATGTCACATAGGTCTCGTTTAACACATCACTCTACTTTGACTCACTCTGCCGCTTCAAATGTACACCGCATAGAAACGAAGAATAACAGACGACACAAAAGATTAATAAAAAGTCTCTTATTTTTCAAGTTTTAAGCTAAAAAAAATTTGTTATTATTATTATTTTTTTTAATTTATAAATGACTTGTATCTGCTAGCATGACATTGCATTAGAGTACTTAAATAAACGTTGACAAGTTAAATGAGACATATATAACATATGTCAAACCGTTAACTTCGAGGTAAATTGATAGATGTATCTATTTTAAACTTTGACAAAACCTAATGACCATATATTTGAAATTGGAAACTAAAGAATTAAATCCAAATAAGATTATAAAACCTATGGGCTAAATATGATTTTTCCCTTTAAAAATTGCTAAAAAATTTTAAAAAAAAAATTGCATTAAAACACAATCTTTTTTTTTTTTAAAAAAAAAATTAAATAGACCTTTAAAAGTTAATTTTGTCCCCCAAATTTTTTATTTTAAAGTTTGGCCTCCCCACACTTAAATTCAATTCTGCCCCTGCTCTTCCCCCTTCTATATATAAGAAAATTTAGGAAAAAAAACACTTTACCCTCCTGATGCTGTATCGATCTGTCGATTGGCCACCATTGTTTAAAAATTTGAAATACAATCTAACCAACTTCTTAATTTTTGCAATGCGGCCATTCCATGTGAAAAATCTGTTCGTTTAAACGGGAAGATGCACACGTGCAACGCACGTATTTTTTAGGGTTGAAAAGTTTAAAATGCCCGACTTTTAAAAAAAAAATAGGTGAATACCATAGCCACCCAAAGCTCATGGAGATGGCTCGCACCCCCATATGGCCGAATTGTGGCCACCCCACCCCCACCCCATGGCCAAATTGGGGTGGCCGCCACCCTAAAATGCCCCATGGGTGGTCGTAGCCACCTTTTTTTTAAAAAAAAAAAAAAAAAAAAATTATTTTTGATTTTTTTTAAATAAAAAATAAAATGTAATGGCATTTTGAGAAATTACGCATTAAGTGGTGGTAATTTGGAAAATTCATCTTTTTTGTCGAAAAAGACAAATTAGTTAACGGAATGACCACATTGCAAAAATAAGAAGTTGTTGGGGTGGATTACAAATTTTAAACAATGAAAGCCAAATCGACAGACCGGTACAACATCATGGAGTAAAAATGTAATTTTCCCCAAAAAAAGAAAAGAAAAAGAAACACTGCAAAAAGCCCATATCTAAGACATACTCCTATAACTTTAAAAAAAAAAAAAAAAAACACTCTTTATAACTTTCCTAAACCAGTACTTTATTATAAGGTTAAATCATTTCTAGTACTTAAGTTTAACTTTTTTTTTTTTGGAAACTTCACTTAACCCCCATGAAGTTCCACCACTTTTACAATCACCCCCCCTCCCCCCAAAAAAAAAACTTCAAACCTTTCAATTTAGTGTATTTAAGTTTTAAATTTTTGCAATCTCCCCACTCTGTCGTTAAATCCTAACCGAAGGGTGTTAAATTACCTAAATAACTTTAATATTTTCAATTTTCATTTTTTTTAAAAAAGTAACGCACATTGGGTCACCTGACCCAACGTGGGTCAGTCGTGACCCATGCTTGGGTCATAACGTGGGTCACACATGACCCACGCTAGGTCACGTTGTGGCCAGCTGTGGGTCGCCAGACACACAGTGGTGACCTCGTCATGGGTCTGGCACCCCACGGCTGGGTCATGGTGTGACCTAGTGGGTCACAATTTTGACTCAAACAAATTTTTTTAAAATAATTTTGTATTCGGAAATAAGGGTAAATTTGTAATTTTTTAAACAAGTTAAGGGCATAAAAGTTATTTCAACCCTTTGACCGTCTGACTTAACAGAATTGGCTAACAGAGGGGGGAGATTGCAAAAAATTAAAACTTTGATATACTAAATTGAGAGGTTTTGAAGTTTGAGAGAGTAATTGCAAAAGGCATGACAGTTTAGGGGGGTTAAGTGAAGTTTCCCTTTTTTCCTTTTTTTTTTTTCTTTTTTTTTTTCCCACCTTGGTTTCATTTTAGGTTGTATAATAACATGTGTTATCAGTAAAGACACAGCTGGTACCTGCCATTAACTTTTTGAAAAATTTGTAAACGAGTGTCAACATAATTGCTACATAGCCTCCTTTTATAATGTGACACATGTCCCAACTGACCACATCATTATCCTAAATGACCACATCATATATTACGTGACATCGTGGATATTGGTCGCTGAAATTTGAGAGGGAAAACAATTGTTGTTCCATTGATTTCCCCCCTTTCTATTAAATTTGATCCTCAAAATTAGGCCAAACCCTAAGTTGTCTTCCCCCAAATTTCTACACAATGACCACCATTTTCACTCAATTATAAGACTACCCTTCACTGAAATCAACATTTCGACTGGATCTGTGTACTTCGGAAGGCAATTTGTGTTCGTCGCACTCTATTTTGCTGAGTTGATATCTTGAGAACATCGCATTGTCCGTTACCCAAATTGGCGGTATGTTCTGGAGCCCAATACTAAAGTTGTACTATTTTATTTGTAGAATAGTAGTTATTTTTTGTTGCTTTTACTGATTTCGAGCCAATGTTTGGTTTTTATAGTATTTAGTTGTTTAGTATATGGCTTGCACTTGTTGCTTTCATTTGGATGTCGTTTATTTGGGGTTAGGGTATGACTTTATAGTAGGGCCTCTAATGCACGTGTTGCTGTTGATTGTTAAAAAAGTTTAATGGTCCCAATTATTTCACATGGAATACTTTATGAGAACTTTTGTTTTTGGTTGACTGTCCCAAGAGTACACGTTTTGTGTTGTAAATATTTGGCATGTGTTATATGTGAATGTTAGTACATGTATGCAAATGTCTTAACTATCCTAACTATTTTGGTGCAGAAATGAATGTAGCTGTAACACCCAAGGATTTAATTAGGATGACTAAAAACACTTTGGTAAAAATTGTGATATTAAGGTAGGTCAAATATATTTGATGTTTAATTATATGTTCTAAGTTTAAAATGGGTAGTGATTAATTTAAATTAAGCTCAAAGAAAAATAAATTTTTGGAGTCTTGAAATGAAATCAAGGGTATATATGTTGTATATATATGTATATATACATCCATACATTTACATGTATATATATACATACATATATATGTATACATCTATATATACATATCAAAAGAACAAATTATTCGTTATCATTCTGGTGTTTGGAATAATGCACAACAGAATTATAGTACAATAAAAAAAGAAATTTTATCACTTGTTTTATGCATTTCTAAATTCCAAGATAATATTTTAAATCAAAAGTTTTTAGTCTGGATTAATTGTAAAAGTGCAAAAGATGTATTATTCAAAAATGTTAAAAATATTGCATCAAAACCAATTTTTGCCCATTGGCAAGCAATTTTAAGTTCTTTTGATTTTGATATTGAATATATTAAAGGTGAATCTAATCATATCCCTATTTTTTAACTCGTGAATTTTTACAGGGCAGATGACTACCTAGATCGGACTATAATTAGAAATCGGGCTGATTATGTCCTACCATCTAGAAACACAATTAGACCTCCCTCACCAAGATCCCCAAATTAGGTTTTCTCCCAGAATCAGTCCAAAAATCTCAGAGCATTATGCTTCCACAGTATCAGATAAAGAGAAACCAGACAAAAGAAATCAGCCAGTATCAGACATAAAGAATCAGTAAGAAAAATCAGTCCAAAAATCTCAAGAGCATTATGCTTCCACTTTCACTACAAAAGCATCAGACATTCAAATAATTCAAGCATCCATAATGTCCAAGACATTACAATGTCCACTCAAGTCATCATAATGTCCAAGACATCACAACAAAATAATCTACTCACATGAAAGAATACTATTCCTGTAATATTATTCATTAGGCACTATTTACAGCACTTTTTCTATATAAATTGTATTTAGTTCATTTATTAGGCAGAAACTTTTGTAGGAAAAATAGCAGAGCCTTTAGAACCTCTTAGAGCTATAAAATATTACTCTTTTGTATCAGAAATCAGTTCCCATTTCTTCTCCTTGTATCAGAAAAAGCCATATACTACTTTTAAATATTTGAATACAAATCAGTTTCTGAAGTTTATCAGTCATTGTTTTCTCAAGTAAGTTTTTAAATTTTTGCATTGTATTATTATTTTGTTTATCTGCATATTTCAAACACCATTATTTTATCATCTTCACCATTTCTCTTTATCTTCACCATCATTTTACCATATAAAGACCTAAGGAGATAAAGAGAAATGGTGAAGATAATAAAATGATGGTGTTGGAAGTATGCAGATAAACAAAATAATGATACAATGCAAACATTTAAAAACTTACTTGAGAAAGCAATGACTGATAAACTTCAGAAATTGATTTGTATTCAAATATTTAAAAGTAGTACAAGGCTTTTTTTGATACAAGAAAAGGAAATAGGAATTGATTTCTAATACAAGAGACTAATATTTTACAGCTCTAAGAGGTTCTAAAGGCTCTGCTATTTTTCCTACGAAAGTTTCTGCCTGATACATGAAATGAATACAACTATATATAGAAGAAGTGCTGTAAATAGTGCATGATGAATAGTATTACGAAAACTGACTGATTCCCTTCTAACTGATTCCTACTATCGGATACTGACTGATTCCTGATTCCTCTTGTCTGATACTTCAAAAAGTATTATGTCTTCTTTCATAATTATCCTTCCATGACATTATTGATATTCTGAATTGTTTCATCATCAAGAGAGTCCCAAAAATTTCTATCTAATTCTTCATTTTCAACCATTTCTTTTTCTTCTGATGTTTTCAGCATGGAATAATATCCTAATATCTGCTGACTCAATCCACATATATGCTAGTTGCCCAATCATTCTTAGATTTTGTGAAGATTTTCATGTGTCTAGTTTCTCCAACTAATTTCCATTCTACATTACTTATTCTTGCCTTTTCAAATTCAAAAAATTCTTGCAGCTTTGTACCGGTATAAATATTCTTCAATAAACGGATACATAATTCTTTTGCCTTGATCTAATATCCTGCCTTCTCTGTGTGCCTCTGATAGCTTAATACTAGAAATGAATATATAAGAATAAGATGAGACAAATTCGATTTTGTTGTTCCATTCAAGTGGAATCAAACCAGTGTAAATAATTAAATACTTATTCCTTTTTGCTGCTAAATGAAGCTCGTGCTCTGCTACTTCTTTTAATTTTTCTGGGAAGTCTTCTAGCTGATCTGCTGTTGTGATGGTTATTGAGTGGATCATCCCAAAGTCTAATAAAAATTTTGTTGTGATGGGAAACCGATATCCATTTGAATCCTTTGGATATTTTTGCATTAATATTAGCTTTGGCTACTTTATAAAAAGTTTTGCAACTACAAGGGTCTGATTCTCTGGGACAATTTTGGGTATAGGAGGAATGAAAATTATAGTCTGAAAAGAAAGTGACTCTAATTCCTGGAATTGGGGTTCCATAGAAAAATAGGTTTAGAAGGTAGAACCAAAGGCCTAATCTTCCATTCAATTCTTTTTGAAAAATTATGGATTGGATTTCTGATGGGAGAATACATTGGACTACTTTTCTAAGGGCTTTTGCTTTGATTGGGTTTGTGCAGGCTAATTCTAGTCTTTGTTTGTGGTTTCTTAGAAAAGTTTGCGGGTTTAGCAAACTATATTCCGCGAAGTAGATTCTGGACTGAATTTTATTTCTGGACTGAGGATCCACCTGTTCAGCATAATAATTACCATAAATTTCTATCCTTTCTGAATCTTGCTCTATTCTTGCTAGCTCTGAAGGAGCTTCTTGAAGTAATTCTTTATGAAGAGCTTTAAAAGTTTTAAAATCGGTTAAAACACTTTGTACCTATTTTGACATATAATCAATAACATCATTTAAATTTGAGAAATGATTTTCTAATGCAATGCATATCTTTTTTGTAAAATGCCTTGGAATATTGTCTTTAGCCTTTGTAAACCATATATTATCTAATAATACATTTTGTTCAAAAGTAATATTTCTGTGTGATAAAAATTTAAGATTTTCATCTCTAATGACTTCTAATAGAATTCCTTTATAAAAAACTAGTTCTTGATTTCCATCAATAATTCTATGATTTCTAATAATTCTATGATTCTCTATTTCTTCTATCCTGCAAAATTATAATTGACAATTAAATGAATAATTTTCATAATCAATTTGCTAGAAAAGATAATAAGAAATGGGAAATAATGGAAGTTTTATCTTAAAAGTAATTTTGTCTTTTGGGAAGTTATCTGATACCTTTATGAGAATGTTTATTTTCTTTTCTTTTCAAATACATGTATCTTTATTATTATAAAAACATAATTCTGCACCACTTTTACTGTTACACCCAAGAAAATAATTAAGGTGTTGTTAATAAAAAAACCCTTGAACAATTGGAATTAGTAACGTATATAAATTATATTAATCAATAAAAGTGTAGATATGGTAATGGTGTAGTAACAATGTTAATTTATTTGAATATATATGAATATGTGATAGTTAAATTAAGTGTGGGGTAAATCAATAATTATCAAAGGTTATTATTTAAACCATGTGGTGGGTCCATTATATGAATTAGAAAAGATATGGGACATTAGTAAAAGTAGTGGAGAGCTTGCTGCCACTTGTTGGACAGCAAGGCTGCTGAAGCAAAAAGGAGGCAAGCTGGGCACCACACGTGGCAGCACCCAGCCAGCAGCCCATTTCTTTTCCTTCCCCTGCGTGGAACACAGCAGCCAGCAGCCCCCTTTCTTTTCCTTCCCCTGCACGTGGAAGCCAGCAGCTGTTCCCTCATTTCTTCTTCACGTGGCAGCTGCTGCACGTCCACTTTCTCTTCCTCTCATTCACGTGTTCCCCTCACTTTCGCATAGCCCACTTCCATTTCTTCCTCTTCTCCCCTAGCAGTTCACGCCTAGCTCACTCTTTTCCTCTTTTTCTTCTTTTTCTCTTCTCTCTTCCCCTGCTGCGTCACCCACGTCCTCAACTACTGCTGGTCGTGATTTCCTACAGCAGACCATGAATGGATGAGAGCTGGCTGTGAGAGAGAGTTGGCCGTGTGAGAGTGAGCTGAAATCCTGTGATGGAGGAGTGAAAACCGTGAGCCTTAGTTGCTGTCCAAGGAAGGGTTGAAATGGATTTTCAGCCATGGGTCTTCTAGTATGGTAAGTACCTAACCTTCCCTCATGTTTTTGATTATACCCACTGTTTTTAACACTTGAAAATCACACAAAACAGTTTGGGTTCCCATAAGTCCGAAAATTGATCTAGTTGGGAAAGTTTTCTCTTCCTTTGGCCATGCATGTTAACTTGAAGTGTTGGGTTGAAAATTGTTGATAATCTAGATTGTGTTGCTGCTGGACAGATTTGGGAATCAATGCATGGCTGAATAGTTGTAGAGTTTTGGTGGAAAATGAGAGTAGTTTTGGTTGGTTGTTCTTGTTCTATTTTTGGCTAGATGAATGGTGGATTATGGGCTGATTTATGTGCTGTTTTAGGTATGGCTTGGCAGCAAGTATATGTGTGTAAACTTAATGGAATGTTGTGAATGTGTGTGCTGATTTTGGGAGTTTAAATTGTATGTGATTGGACTAATTTTATTAGTTGATTGTTGGCTGGTTTTAGGATGATGTTGGGGCTGTTTTGGATGTGGTTTGACAGCATGTATGTGTGTAAATTGAATGGAATTTTGAGAGTATGTTGTGTTGATTTTTGGAGTTAACTTGTATTTTAGTTGGGCTGATTTATGAGTTGATTAAGTAGCTGTTTTGTGATGATATTGGGCTGAATGATGTGCTGAATTTTGGAGAGTAGCCATAGGGTGTAGGTGTGTTCTTGTTGGCTGTTTGGTTGCTGTTTTAGTGGCCTGATTGATGTTAATTTTTGGTGACTTGATGATGGATTCATGGGATGTTTTAGTGGCCTGATTGATGTTAATTTTTGGTGACTTGATGATGGATTCATGGGCTGTTTTAGTGGCATGATTGATGTTAATTTTTGGTGACTTGATGATGGATTCATGGGCTGATTTGGTGGCCTAATAGCATGTTAATTTTTGGTGATTCAAGGGCTGGATTTTTAGGAAGTTTTGAAGGATGGATGATGGCTGGATTTTGGGGTTTAGTTTGTGTTAATGGTTGTTTGCTTTGAGAATTTTATGCATTGGTTGAATGGATTGGAGAGAGTATTGCTTGCTGGTTTTCCTTAGGGAATTTTCTGCCATGGCTGAATATTTGTGGTGTGTTTCGGGTTGGACTACTGAAATGGGATTGGATGATGGTAGTTGGATTCATGGCAATATGGGAAGAGAGGTTTTATGCGGAGTTAGAAATCCTAAATGGTTTCTTAAACTTATGGTTTAAAGGGTATGTAATACAAATGATAAATGGGTAATAAAATTTGTAAAAATAAATGAATGGTTGGTATGAGGTTTAAAAGTAACCTTAGCCTAATGATTGGATTAAATAATTGCAGTGAGTTCTATTAACGACAAGAGGAGTTTTAAGCAAGCTCGTGTGCCGTCATCGTGAATCCTTCTCAGTCTCTAAGGTGAGTAATCTTTTACTCACTGAGGACGAATACGTTTTATGTTTTCAAAGAATTTTATAAATGACTTTAGATATTTTAAAGATGCTAAACAAGTTGAGAAATAATAGAATTTAATTCCTTTAAAGATTGTTTAAAGCTATGGAAAAGTCGAGCCATTCATATGTTATTTGAGAACGGTTTATTGTTATTTGTATCCTTCAATGTTTTATGAATATTTGATGAGTTATTATGATTTTGAAAGTGTTGAGATATGAAAGAAATACTATAAGAATTGATCACTTTGATATATATTGAGATGATGATTTATAATGGTTGAGAAATGATTTTGATTTCAATTGTTATGACATGATTATTGAGAAAAGTTGTATTGTCGAGATTTGAATTTCGCATAGCATGGAATCTGCGTTGGACGTTGAGCTTGATCATGGCTAAGAATGAAGGCTAATGGAAGGTGTATGGCTGGGCCGTTAGCCCAAATGCTAGGCTGGCCCGTTACGCACAAATGCTAGGGCGGGCCGTTACGCACAACTGCTAGGGCTGGGCCCGTACGCATATGATTATGAAAGTGCTAGGGCGGCCGTTACGCACAATTGCTAGGGCTGGGCCGTTACGCAAAGTGCTAGGGCTTGGCCCGTTACGCATAATGATATGAAAGGTGCTAGGCCTGCCCGTACGCACAAGTGCTAGGGCTGGGCCCGTTACGCACAACTGCTGGGCTGGCCCGTATCGATATGATATGAAAGGTCTAGGGCTGGGCCCTTACGCACAAGTGCTAGGGCTTGGGCCCGTTCGCACAAATGTCTAGGCGGGCCGTTAGCATATGATATGAAGGTTGCTAGGCTGGGCCCGGTACGCAAAGTGCTAGGGCTGGCCGTTACGCACAACCCGTGGGCAGTTTGCTAGGGCTGGGCCCGTTACGCAAGCTGTACACACAATGATAAGTAAAGAAATGTGGAAGATTAAAGCATGCATTGCATTATTCTTGATGATTTATGTATATTGATTTAAGAGTGATTTCATGCTAGACGTATTGGTATGCGTAAGAGTTTTCATTTAAAAGAACATATGATGTTTCATGGATTTTTATTAGGTATATTGGAGCATATGTTTACATTCACAATTATATAATGATTTAGATTGCTTTATGGATGTGTTGTTTACTTCATCAGCCATACCGAGTTTGACAAACAAAAGAATGATATTTTATGAAATTGAGTTGCTGATATTGTAAGCGATTACATAAATAAAAGTTTGGCTCATTGAGAAAACCCTCGGGGGAGTCTTCATTCTTTATGAACTGTTGACTCACCCTTTCTTCTTCTTCTCCCCTATGTAATCATGGATGATCTCTATGATTACATAGATGATACTTGTGTTGCAGGTACAGCGGATCTCGGTGATGATCCAGTGGCTGCACATTTGGGGTATGATGTCTGAGGGCGATGTACGCCCATTGGATATATTTTGTATAGGCTCTCACTGTAGTCTAGTTTTGTTGTACATCATGCTGTTATATATGTAGAAACATAATGGTGTACTTTGGCTATGCCGTATGTGGCATTTTTGGATAGCCTTTCTTTTGTTGTATAGCATGTGTTGTAAAACTGTTGTATATAGTTTATGTCAGCTCCAGGTTATGTTCTCTCACATGTTATGTATTTATTTCCGCTGCGTGTATGTTATTAACTCTGATGTGATATGCTCAGATTATGAGTTAATGATGTGGGCTTTACATGAGCCTCTGTGGTCCTATTCGGTTTCCCTAAAAAAAAATAGGTGATGAAATCGGGTCGTCACAAGTGTATAAGTTGTGAATGTTTTGGCAATGTAAATGTGTAGCGGGCATTGCTTAAACATTCGTGCTAGAAGTCGGTATTCATCAAGCAGAATTGGTAAGTATTTATACTTACTGAGAGTGATACACACCTTAAAGTGTTTTATGCTTTGTTTTCAATGTTTAGGAGATGTTGTACTTGCTAAACAAATTAAATGTTTAAAAGATTTTGAATGAATAATATGATGGTTTAAAAGACGAACTGATGATACTTTATCTTACCATATGATTTGTGATTTCAATTATCTTTTTGAGACTTATGATGATTTGATGAGTAATTGATTATGAGTTTTGATGACTTATTGATGTTTTATTGTGATTTGTAAACATGACGAAAAGATTGATATATTGAGTTTTATGATATTTCAATGAGATTTGATTTTGAGAAAAAGGATTATGGCAAAAATGCTTGCATGGTATTTATGAGTAAAATAAGCATGAAAATAGCATATGTATGATGAACATAAGAATGCATGTAAACCCATGACACAGGGGTTGTAAATATCTTGTGTGCTAAACCCATGACACAGGAGTTGTAAATATCTTGTGCGCTAAACCCATGACATGGGGGTTGTAAATATCTGTGTGCTAAACCCAAGCCACATGAGTTGTAAATATCTGTGTGCAACGAAGTAAAAGATAAAGAGATAGAGGAAGCATTGCATGGTGAACATGATGAATTTACGATTGAGTTATAATGATTTCATGATTGATTTATGAGATGTTTATATGATGATTTATGTTTTATTGATTATAGACGTATTAGTATGCAAATGAGGTTTAATGGAAAAGCACATATGTATATTTTTACAGTTAGCTGCATATGGACTTATGTTTTATTGCTTAGATATGCTTATATGCTTGTGTTTTCATCCACAGGGGAAGTGATACTTGTATATGAGTGTAGCTAAGTTATATAATATATATATTTATAACATAGTTGAGCACGTATGTGTATTAGTACATGCAGGAGACTGGAACGTACATGTATTTACCCAGCTATTATACTATTTCAGCTGTTATGACCACGTGTTTACTTCATCAGTTACTTATGTTTCAAAATAAAAGTCATATTTATAGTAGCTGTTATTGTAAACTCATGTAAGCTAACACTTCGGTTCTTTACGAAAACTCAGTGAATTTTTATCCATTGAATCTGTTGACTCACTCATTTTCCTTTCCGCCTATGTAATCATGGATGATCTCTATAGTTACATAGATATTGATGCAGGTATTGAGAGCTTAGATGATGATCCCGTAGCCTACTACCTTGGCTATTACGATTGACGTCGTGGGACATATGTATTTTGTATAGACTCTTTAGTTAGTCTATTCTTTTGTATATGGTTATGATGTGTTCACAAACATTATTTTGTATATTGGCTTGTGTCGCATGTGACATGTTTGTATAGCCATTCTTTTGTATATTCACTATGTAAACTTTTAATCATTAGTGTTTTTAATTGTCAGCTCTATGTGTATGTTTACTCCCTTTGAATATAAATGCTTCCGCTCATTTTATATATTATGTGATATGTGAATCTAATGTAATAGATGTATATCTTATAATACGTTGTGAGATACATGTATGACAGGTGTTTCTATCATCCTGTGACGATCTGTCCGGTTCATGATTACTGTATGTTTTCAAAAAAAAAAAAATATATATATATAGCTACAATATGGCATGAAAAACGATTTACAAAAGCAATCCTCTAGGTTATACAATCATCGCACATATGCAAAGAATCTCATAAATAAAAACAATCAAACCATTAACATTAAGCAAGGGCTACATCAACATACATGGAGGAGTTTCTCAACAATGGAGGTGTGGAAGTACCTCGGGAAGAAAGGGGAATCTACTCCCAACAGCCTCTAGGGCTCCTGGTCGTGGTTCCCCTCTCCCCATGGCTCCACAACCTCTTACAATAAAAAATCGTACAAAACAAACCCTCCAAAAAACAAACCCTTTTGCACTCTTGGTGAAGTCCTTTTAAAGAGAAGAAAATTAATAAATTACAAGGACAAGGGATGGGTGAGAGGAGGCATGTGAAGGTATGGTGTTTTCATACCCCCTACATGCTCATACTAATTAGACATCGCACAACCCATGCTTCTTTTCTTTTTCTCTTTCTGTCAATGCAGGTCTGTTGTTGTCACAGACGTGAGCACTCGAGCCCCCAAAAATGGCACTCGAGCGCCCCTTAAATGCATCAGATTTCACTTAGTGGTTTGTTCATCTCTGAGTCCTCTTTCCAACGCTCTTGACCTTGCCTTAATCCGAGTTTTGAACTAAAAGTTATTGCCAAAATAGTACAGCAAGGTCTATTGCGACCTTCAAGCCTGAATTTGATGGAAATACATGTGTTTCTTTATTAAGATCTGAAAATATTACAAAACATCAAAAAATAAAAAACATTATATTACAATGAAACTAAGGCATTACCACATGCGAGTTAAGGGGCTTAAATGTGTTACATTCGGCGCTTATTAGTTAGTTAAATTAATTGACTTAATTTGAAGGATTTTAATGATTCTCGAGCCGATGTTTTACAGATTCTCTTTCCAAGAGAATAAAGGTATCCTTGAGTTTTAATCCGAGTGGTTTAAGGCTGGGAGGCAAACCACGGAATTAATTACAAGTTAATTAATTTTCTAGGGCATTACAATTGCACAAACATATCATCCTATACTAGCAATTCGACTAAGTCTGACCTTAGGTGGCTCACGCTATTAATAAAACCGTAACCGTGACCCCATCCGAGAATGGCAAGCTGCTCACAAACACAACCATTGAATTCAAAGCCAAACGTAAAAGTAAATCTCTTTAACTATAGGATCAAGCCTATATAGTGGTAGCCCATGGTCATTATTCCGCTCAAGACGGTGTACCATGTCATATGATGCATATATTGTTTATTTATTGTAAAATATGAGTATATAAGCAAATATTCCTTTGAAGCAAGTATAAACATATTTTAAATTGGTAAGCTCATAACATAAAATAAAACATGCTTAGCCTACTAACATATTGAACATTAAATTGTGCCACAAGATGTTGGAATTAGTGTCCAAAACTCTAATTGATCATAAGATATTTATAATGTAATGAATTTTGTTGTTGAATTCCCTGATCTGATCAATGAACAATGGGCATATTTATGTTAGATTGCATATATGTGTAGCATGGATGTAGACATTCCTTAAGTTACATTATATTTGATTGTAGAATGAATAGTAAATTTTATCACACAAAAGACCATAGTCAAAAGTTTTCTTTATAACTTATTAAATATTTGTTCGTAGTCATAAGTGGAATTGAGAATTCCACTTAGACTATAACATGTCAACCTTGATGACCTGTCTTGATCTAATGAAACAGTGTGGCTTCAAGTTGACATATAACAAGGTAGAGTTACACAAGGCTATGCACTGAACAATATAGGTCATTATTCTTCTATAATAACTGTCATAGAGAATGATGTGCATGAACGATGAGTTAGACCATTCTTAGTGAGCTCGTTAGAGTGGAGAATTTGCCAAAATCAACTGATTGCCATCAAAATTGTGTTTTCAACGAGCTTGTTTGGTGTATAGTACTTTTGTGGAGTGACCAATTGGCTCGTCTGGTCTGCGGAGCCAAGAAGAGCTCGTCTCTTCTTATTTTTCACTTGTTTATTGAGTTTCCCACGTTCTCTCAAGTAGTAACAGAAATCTCCCGCTCAGTTCCTTCCATCTTCCAAGCTTCCGAATCTCCAGGTTCGTTTTGGTTTTTATTTTGGTTTATGGGTTTTGGATTTGCACAATAATCATTCATCATTTCATTTTTTGGTGGGTTTTTGATTTGCACAAACCCACTCATTCATTTTGTTTTGTTTTGTTTTTTCTTTCTTTTTTTTTTTTTGTGGGTTTTGTCTTGCAAAGCATTTCTACCTCGCGGTTTTATGAAGGAAGAAAGCTGAGAGAACCCAAAACCTATGGATTTTTGTGTAGTTTTCATTTTTTGGGGCTGTAATTTTGGGTTAAGCTTGGTTTTTTGAACTTATTGGGGTGTAATATAATATAGCATTCCCGATAAAGAAGACTTTATCCATAGGGTATCCCATATGATATAGCATAGGAAACAATCTTAATGTAGCTAAGAATTCATTAGCGTTTTGGGATGAAGATTAGAGTTTTACATATATATTATACAGATAGTATGAACCGAAAAGGGTATAAAATGCTTGATAAAATGTCATACGGACAGCATGAACAATAGATGTTTGATAAAATGTTTCTCTCACACTTTGTGTTGAGATTTCAGCTTGTATTTATAAACTGTCATATACAGTAGATTACAATGATAAATAAAAAATTCAAAATAGCTTTCTATCTTACCTTTAAATTTCTTTTCTATCATGATCTTGAGTTGCTACATTATCTCGATGTGCTGGATTTGAGTTGTTGCTTCTATCCTTTGCATTATCTTCAGGAGGTTGATTTTGAGTAGATATCAAATATCCAATTGGATTGTGGTGGTGATGAAAGACAAAAGGAGAAATGTTTTAATATGGTCTTTCATTTGGATTGTTTGACAGTAGGATGAAATCCTAGTTTCCTTGAATTATCACTGCTGTTTTGAGTTAGATTATGTATGAATTTGATCCATCATATCTAAAAAGTGGGTGATATTATTCTCTGTGACATGTACTTAACTCTCTGTTTCAGCTTTCTTTCCCCACCTCTCTCTCTCTCTCTCTCTATGTCGGTGACTCTTCACCATTTGGGTGCTTTTGCTTGGCTTCTTTGGTCTTAATTTTTGGTTCAAACATCAGTAACAAGTTTCAGATTTTGATGGGGCTTTGGTAATTGTAGTTTTCTTTGTTTATGTTGTGACGACCCGATCCATAATTACACTGTAGCTATTATTATTTAAATTTTTTTTGAAAAACATACAGTAATCATGAACCGGAACTATCGCCACAGGGTGATAGAAACACCTGTCATACATGTATCTCACGACGTATCATGAGATATACATCTATTACATCAGAGTCACATCACATAATATATAAACTGAGCGGAAGCATTTATAATCAAAGGGAGTAATCAAAACACCTGTAGAGCTGACAATAAAAATACTACTGATTAAAGTTTTACATGTGAATATACAAAAGAATGGCTATACAAACGTGTCACATGCGACACAAGCCATATATACAAAAATACAGTTGTGAACACATCATCACAACATCAAAAGAATAGACTAAGTAATGAGTCTATACAAAATGTACATGTCCCACGACATCAGTCGTAATAGCCGAGGTAATAGGCTACGGGATCATCATCCAAACTCTCAGTGCCTGCACCAATATCTATGTAACCATAGAGATCATCCATGATTACATAGGCGGAAAGGAAAATGAGTGAGTCAACAGATTCAATGGATAAAAGTCCACTGAGTTTTCGTAAAGAACCGAAGTGTTGGTTACATGAGTTTACAATAACAGCTACTAAGGACATGGCATTTTATTTTGAAACATAAAGCAACTGATAAAGTAAACACACGTGGTCATGAAACATCAGAAATAGTATAATAGCTGGGTACATACATGTACATTCCAGTCTCCCGCCTGTACTAGCACACATACGCACTCAACTATGTTATAAGTATACCATATAACTTGGCTACACTCATATACACGTATCCCTTCCCCTATGGGTGAAAATACAAGCATATAAGCATGTCCAAGCAATTAAAACATAAATCACATATGCAACTAGACATAAAAGTATACATAGGTTCTGCCCGTAGCGAACTCGTAAGCATACAATCACATATGTCTATAAGGAAGATCAATAAATCATCATATGCAAATAGCCGTAAGAATATACATATAGACTCGCCCATACAACCCCATATGCATACTAATACGTCTATGATAAGATCCACATAAATCACATCACAAATCATCATATAAATACATCATGGTGTGCAATGCATGGGCACACGAGTACGGACCCTTGTGGCATGGTCTCAATGGCACACGGTCACGAACCCCCGTGGCTAGGTTCTATGGCACACGAATATCGACCCTCGTGGCAAGGTCCATAAACTTCAAGCTTCCCACACATATGCTCTATGATCATGCATCAATATTTATCATCATTCTTTTCTCAATACAAATCTCAATAAGACATCATGAAACTTAATCAAATCAATCTTTTTGCCATATAACGTTTCTCAAATATCAATAGCAAGTCAAATACCCAAAAACTCAACATATCAATATATTTATCTGCCATAGTCATAAATCACAATAAATCATCAAACTCATCATCAATCACTCATTAAATCATCATAAATTCTCAAGAAGATAGTCAAAAGCACAAAACATATATTGTCATAAGATAACCATTATATTTGTTTCTTCAAAATCTCATAAAACCATTTGTTTTGTTAGCAAGTACTACATCTGCTAAACTTTGAAAACAAAACATAAAACAGTTTAAGGTTTGTATCACTCTCAGTAAGTATAAATACTTACTTATTCCGCTTGTTGATTTCTAATCCCTGAATGCCCTAGCAATGCCCGCTGCATAATACATTGCTTCAACATCAAAACTCAACACATTCTAGCTCAACTCACCTACCCAATAACTAGGACACTTGAATACACAAGCATCAAAGTGGCCATAAACAACCCATAGAATTCTAGGGTTCCTAATAGCCAAGAATCATCAATATGACTAACCCATAATGAATTACTAGGGTTAGACATCATAAAATCCCAAAATATTAGCTAGGAAAAAATCTAGGGTTTTGGACATTTACCTCAATTCTTGAAGAATCCGGAGTTGTGAGCTTCGGAACTTCAACACGATGTAAGGAGAGTGCAAAGCAACGAAAGCCCTAAGAAAATGACCAATGTTAAGCTATACATTCGAAATTATAGCCCAAGCATTGAGGATTTAGGGATTTAAGAAATTTACCTCGAATCAATCGGTGAAACAAGGTTTCCAACGCTAAGAATCGTGTTCCCGGGGGTTAGAAACGTGTTTGGGGACTCTCTAAGATCAATACCCCATGTTTGGGTATGAGCCCAATGAGAAAGACGAGAGAAAATGGCGGAAAAAAATCGCGTTTCAGCCTTATAAAGTAGGGTGAACAGTGCCACCATCCGGACCATCAAATGCTACCGTCCGGACGATAATGTAAATGGTCCGTCCGGACCTTGCTGCGAACGTGGTGCGGACGGTCGCCATTGAGTGAATAGTGGCATGGATCGTCCGGACGACACTGCGAACGGTGCTGCGGACGGTCGCTACTGACTGAACAGTAGCATGAACCGTCCGGACCTCTACAAACGCTACTGCGGACGATCCATTTGGGATCGCAACCGTCCGGACGATGGTGCGGACGACCTGCGGACGATCGCTACTGCCTGATTCGAAGCAAAGGACCGTCTGGACCGCTGCAGACAATGCTGCGGACGATCACCCTGGAAGACAACCGTCCGGACGACGGATACTTACCCTTGACTTTTAAGGTGATTTTTGGTCCATAATTAAATTCTTGGGCGTTACATATGTTCTTCAGGTACTTCTTCTTCCTTTTTTTCATATTTCTGATGCAAATTCTCTCTCTTTTTGATCTTCAAATATCACAAAAACCTTGTTTGATGCTTAATTGATGTTTGTTTCTTTCAGTGTCGATGTTAGTGGTGGTGGTGGTGTTATTAATCTTCTCATTTTTTATTCTGATGGGTAGCTTTGGTTATGGAAGTCCCAACTTCTAATTCACTTGGGTCTTTCTATGGAATTCAATGGAACAAAAGTTGGAGCATTCTCTGATGCATGCCTGGTTAAAATGGTTGTTCCATTAATTCATGAACAAACAATTTTTTTGGTGACAATTAAGGTGGTAGTTGTAAAACTAATAAAAAAAATTATATTTATTTGAAGTAGAAAAATATTTAGAGTTCGATATTTGATAGTTTTGAAAAATGGCTAGCTAAAATAACGAAAGTAGATTTTTGGGAAAAATCATATTTAGTCCTTAAGTTTTTATCTAATTTGCATTTAGTCCTTGTTGTACAAATATCCACCTTAATAAATAGGTGAATAAATGCACGTTTTACTCGCAAGTGCACAAGATCAAAACAATAGTATAGACGACAAATACGATATCATTCCCACGAGGATTGGTAAAATATGTTTAAAAAGCAATTCCTAAAAAGATATTGTTGAATGGAACAAAATAAATGATTGAATTGAAATAATAAGATAAAAGGGCAGGGCATCGACATCCACCGCTAATCATCCTCAATTAAGATTAACAAAATGCACAATGCTACAATCATATCAAGATACTTATTCTTTGTTGGCCTAAGGCATGATATCTACTCCAAAAGCCATTGATTCCCCTAAAGCAACGAATTAGCCATGGTATCTACTCTAATTCTTTTCTTTCTCAAAGGATTTAGCATGGTATCTACTAAGTTGTTCTTTGAGAAAGCATAAATCGTGGAAATCGATAAACACACTAAAACCTAGAACATGGTATATATTCCGGTCTTTCATATTGATTATCTCAAGAACTCGTAATTAGTTATTTTGTCACTCTTCTAAGCCCAGGACTCGGTCATCCAAATTTAACTAGATAACAATCTACACATGTTATATGCATAAGATGATCAAACCCATACATAACCCATATGAAGAACGAACAAAAACCCGTGATAAATCAATTAAGCATCAAAACATGAATTGTAATAAGACAAATTGAAAACTTTAAACAGAGATGATTAGGGCTTCAATCGAACCCTAATTAAAGTATTAGCTACGCATAATTCAAATGAAAATCTTCCTCATAAGAAAATAACAAAGAAAAACTAAAAAGAAAGAAAGAACTAAGGAAAACCCTTCTTTGAAGCCTTTGATTCTTCTCCTCAAGCTTGTGTGTTTGTTTTGAAGGACGTAGGGGAGTATTTATAGAGTTTAGGAACAACCTTAGTCAATTTCGTGCACCCTAGGAAGTCCAAAATCGAATTGGAGTTGGTTTAGGATCTTTCCAAATAGAGTTTTGCCGACTTTACTATTCAGCACGCAAGATGGCTCGAGCTAAATATGGATATGGCTCGAGCCAAAAGATGGCTCGAGCTAAATGTGGATATGGCTCAAGCCAAATTCTTTAGCTTTTCTCCAACATGTCTTTTGAGCCCGGAACTTGATGGAATTGAGTGTTTTTCTTCCAAAACCTACAAAATAAGAGAAAAACACAAAAATAACACAAAACATCATATTATAATGAAACTAAGAGATTAACATATGTGAATTAAGGGGCTTGAATGTATAACATTCAGCACTTATCACACCCCCAAACTTACATATTGCTAGTCCCTTGGTAATACAAAACTGAAAATAAATGACAACTACTCTATCTCCTCTGTCGTGGGAAACACGATTGCATTTAGCGTATGCAATAAGCCTTTTAAACCCCTAGGCATCCCTAGTAGGATGAGTGAAGTCTCGTGAGGGTTTAACAGAAATGATACCGACAAACATTATGCACAATTCATGTTATCTCCAAGACTAAAGTATCACAAATAACCACGATTCTCATTCATTAGCAAGATTAAAAGGATAAACTCCATCTTCAAAATGAATTTGGAATTTCAAAGTCTAACCACTCACAAATGACAAGCTGATATTTCACAAGTTCAATTCAGTGTAAAGTGAACAACACATAATCATGAGGCTTCAAATTAATTCTGATGTTCAATGACTCAATATCTCAAAGTTGACTGGTGTCCCCATCGGATTGAATAACCATGGCATTCTCTCTTTCTTTCTTTCTTATTTTTTTTTTTTGTCAAGCNGTACAATGCTCAATTTTTTTAAGCTTTCTAATTTACCTTGTAACGAGTGTTAGGCCAATGCTCCAAAACCAGATGGCTTTGAGGACTAGTGTAGAGACACCCTTAAGCTTACTAACTCGAGTCAAAAGCTATAGAAGTAATAGCACAATTCTCTTAGCTTTTAATTGACCCTTGTAACGAGTGTTAGGCCAATGCTCCCAATCAGATGGCTTTAGGGCACGGTGTAGAGACCCTCAAGGCTTATTAACTCGAATAAAAAAGGCTCAGAATTGGGTTAGCCATGACTATTGTTTTTAATATTATTATATAATATTTATATATTATATATATATATATATATATATAATATTTTATTCATATGCCAAGGTATCTATCCAACAAGTCACCCAATTGCACCCAAGATGTTGAAAACATACACAATTAGGTTCACATGTCATACCTCACAAATTATGTCTATGTGCTCGTGGCATTTGAATTGAAACAAGTGAATGCTCAAATGCCAAAGTTAAGTAACAAGACCTAGAATCCTAATCATATGATCATGTGTTCAACATTCTAAACTTGCCAATGAATTCAAATCACAGTTCTAGATCAACCAAATCTTAAAAATAACAGAATATGCAATTTTTCAACAAATATGGACAAGTTTGGTGGACAAAGTGTGTGTGTGTCTCCCATATCCCCAAACTGAATTACACATTGTCCTCAATGTGTAGAGAAAAATGGAAAGATCATACCAGAAAGATGAGAAAACTGGTTGGACTAGGTATGGCTGTCAGCTACTCAACTTGAATGCAAGCACACTTTTCCACTGATTTCTTCTTGGGTTACCTCCCAAGTAGTGCTAAGTTTATTATCTTCAGCCAGACTGTGTGACTCTCAAGTAATATGCTGGACAGATTGGAGGGTCACCTCATCTTTGAACTGAACGCCCATCTCCATGTAAGGCCTCACCCGGTGTCCATGCACCCTAAAAGTTTGATTTCTCTCTTTGTAATAAGCCTCCACAGCTTTATGAGGAAAAACTTTGGTGACACCATAAGGACCATACCACCTAGACTTTAGCTTATTAGGAAAGAGTTTTAATTCTGAATTGTATATCAACACCTTTTGTTCCACATAAAACTCTTTCTTGACAAGCTGCTTATCAAGATATTTCTTGGTTCCTTCCTTGCACAATTCGTCATTTTCATATCCACCATGCTTCAACTCTAAATCTGGTGCCCTACCAATAGAAGGATCAAAAGTAGTGTTAGTTGGTATAAGAGTTTCAAGGGGAAGTGCGTACCTTCTTAGATGAGGTGTAGAAGCTTCAAGGGAGTGCGTGGCATGAATGATGTCGATAACACGTTCATGCTCCGGCTCTGTGAGATTATGAGTCATGGCAAACTCCAAGGGATCAATGCTGTGTACTTACAAAATTTCTTTAGCAATACTTTGTACCACACCAATATTGAAACACTCATGATTCTCTTGTGGCAACTTGATTGTATCAAACACCTTAAACTCAACCTTTTCCCCATTTACTTCCATGCTTATAATACCCTTTGTAACACATATGTTAGTATCAACAATGCTCATAAAGGATCTTCCTAAAATAGTGGGTAAGGACGATGGCATGGGTGATTCTTCCATATCCAGGACAACAAAATCAACAGGCACAATAAATTTATCTACCTTGACCAAGACATTTTCTAAAATACTTCTTGGTCGCTTGATGCTTCTATCGGCCAATTGCAATGTAATTGAAGTTGGTTAAAGTTCCCCTAAACTCACTTTCTGATAAACCTCATAAGGTAGTAAATTGATACCTGCCCCCAAGTCTAATAAAGCACGGTCAAAGAGTTTGTCACCAATTCTGCATGGGATAGTAAAACTACCTGGATCTTTCAGCTTAGGTGGTAACTTTCTTAAGAAAACCGCACTTTCCTCCTCGGTTAATGCAACTTGCTCATGCTCCTGAAACTTTCTCTTGTTAGTACAACAATCCTTTAAGAACTTGGCATAAGATGGAATCTGTTTAATTGCATCAAGTAAAGGAATATTGATTTCAACTTTCTTTAAGGTTTCAAAAACATCCAGCAATTGTTTTTCTTTCTTGGGCTTCACTAACCTTTGAGGGAAGGGTGGAAATGTCACATACTCCCTTTCAATTACCTTTTTGGAGGTTGTGGCTTTTGTTGGAGGTGCTTCTACTTCCTTTTTTGTTCCCACCTTGTTATCAATGACCTTACCACTCCTGAAAGATGTCACAGCATTGACCTGCTCATGTCCTCTTGGATTGGGTATTGTTTGGGATGGGAATTCGCCCCTCTTTCTCTCGCTCATCTCCTTGGCCATTTGCCCCACTTGTGTTTCCAATCATTGAATGGCTTGGCTATTTGTTACTTCCAATTTTTGAATAGATAGACTATTCTGAGCATTAGTCTATTGCTGTGTGGTTATGAACTGGAGTATGACCCCTTCAAGATCATTCTTTTTCTGCTTCGGATTGGGTTGCATCACTTGTGGTGGAGCTTGATAATTATTCCCCTGTTGAAAATTTTGGTGCTGCTCTTGTGAATTCTGCACATTTTGATTATTACTCCATGAAAAATTGGGGTGGTTTCGCCACCCTGCATTGTATGTGTTGGAGAATGGGTTATTCTTTGGAGGATAATTACTCTGACCTACATAATTTGCTTGCTTCTGATTTGTGAATGNCTATTCTGAGCATTAGTCTATTGCTGTGTGGTTATGAACTGGAGTATGACCCCTTCAAGATCATTCTTTTTCTGCTTCGGATTGGGTTGCATCACTTGTGGTGGAGCTTGATAATTATTCCCCTGTTGAAAATTTTGGTGCTGCTCTTGTGAATTCTGCACATTTTGATTATTACTCCATGAAAAATTGGGGTGGTTTCGCCACCCTGCATTGTATGTGTTGGAGAATGGGTTATTCTTTGGAGGATAATTACTCTGACCTACATAATTTGCTTGCTTCTGATTTGTGAATGAAGACATCGGACAAGTCTTAATGGTATGGTCAGAATGGGAACATATGGCACATACCTCAACTTATGTAATCTGCTGAATGGAAGAGATGTTCTGAGAAGTCATGGCTTTCACTAGCATGTCCAATTTCCTCTCCATGGTCACCATCTGATTCTGAACTCCATTGTTAATATTGACTTCATACACGACCTTTCCTTTGAGTTCTTGCCTCCCTTAGGATGAGAATTGTTGGGAGTTCTCGCTCAAAGTCTCAAAGAGTTCTATGGCTTCTTCACTACTTTTCTCCATTAGCACGCCTCCACATGCTGACTCTACAAGACTTTTATTAGGATTATCTAAACCCTCAAAGAATGCTTGTACCTGATCTTCTTGAGATAAAATTGTGATGTGAATATTTGAGAAGTAGTTCATTGAAGTGCTCCCATGCCTCGAAGAAAAGGTCTCCATCTTTTTGTTGGAAGGTTTGAATCTCCCTCTTCAATTGCCTAGTCCTTTGGACTGGGAAGAATTTCTTTAAAAATTTTGTGGCCAACTCTTCCTAATTGTTAATAGAACCTGCAGCCCAAAGAGTTTAACCACAACTTAGCATTATCTTTTAATGAAAAGAGGAAGAGGATTAACTTGATATGTTCTGGAGTTAAGCCATGAATGTTTTGCATCTTGCAAAGATCAAAGAAATCTCTTATGTGCAAGTATGGATCCTCGAAGGGTGTGCCTCTAAAATGTGGCAGCATGTTGAGCAAATGAGGAGATAAATTGAAGCTGCCTTGTGCATTTGGCTGGTAGGCGATGCATGATGGTTGATTGAGGTTTTGTGGAATGAAAGAACTTTTCATTGGCCTTCTTACCGGTGGATTTGCTATGATTTCTTCGGCCATCTCTGCAGAAACAGATCAGAACAGAAACTGAAACAAAACTCAGAATTTTTTTTTTTATTATTAGATGAAAATAAACAAAAATAACTAAACTAAAAGGAAAAACTTTTAAAAACACAATTTAACACAATCCCCGACAATAGCGCCAAAAACTTGTTGTACAAATATCCACCTAAATAAATAGGCGAATAAATGCACGTTTTACTTGTAAGTGCACAAGATCAAAATGATAGTATAGACGGCAAATACGAGATCATTCCCATGAGGATTGGTAAAATATGTTTAAAAAGAAATTCCTAAAAAGATATTGTTGAACAGAACGAAATAAATGATTGAATTGAAATAATAAGATAAAAGGGTAGGGCATCGATATCCACTGCTAATCATCCTCAATTAAGATTAACAAAATGTACAATCCTACAATCATATTAAGATACTCACTGTTTGTCGGCCTAAGGGCATGATATCTACTCCCAAAGCCATTGATTCCTCTAAGCAACGAATTCGGCATGGTATCTACTCTAATTCGTTTCTTTCTCAAAGGATTTAGCATGGTATCTACTAAGTTGTTCTTTGAAAAAGCATAAATCTATGAAAATCGACAAACACACTAAAACCTAGAACATGGTATCTATTCCAGTCTTTCATGTTGATTATCTCAAGAACCCGCAATTAGTTCTTTTGTCACTCTTCTAGGCCCCAGACTAGGTCATCCAAATTGACCTTGATAACAATCTACACATGTTATATGCATAAGATGATCAAACCCATACATAATCCATATGAAGAACGAACAAAAACTCGCGATAAATCAATTAAGCATAAAAAATGAATTGTAGCAAGACAAATTGAAACCTTAAGGAGACATGATTAGGGCTTCAATCGAACCCTAACTAAAGTATTAGCTACACATAATTCGGATGAAAATCATCCTCATAAGAAAATAACAAAGAAAAACTAAAAAGAAAGAAAGAACTAAGGAAAACCCTTCTTTGAAGTATTTGATTCTTCTCCTCAAGCTTGTGTGTTTGTTTTGGAGGACGTAGGGGAGTATTTATAGAGTTTAGGAACAACCCTAGTCAATTTCGTGCACCCTAGGAAGTTCAAAATCGAGTTGAAGCAGGTTTAGGATCTTTCTAAATCGGGTTTTGCCGACTTTACTGTTCAGCGTGCAAGATGGCTCGAACTAAATATAGATATGGCTCGAGCCAAAAGATGGCTCGAGCTAAATATGGATATGGCTCGAGCTAAATATGGATATGGCTCAGGCCAAATTCTTCAGCTTTTCTCCAACATGTCTTCTGAGCCCGGAACTTGATGGAATTGAGTGCTTTTCTTCCAAAACCTACAAAATAAGAGAAAAACACAAAAACAACACAAAACATCATATTATAATGAAACTAGGAGATTAACATATGTGAATTAAGGGGCTTGAATGTGTAACATTCAACACTTATCAGTCCTTAGGTGTTTAATTTCAGTAATAAAGTCCATAAGTTTTGACTATGTTTCAAATAAGTCCTTCTATCAATTTACCGTTAAAATTAACGGTTTGTTAACTGCCATGTATATCTCATTTAACAAATCAGTGTCCACATCATTAACCCAATGTCAATGCCATGATAGCAAGTGCCACATCAGCTATAAAAAAAAAAAAAAAACCATAAAAAAATCCTGGATTGTAGACTGGTTGTAGCCACGGGCACATTAATACTTCAAGGATCATCAACGCCCAAATCATAGATCAGTCCAGGATCACGTATGTTTCTCTTCGACCTTGGGCCTGCATAAGCCACCTTCTCTAATTTTTTATGTCTTAATGATTGTGAAAATCTTATGGTCGGGGGAAAAAGTTGGAGTTGGTTCACTGGGTTGGATCATTGTGGCAAAAGTTGTAGGGATATTTGGCCTGAGATAAATATGTACCCAATCCAAATTCCTCTGCATTGACTCCATTAGGTTAACTCTCTGAACCCAAAGCTGAACTATCTCAAGCTAAATATCAAATGTGGTAACTTTGGTCAAGATGAAGAGGACCTCATCATCAAGCTCCATGCCCTCCTAGGCAATCGGTATCTGCTTAGAGGAATTGAAATAGATAGTGGAGGCTGAAGTAAAATATAGTAGCAATAATAAAGAAGTAAAATGGTATAGTTGGTTATGCTAAGATCTTATGAAGCTTTCGAGGATTTCTAAGGCGGCATTAATGACAAAGTGCAGCAACAACATAAAGGAGAAAACGAACCAGACCAGCCGACATATAAAAAAAATGCCCTCTGATACTACTATCACTAGACTAGGAAAGAACCAACTATTATTTAACATTATTTTTTTTAAAAAAAAAAAGTGACACAGAGTAGGATAGAGAGAGTTCGTGTGATATCAAAATTTCTCTAGGTGAGCGTATTATCTCTCTCTCTCTCTCTAGCCAGTAGGGAATTGATTATGATATCAAAATTTCTTGGGTTTTGTGTTGCATTGTATGTTTTATGCCACTACAGATCGATATTGTAATGGAGCTAGGCTCCTAAAGCTAGTCCCTGAGTCTGGTTTTATCGCTTTTGAGTTTGTTTCTTTTTTTTTCTTTTTTTT